>JAUMHQ010000053.1:22184301-22228435 GCA_032361165.1 Enteromius paludinosus
AGAGCTAATTTCTAAGTGATTGAGATGCTCAGTCACCGCTGCTCTACCTGCACATCAAAGACAGCCACAGCGAAAGCTTTTCCTGCCTGGGCAAGCACCATGCTGAAGCTGCTCTGACCGGTGCTAAATGCCTGCTCTGCGAGGCACTCAGTCTCGGCACTCTCCGCGCTTGGATAGCGTCCTCTTCAGGATGTGACTCCGGGAGGGGCACAGTGCTTTGAGGATGATGAGCTCACGCCGGCTCAGCCCCCGCGTGCCTTATAACCTCCCCGGAAAGCTGTTTTGCCCGTTCTCTTCCTGAATGAAGACCAGCGTCCCTCTGGAGCAGCCGGAGAACCTGATGCTGAGACGCTGAGAGAACTGCGCAGGCGATCGGCAGATCAATGGCCAGCCTCCTCATGCTCGAACGACATCTCTGGCTTAACCTGACGGAGATAAAGGACACTGAAAAGTTTCCATTTCTTAATGCTCCAATCTTGCCGACCGGACTTTTCGGCCCCTCTGTCGAGGGATTTGCAGAGCACTTCACGGAAGCACAGAAGGTGTCCCAAGCAATGCGACACTTCCTGCCCAAGCGCTCCACTGCATCTTCCTCTGTTGGCCGCCCCAGAAAGCCACCACAGCAACCAAAGCAGACGCCCACGCTGCCCAGGCAATCGAGGCAGTCGAAGCAAGAGTCGAGGAGCCGCTCTACTTCATCTACTAGACGCTTCTGCTTTCCCAGGAGTCAGGGACCCCAGCCCAGAGTACTGCTGGACCCTCCGCCACCGGTGTCCTCCTGATCTGCTTTGCAAGAGAGCAGGGCAAAGTCTTACCATGGCTGGACCACCCCCGCAAGCTGCTCTGTTTCTGTCCTCTACCTCGCACAGTTCCGGGTATGACACACAACATAGCTGCAATAAATGGGTCCGTAAAAGCACCCATGCAGCGCGCTGTTGTTGCTCAGGCTCACAAGCCTTTTATAAACCGCAAGCTCAGGCTTACTAACCTTAATTCATGTAAATGCTTTGTCACTGTGTTTGGCCACCACCCGCCCAAACCGCGAGCTCAGGTTTACACTCCGTAAGTATAAGGACGATATGGATATAATATGCGGGATATTCGCCTGGGCTCGCTGTCATTCATTTATCGTTCCTTACTTACAGCACGGCGGGATTGAACTGAGTTCCCATAGCGTCTTAGCAGACGCAGTACAAGTGAAAGTGTCGATAGGGAACGAATAGGTTACTTCCGTAACCTATTCCCTGAGACACAGCAACGAGTACTGCGTTTTATGCCGTGCTGTAAGTGCCTGTCGCTTCAGTCAAAGTAAGCTTCGGCAGGAGCCGCGGCCATTGGTTGGTGCAGCACAGCGTCCAACTGATTGGTTTAAAAGTTACCACTGCACAACCAATGGCCATGCAGTTTCCCTGCCTGATTAAAAAAGGCTTCAGTTAGGGGGAAAAAAGGAGTTTTTATACCTAAGACCCATAGCGTCTTAGCAGACGCAGTACTCGTTCCCGTGTCTCAGGGAACCTGGGTAACAGAAGTAACCTATTCGTTCTTTTTATTGTCTTGTCTCCTTTAACTGCACACTTAAGATCTTGAAAGTCAGGAGGAGCTTGGGAAGAAAAGAATCAGGCGCATCATCTCAACAGACTTCCCGCTCTACTTTGCCGTCGTGTCCCGTATCCAGCAGGAGAACGATCTGATTGGCCCAGAAGGGGGTTATCTCGCTAGTAAGCTGGTTCCCATGGTCCAGGCCAGTTTTCCTGAGACAGCCGTCACCAAGCGTGTCCGTCTCGGACTGCAGGTGAGATGGGAGGATTATGAAGAGGAAGATGTGATGGAAAATGGAGAAAGCTTATCTCCTGCATATTATCATAATGTATCTGACAGCTTTTAGTTTTTTTTTTCCTGTCTGGTCATGAGACACCGAACATAATGAAACATCTCATCTTTCATCTCTGAAAACAAATTTAACCATGTTTCTTTGAAATGTGAATGAATGTAATTTTGTAAGTTGTTTTGATCTCTATGATTGAGTTTGATGATGGTAAAAGTGAATGATGAAATATGGGATAGAATGTGATGGTATGATATCTGTCTACTTCCTGCTCAAAGGAAACATAGCTTATTTCTACAGATGAACATATACAGTCACATTTACAGTGCAGTAAAATGTAGTGCATAAAAACAGCGAAAGTTGAGAATAGAGGAACGTTTCACAGGTTTTGTTTGATGGAATTGTAAGTTGAGGAGGATGGAAAACATGGAAGTTGAATCTTACTGAAATTGAGTTTTAATTGAATGATGAATAATTTCTGTACTATTACAAATATCTGAAGCACCTTATAAAAGCAAATTTTAATAAGATACAATGTCCTCCTGAGTTACTGTACTACCTTTTGAAATTTTTAATTTTAAAATTATTACATTTTTTTAAAACCTTAATAGCTACACAAAATTCTTTTTTAAAATTGAAATGCAGTTTTATATTTTAAATGTCAAAACCTAGAACTTAGAAAGAATGATTGTGCAGGACTCACGCATGTGTTTATTTCTGTTTTATTTGCCCTGCAAGTGTAACAACCAGCTCATACCAAAGCTTTTTTTTAACTCGTCATTTGTTTAATCATCTGTCATTTGTTACATTATTCTTCTTCTGTTTTGCTTCATTTTTGTTGTTCCTTCTTTTTGAGAATTGACCTACAGTAATAATTGAAAATTTTAAATGTATTGACAAACTTGATCAATACCCATTGTGCTGAATTCTAAACAGTTCATTTATAATTTTTTTTGTGTTGTTTAAATGCTGGATGTCAGGAAGTCAGTTATTCTGAGGAGGCATACAATCAAATTGACCTTAATAGTTCATATTTTTTTCAGCAATAACATACATTTTTCAGTTTTCTTTGTCATGTTTCTCATATTCCTGGAAATCTTTCAGGTCAGTTTATTAACACTGACTGGCACTGACCAGAACTATTCACATTCAAGCCATTCAAGATGTAGGTAACTTTTTGTCTCGAGTGGAACAGTAGTAAATGTTTTTAGTTGTGCTGATTTGGGATTCAATAAATGCAAGTCTGTGGTTACCCCCATTTGAGAACAAAAAGCATATCAGAGAACACAAAATGAATAACTTTAATAGTGAAACGATTGGTCTTTGTAAGAAACTGAACATTTACAACATTATATGTAAATGCTAAATAAGTTCATTCATAATAGGATGAGATTCACCAGTATTTTGATTTCAAGAGACTTTGAGGTGAGACGAATGTATTTTATTAAATAAAATTTAGATCTGTGCCGCTGTTCAGTCAAATTTGGTAAACTAGTTCAACCAACCATGTGCTTGAGGCTCTGGATTACAGGTAATAATGTAGTAAATAATTTTCTGGTTTCTTGCACAGATTGATCATTTCACTTCATAAGACCTCAAAATATCATCAGGAGCCATGGGTATGCATATTGTGCTTCGCCTGTATATGCTTTTATGACATTTTATTAACCACCAAAGGCCACAGTTTTGTCAAAAAAATCTTCTTTACTGAAAAAAAAGTCACTTCTATCTTGGCTGGCCTGATGGTACAGTAAGCATAGATAAATAACATAGAGATTGGAATGAACTGCACACTCAAAAGATTTTTGATAGCTTTACAACAATACAGGGTCAACTTCTTCTTGTGTCTGTGTCTTGTACTCAAGTGAATTAATTTTGCACCAGCTTTGGTTCAATAATGTTTGTAACTCTTTTTCCAGTTAATAAATAAGACTGACTGACAAGCTAAATTTGGTGTCTTGAATTGCATTGTGCAATTATTACAATAATAAGAAAAAAAAGATCTTTTCTGTCTGTTATTTTCCCTAAATTCTCCCATTGAAAATATGTTTGGTACACATTTCCAAACCGAATTTGCCTCTCGTGCATTCATATGTAAATATACCATTGCTCACGCTACCAAATCTATTTCTTCTGACTTTCATTCCATGTTCTTCTCTTTCACTTTTGCTCTTCCCCACCCCTTTCTTTTACTTTGTGCTCCACTGCTCTGTTATGGTCTCTTCTCCCCCTCCATCCTTGGCACTCAGGCACAGCCAGTCCCTGATGAGCTAGTGGCCAAGCTTCTGGGGAACCAAGCCACGTTCAGCCCTGTGGTGACAGTAGAGCCTCGTCGGCGCAAGTTTCACCGTCCCATCGGCCTGAGGATTCCACTGCCTCCCTCTTGGAGGGAAAGTCCACGGGACACTGGCGAGGGTGACACCACCAGCCTCCGCCTGCTCTGCAGTGTCATCGGTAAAAATCATCCAAACAGTTTACACTGGGGAGAAAATCTTGATAATTACTTGTCAAATTTTTTAATCATTATTTAAAGTATGCGTGAACCGAAAGTTTGATACCGATTTTAGTTTTGTATTATGACGTACTTCTGAGAGAAACAGAATATTGAATGAGGAAAATAGAGGGCGTGGCTTGTTTTTTCTATTGCAAATTGATTGGATGTATTAAAATAGGCATTTCATTCAGAACTGAACACTGACAGTTGGAGGGGCATGTTTAAGGTTGCCATGCTCATTCCCAAGCCGTCAAACTGATGTCAGCAGAGATGGCCCGTCAATTTAGATAAGCAAATTCAATTTTTTTTTTTTTTTTGTGGATTGACTTGCACGGATGAATTGTTCACCCCCAAAATAGCAATGTGAGCTAACAAAACAAATATAGTCAATTTTGATTTCTTGTGGACTTTAAGTAGATTTTCTTTTGTATTATTAGAAAGTAGAAAAAAAAAAAAAATATATATATATATACACAGAAATGACACTGTTCAGCAAGTGAGCAATGTAAGCATTAGGATTGGTTAAAAAATATTAAATTATCCATATTTTTAAAAACCATTCACCAAACACGCCTCATGAGCAATGCTCTTTTTTAAGCACAGTTAAAATAAAAACGCATCTATTGCACATTTTACTTTCTCTCATAGGCGGCACAGCTCCAGCCCAGTGGGAAGATATAACTGGCACCACCAAACTTATATACGCCAATGACTGCGCCAGTTTCACCACCAATGTCTCTGCCCGGTAAGTATCATAACCTGTATATCACATGTTCATATTTCAGAAGTTCTCAGTGTGTGTCGTCTTCACAGCAATATGTTATTATTCAACTCTGATCATATTAAAAATGTTCCTCAAATCTGTTTTGCTCTCCCACAGTTTCTGGCTGACAGACTGTCCTCGGACCGCAGAGGCCGTGTCCTTTGCCAACCTCCTGTACCGTGAGCTGTCAGCTGTGCCGTACATGGCCAAGTTTGTAGTTTTTGCAAAGATGAATGAAGCACGAGAGGGTCGACTCCGCTGTTATTGCATGACTGATGACAAAATGGACAAAACCCTGGAGCAGCACGAGAACTTTACTGAAGTGGCTCGGAGTAGAGACATCGAGGTCATATGATATAGAGTGTTACAGACGTCACATACAGTAGACGATACATAATAAGGCATCTGTTGTGTCATCGTCCATGTGTTTACAGTGACTGCCATTATTTCTACAATAAATTATCATTTACATATAAACTTGAAACAGCATCTGAAAGAACAGGGAAAGAAATACCATTATTGCTAGATTATTTTTTATATTATATTTATTTACTGTACTTATTTTTATATTCTATTTCTATTTTGCTGTTTACTCAAGTGTTTTCTTAATGTGTCAACTTGTTGGGGCAGTCGTGCAATACATTTCACTTCATGTCGTACTGTGTATTTATGTGAACGTGACAAATAAAAAAAAATTATTTGATTCTGTAGGTCATGGAGGGAATGCCACTGTATTTAGAATGTTCAGGAAACTTGGTTCCCATAAGAAAGGCAGCGCAGCAGCCCCGCTGTTTCAGCTTCCAAGCCTTCAGAGACAACAGACTGCCTGTGTCCGTCAAGGTAAAGTCATCACAGCCAGTTACAGTACATGTTTACATGATTTCCTCCAAATTAGATTCTTTCACCCATAGTGAACTAGTGAGTTTATTTATTTGTTTGAAGTGCAGTATTACATCACTTGCTCACCAATGGATCATCTGCAGTGAATGGGTGCCCAAACAGCTTAAAAAAACATCACAATAATCCACAAGTGATCTACTGTACATGGTTCAATCACAATCATTAGTTTAACATCTTGAAGAAACAATTCCATCATTAAGACATTTTAACTTTAAACCATAATCCATAAAAGTCCATCTTCTGTTGTCCTTTAACATCAAAATCCACCAACATATTTGGCTATATCTATTTTAGACAGTTTTCTCTTGTAAATGCTTGATCTGTGCATTTTTCTATATAATGAGGGGTCTGGATTTTATGGATAGAGGACTTAAATTTTAGCTGGAAGGAGTGGTTTGAAGTTCAAAATGTCTCAATGGATTTGTTTCTTACAAACACATAGCTTTCCACTTCACAAGATATGAATTGACGGAGTCGTGTGACTCCTCTTATGGATTATTGTGATGACTTTCATTCTGATGGCACCCATTTAATGCACAAGATCCACAAAAGACTTTGGACTTTCTGCAAAATCTCTTAATGTTATTTTGAAGAATTTTTTTTTATAATATATTAATATGTTAAATGTATATTTTATATCATATAAAATATAAGAGTATAAATATATGCATGTAAATATTTTCAAAAATCATGACTGCATTTCCAGAAAGAGGGCACTGCATGATGAATAATTTTCTTTAATATTTATGAACAAATATTTTCCTGTTTCATCACACCTCTTTTTTCTTTCCATAGGTGAGGGACAGCAGTAAAGACCCCTCCGGTTTCTTGTCTTTCTTGCGCAAATCAACCAAATATGAAGATAATCAACATGTGTTGTGCAACCTCAACGTTACCATGCCGCCATGCATTAAGGTAACATAGCACATGTTCTCAAGCTTACATTTCCTACACAAACAGATGCTCACATATATAGTTAAATCTGCAGCCATTCGCTAACAGTGTTTATATCTTTATAACAGATTATAGGAAGTGATGAGCGAAGGAGAACTCTGACTCCTTTGGCTCTGAGGGAAAGATACAGTGCTCTAAATGAACCAGCCATGGGTAAGATTGCTCCCACACCGACATCTCCTGCATGTTAAACCCCCAAATCTCATACGACCTTTGCCTGACCCTGCTTTGAATAAGATGTGAGCTGCAGCATCAGATTGCTGAACTCTTGAGCCAATGATGGTCTGGTTTCTGCAGCATCACTGAGCGCCATGGAAAGGACGGAATTAAAGATGGCTTTAATAGCTGAACAGCTAGGCCTGAGCTGGGCTGGTGAGTGTGAGGGTTTGAATGCACTTCTTTTCGCTTAACAAGCGTAATGCTTAACTGGTCATGTCTTGTCAAGGCATATCTGGATGTTATTTCTCTGCTATATAAAGAATACAAAATGTTTTGACAAGTCATTTACTTTAAGATCCAAATTTACCAAAGCTCAAGAACATTATACATTGTCTAGCATGTGCAGATGAGATTAAATACTGATTACCGTTGGCTTATTTCTTTTGGCTTTACAAAAGATCATTTTGCACAAGCTAAACTTTTTTCATGCTAGGGACCATCATGGGGGCCCATTCATGCAATGTAATAATCAACTGATGAAATAATTGACAAATCAATAAATCAATTGATTAAATAAGTAAATCTACTGGAAAATGATTGCAGAAAAAGAATAGTTACATGAATTAAACTTTAAAGAAGATTTATTCTTACAGTTTCTAAATGAACTGAATTAACTAAATGTATTCTTTGAACAAAAAGTGTCAATGATGAGAGAATTTGAATAAAGCATGTCATTGCCTGCAGTTGTTGTCAATACACCTGCTCATATGCACATTTGCATATTCTTCAAGAAAAGTGGAGCGTAAATACAGCATAAATCTATGATGAAAAAAGAAAATAAATGTGCAGATCTTTCAAAATATAATATTTCTCCTTTTTTTTTTATATTGATTACTTATTCATAATTTGTTGAATCACTTATTTTTTGCTTTATGTATCACCAATTTATGCAGTTCATATTTAATTGATTATTGATTTGTCAATTTGTTATTATAATAGTCCATTATTGAGTGGCACTAATGCAGCCCTCATGCAAATTATGATTTAGTCTAAAATGAGTCATTTAATAGTGAAGGAACATATTAATTCATGCCGGGGCATAATGTATCATATCTAATTCCTGTGCAGAGTTGGGACGTGAACTGCAGTTTAATGTAGATGAAATAAATAAGATCCGTGTGGAGAATCCCAACTCCCTTTTAGAGCAGAGCTCAACACTGCTCAACCTGTGGGCCGCTCGAGAGGGGAAGAGAGCCAAAAGTGAGTGCCATAGTAACCAATTTACAATGATCCTAAGAATACCCAAATTATTTGCGAGCAAATGTAACCATATTCATCTGTCTCATGTGACGAAACTGTATGAACAGGCTGCCATATTTGTTGCTTATCAGCATTTTTTTAATGTGCAGCTCTGTTGGGTTCAACAAAGGAAGCTAAACTTTTGTTTCTGTTTATTAAACTCTAGAAAGTCGCAGAAATGCAAATAAGCCAACCTGGTCTTATAAACATCCGTACCTCTGTGCACTTTTTGTGCAAAACCATTTGAAATTTTTATTTTTTGGTGCTTTTCTGCACGTTTCACTGCATTTTCAAAGAGAAATGACCAATGAGCTGTGCTAAAACACAGGTTCAATACGTGAACCCCGGAACATTTTATTAACGAAAATCATGCTTTATTAATTAAAACTGTCAATTTGTGTGAAAAGGAATAAAATGTATCAGAGTTTTACTGCCTCTAGTGTTCAGTTCTTTTGGAAGCTGCAGTGATATGTGTTTATATTGGTACGTATTTCGTGTCTCCCTAAAAAGTACACCCAGGTATGTTTATGCCATGAGACCAGGTAGAAATGAGTAATCTTTCTGTGCGTCATTTTCCCTTATAATGCAGTCTCCTCTCTCTCACCACCCCTCTTCCCAGCATACAAAGGCTTTCCATGCCCCCATATTTGAACCCTTTCAAATAAGGTAGAAATGAACTGTTGTTGAAATAAGAGTTTCATGTTACCTTGTGGCTCACCCCACTTGTTGACGCCATTAACCGTAAATAAAGATGCCACATTGATTGTTTGCTTTTGCTGAAGTATCAGTGATTGGGTATGATGTCAATAGCTCTATTCAGATGGTAATTGTTTCTTACTTGGATATTTGTAAAAAAATTGTGATAAAACTCATGGATTCCGATAGCAATTTATTCACAGCAGAAGAACGTGATCTGTGATCCAGTGAGGGGATGCAATGAAGGGAAGTTGCATGATTGTCCGCTGTAAATAAAATGTAATGTGCTTGGTATAAAAATATGAAAATATTAGCTGTGCTATAGTTGAAATGGATTTCTGTCTTGCATTTAATCTCTCAAAATGATAGACGTCACGCCATTCAAAATGAACATAATAAGTTGATGCAAACTTTTTGTTACGTAAAGTAAGCATAAAGCTGCTTGATTTGTTTTTTTACTTTTTTTTTTTTTTTGCATGTGACTGCAGGCCTATGTAATCACGGCCGGATCAATGCACAGGCTTTATATGGCTTCAGCCTAGGGGCCCCCGCCTCCCAGGGGGCCCCCAATTGGTCAAAAGAAAGAAAAAACTTAATGTCCATTGGATTAAAATAAACATTTAAATAAGCGAACGCTGATTGGGTGAGGCAAATACGCCTTCAGTATATAAACGTCAGACGCACGTCACTCACGCCACAGTTGAATAACGATATTAACAGAGACAAATGATATAGGCATATACAATGTGTGACCGAAAATATGACAGCGGTGCTCAAAAGCGCAAGGCGCAACGCGAAAAAACCCATCGAGACAAAATTCTCTTGAATAACATCCCGAAATGAACAGGTTTTTTTAAACCTGCTGAAATCCCACCTGCAGCTGCAGCCAGTACTAGCACTGGTGAGGTTGAAGGACCATCCCATTCAGCATCCTGTAGCCTAGGGGCCCCTGGCCATGTTAATCTGGTCCTGTATGTAATCCATATTTAAAAATTCTATTGCATATCTGTTGCTGCCATAATAATGGCCAACTTCAAATATTTATGTGCTTTTCTTGTCTTTCTTTTTTTTCTTAAAAGCTTCTGCTCGCTGTGGAGGATCATTTATGAAATATTGTTCTTGCAAATAAACTCAGTATTTTTTGTTGTAATAAATATGCATACAAATTACAGCAAAGTGCAATACTTTAGAATAGGGAACACTTATTTACTATTAACTACGACTTTCCCCTCAATGCATTTCTATTTTTCTGCCTATTAATAGTAAGATAATTGTTAATTTGTCTAATACAACAATAGTTTTCAGTTCTCCGTCAGTCAAGTAATCAACACAGACCACTTTATTGGAGTTGTGTCCTTGTACGACTGCACTTGAAGATCTTTAGGCATGCCTTTCGGTAGTGAGAATTCCCCATTTCTGAATAAAGCTGGCCAGTAGCCCAATTCTCATTCAGATTTTCGCTCTTCAAGTCACACACTATAAGTGTGAAATCCGTCGGTGACCAGAAAGTTGTGATGTTTGCGTACTACTTCCATTTCTGTCTCTGGCCTCAGCTAGCAAACAGGTTATTGAGAAGGTATATAAAACAGTCTCTTTTTTTCAGAGTAGGTGCCTCAGGTACTTCAGCTTTCTAGCGGACTGTTCTCTAACCACAACAAAACATTCCTTGGTTATAAAGACACCAGGTGTGGACTTTTTGCCTGGGACTGGAGCAGGGGAGCACTGCTATTTCTGAACCTCCCTACAGTGCACCTTTTCGATTTCTCCATACTCAAACACGCCTGATTCAGGTCATCAGCTCATTAGTAGGCACTCCAATATCTGAGTGTGTCAGACAAATAAAGCATTCATAATGTGCAGTCTTGAAAGCCTCTAGAAACACGTTTGGGAACCATGCAATGTACCGAGACTGCTATTGCTTGTGGTGTAGAAGTGGTGCCATTCTAGTTGAGATTTAAGTCTCCTAACTGCCCCAATTAAAAAATGCATGAAATGCACAGTTGCCTCTATCATGGCATTCCTTCATAGTCCAAGCTGGACAGAGAATGCCAATATGTTTGTGCAGGACACAATGAGGTTTCGCTTCTTCACAGCCAAGGTTCATGCCAAGCTGTTGAGCCCCTAGAGGTTGAATGGCCAGCAAACATGCAATTCCTACTTTCCAGTGTTGGAGAAATTCAGGCAAAACCAGAACCTCAGCACCACCATATGGGTGTAGACAGCCCCCTAAGAAGAAAAAGTATGGGAGCAATCGTAATTCCCTGCAGTGTACTAAGAGTATTGAAGTGAGAGATAGCTTCCCCTTGCTCTCCCCTTCCCAAGTTTTTAGGGTAATATTAGGCCCTGTTCCATCCACTTCACAAGTTTTTGTCAAAATAAAACTTTCCTCAACAAGAACACTAAACAATGCCAAACTGGTGCACATTCTACTTCTATATGTTTAACTTGGAGGGGTTCCATAGTTTGCAAAATTACATAGTATAACTCTCAATGAAAGTAGAGTGACACATACAATTAAGAGTGAGAACTGGGCTGCTAAGCAACTTTATACAGGTGTGCATTATTAGGTGAAAATAAGGAAAAGCTCACTGGTCACTTACCAAGAATACTTTGTCCTATATATCATTGACTTGATACAGCTTATAGGATTTTTTTCTCTTCTATTACTTTCCACGTGATGGTGATAAATATGGTGGCTGTTAAGAAAAGTTCACGTGACTGAGACAGATTTTTGCACAGTATCTATTTATTTTGAATAACAAGAGTAAAAAAAGATTTGTACACTTAACCCTAATGTCGTTTTGAAATTATTGTTATTTGGATGTCTTTCCTAATAGTGTCTTGAAATCCTTTGGTTTTGTCAGTGGTGTGTCTCTGTCCTCATCCTTTATGTCCAACTACCCTGTCTTCCCCTTCTCCATTTCTCCACCATCTGTGTGTCTCTCACCACTGTAGTGGACAGCCTGTACGTGGCCCTCAAGAGCATTGACCGAGTGGACATTGTGAACATGTTGGAGGGCCAGGGACCACCAACAGGTCAGCAGGGGGGCTGGGAACAAGATGCCTCCAGGTCTAGGCATCATGAGAGAGACCATCTATCTCCTGGCATCACAAATGGTAAGTGAGAGACACTGCTTTGAGACACTTTCCTTACTTGTCCCACATAATCCTTTTTTCCAAGAGCTGGCTTTTCCACAAGTTTTTTTTCTGCCCAAACCCTTGTCCCCTCTGTATCTTGGCCAAGAACCTAACATTTCCTCTTCCGATTCTGAAGTCACCAGGACCAGAACTGAAGACACCCCTCCAGAACTATGTTGCTATTCTATGTAGTCTGTCCAAATGTTTTGACTACATTTTAGGGAAATGTTTAAAAACTCTTCAAAGATCCTCTGTTCCTATTGAAATTGGGAAATTTTTAAGGAGATATGTATGTGAAAAATTAACATTAAGCATCAGACAAACCATAAAGGTTGTCACACAACCAACTGACTTCAGGTTACCTATTCAGTTACATTTATATTACAGGGTAAAATACAACTTAAGCTCTGACAATATCTGTGGCTTGTTGTATATATGATGTGTAAATATGAGTGAAAATGTGAAAGTTTACCTTGCCTACGCTGTCTGTCCAATTTGACCACTGTTGCTTGATATTCACACAAAAATACTGTGAGGCATGATGCAATCAAGTAGGTTTTCTGGAGTTAGCAAAGCCTTATCAGTTGTATTGGCTCACATGCATGTTGTTACCAAGTATAAAAAGGCCCTGACCTCACAGAAACACATCCCACGTTTTATTACAAACAGTAAATATTTGATATTTGCATTGACCATAGGGTTGCAAATGCTGCATCTCCTTTAATCACTTTCAATCAGCCACAACAGCCTTTGTTTCACCTGTTACTGAAATCTGTTTTCATAACTTATGACCTGAAATACAGTGTTTGACTTTAAACAATGTTTAAAAAGCTCCAAGCATTCATGGGATGGGTGGGATGTATTCCCACCTGACAATGACAATTTAGACAACTTGACAATTTAACATTTTCAACAGCATGCAACAGATCTTGTCAATACAGCTTAAGTTGTATTTAACTCCAGTTATGAAGCCTGACAGTTATAATTTCTGTGGATACCTGATATGTGATGAAATTTGGCTCCTTTTACCACTAACCTAAATAACTCCAGATATCAGTTAATTTGGTAGCATGCTTCTTGTGTTTTCGTGGACCCATTATCATATGCATATATTTTACTCGTACAGAGAGATGCACATCTTTACAATTAAAAGCCTTAGTATAGAAGAGTAAAACAGATGCTGAGGGGGTCATGTCCAGTGCAAAATATACATTCATATCACCCTGAAGGGCCACTAAAGGGGTCATGACACAACTTCAATTCTATTATTTTCCTTGAGGTTCACTTATAATGTGTAATGTATTTATCACACATAATCATATTTTATTAACACATGACCATTCTCCAATTTCTTTGTGTCCTTCTAATCTAAAGAAGCTTTTATTATGCTTTGTGACTTCACTGTAAATCACCATTGTTATGACAGGGTAACAGCCAACCTGATCTCACAGAATTCCGTGTAATGACCAAGGACTCCTAGTGCATAATTCCGTTAGTGTCAAGGAATCGTTGAAAATTCCGTGATAGAAAAGATTACAATTTAAGTCAGTGACAGGCATCATCCGTAATCCACGCACGGATAACCAGAACTAGGTGCTACAGTTAAAGTATACATTTTATATAAAATGAAGGCAGTTATCCATGCGCGGATCACAGCTGGTGCCTGTCACTGACTTACATTGTAATCTTTTCCGTGAGCCCAGGAATTTTCAACGATTCCGTAATTTTGCATTAAGAGTCCGTGGCCATTACACGGAATTCTGTGAGATCAGCTTGCAACAACCCTTTGCATAGAAAATACATACAGTATCATTACCCCTGCCATATCACACAGATTACAGTATATATGGCAATAAATAATCATAAATAAACTAAATTATGTAAAGCATACACATCTCAAACTCCTACATTTACAAGAAACTTAACAAATAACACATTAAACAGCAGTCATGGTTCTCAAGATGCACTCTTAACCGTTAAACTGTTAAACAGCATCTCATGGCATGTGATGTATTGGAGTGGTCAAAGATGTCAATCAATAGCACAAGGGGGAAAAGAATTACAAACAGTACAAATTCTACATGAAGTAAATAGAAATAATAGTACCTGTCCTGCCCTTTCTGTAGTACAATACCTCACCCCTACTTGAACGCCATGTGAAGCAAAAAATAAATACATTAATAAATAATAATAAAAAATAATAATAGATAAAAATGTGTGGCTGTGGAAGCAGTCATGCACTTGATGCATTCATTTGATGTCACAAAAGTTTTGAAAGTAGAAAACAAGTTGTTTTGCAGCTTTGTTTCAGTCAACACTGAAAACTGGGGAGGACGTTTCAACAGATCAATTATATTCGGTTACCATTTAAGTGATATCAGATCTCCAATGTAAGGATTAAGTATTTCTAAAGGATTTAGTTCTTGTTCAAAGTAAGACATATTAATTGTAATGGTTGAGTTTAAACACATCTTCTTGTTGTGACCATCAGCCGCAAGCTTTAAATCGCAGTGGTCAGCACAAGGACATTGACTTTGATGAAGTGGCTCACACTTATGTATGAATAGAGTGTAGTAAGGTGTGTCTTTGCTTTATATGCCCTTTCTGTAAATTGCCAGCTTCATTACGCCAACCCCAATGCTTGTGTCTAGTCACCCTTTTACCTCTAAGTAATGGGCTTATCATCATTGTAAAAAAACACGTCTTCCTTGATTTATTCTTCATTCATAAAGCCATAAAGCCATCCTATATTTCAAAAGCTGAAACAGAACATAATAAATCATTCCCATGTTGAATGTCTTCATTAAATTCCCCCTATTATGGGTTATGAAAGGTTAAAATTTTAGTTTTCAGAGTCCCAAACAACAGGTTGACATGAATGCAATAAAAACAGTGTTGTGTGTGATTTAGACATTCTACTAACTACAAGTAACTTTGTAACTACATGTTAACTACATGTCAACTAATTGTCATTAATTCACAACTACATGTCTACTAACTTTCAGATTAGACTGTTAGGGTAGGTTTAGGGTTAGTAGAATAAGTTGACATACAGTATACTTTTTTGATAGTCTCTAATGACTGCTAGTTGACATGCAGTTGCAAAGTTACTTACTGTTAGTAGAATATCTAAAGTGGACTATTGAAATAAAGTGTTACCCATTTCTCTTCTGAAATATGCGAGAAAAACCACCACTTCAACTATCCAGTGCAAAAGTCTTCAGACTTCAGACAGACTTCATCATGTTTGACTCTGGCCAGTGGTTCTGGATCTGTTCGGACCCAGTTTTTCACTCCCTAAAAAAACAGGGAGCAGCTTCTAGAGAGCACACCCTGTGCATGTGAGAGAGAGACCTGACTGCAGCCTGAAACCTGATGCAGGCTCACCATTGTTTATGCAGAGCACTGTGGTGGCATCTGGTGGTGGAGCTGCAAGAGTTTGTGCACTTCACTGTGAATGTCCAAGCAGCCTTCGCTGTGTTTTTTCTAGCATGGCAGATTCGCTGTCCCATGTGATTGGTAATTGGTGAGCACTAAAGTGGAGTTCAAGTCTCTGAAAGACAGTAAATGCATTGGAAGCCCATTTAGCAAGGCTTGACTGCAAACTGTCTGCTTTTGATAGGAACGTAGAGCTTGTGGCGTCTGTACTTCTGAGTTGTTCAATAAAGGCCACCATTGGGTCATGTAGTGTATCCCATTAACCCAGAGCGTGGATCTCCATTGGATGGGTGATTGCTTGTAAAAGGTTTGTTTCTACATGTGAGTGCAACTAATTTTAGGAGCACTTTCTTACCTACTGTTTTTCGGTAATCTCTTCCTTTCATATGATGGCAGTATTGAAAATTGTGGAAGTGGTGCCTCACTCGCTTGCTCAGTGACTACTGCTGCAGGTAGTTTCGAAGGGAAAGAGAAATACATTGCACTGTATTTTACTTGGCTTCCTCGTCTGAGAATAAAGGAAGACTTGAGGCATACAGTACTTGTAAAGCTAAACATGCAGCTTGGTGCTGCTGTGATGGAAAGCTCTGCAGGAATTGCTACCTGTGGTGTTCTAGCTGACATATAGCAGAAACAAGGGATTTATCGCTGGAATGAGGAGTTTGCTTTTTATTATGTACCACACACAGTGCTAACAAAAACCAAGACATTCTGTCACTATTTATTTACGTTTAAAACGAGGCATAGAGTCAGTGCAACCTTTAATTATTTACAGTGGGACATTTGAAACAACAGAATCCTGTACAAACTGAGGAATATCAACACAACCATTATTTTAGTGGATCCTACCTCAAATGGTAAGGAAGACAATTCCAAACTACCAAAGAAAAGGCTTGGTCACTGTTAGAATTTAGTTATGAGTAAAGTAAAGGTGAAAATGAAACTTGGCCAAGTAGAGTTCACACATGGTGAGTCAAAATCTCAGGCTCAGTTGTGTACTTTAAAAGCCACTTGATGGAAACTTGTGTGGTCCATAATTAGTCCACAATATCCAGCCTAAATCATTTACTCGGAACGATAAAAAGGCAAAGGTTGACCAGGTGAAAAAAATGGCAAAAATTCCAAGAGTCCAAAAATAGTTTCTTTCTATATTAGGGTTATCAAATCAACAAACTTAAAAATAAAAAAAACAAATGCATCTTGTGCATAAAGTTGTAAAATGCACATCAAAGTCAGCTGCTGGAGGGCTGCTGTCCTGCTCCAACCCAGTCCAACAGACCTGCCTGAAAGTTTCTAACACTAAAGACTTTGATTAGTTAGTGTGCAATGTTACTGTTTGAGCAATTAAATATATGTCTATATTTTGAAACAATTACATATCACATGAATATACCAAACGTACCGTTATTCTCCTGACTTCTGAAAATAGAAAATGAATGAACATTCACAGCCCATTTAGTTAAAACGACAGATAAGGATTATTTCTAGCACAGTCTTATGATTTAAAGTGATTTGTTGCAGCCTTTTTGACCAGAACCTCCACAAAACGGAAGTGTCCCCAATTTTTTTAAACACAATAGGCTCATTAGGAAAAAGGTGGACAGAACCATTTGTTCAACCAGAATCTGAAAGTAGCTATACTGGTCACTGACCTCTGTCTCATCAACTTCGATCATTACCTATGTTGTATTACTGGCCACTACTGGTAGAACCCATGCGCAGGGCCTGATTTTGCTGAGTGCGACATGTTTCTGGATCGATTTTTATTGACCTTGAAACAACATTGCGCTTAACCAATCAGATTTGAAGAATGTTAAATTTAGGCTTTCAACCATGTCATTCATCTATCATTTCCTCTGATCTTAGGGTTTACTCATAGGCATAGTTAGGTTTAGGTGTAGAGATATGGTCAAGACTAAATTTTTGGATTAAAATGTTGCTCCTGAGTCATCAAAATACATTGACCTTGGAAGACAACTAACTCAACAAAATCAGGACCATATTAACTTAAGGTTTTAGTGTGGTTGAAGTGTGAATGCTGCCATCCACACCTTGGTGTGCCCCAAACAAGTCCCACCATTTCAGAGGGTCTCAGTCTACATTCAGTTGACTTCTAGAATGAATGCCACACGGACCAAAGGCATTGTAACTATATCCTTATGTCTTTTGATTTGGCTTTAAAAATAACACTTCTAAGTCAATCTGAAGGAAAAATATGAATGTTTTTATTCCAATTTTTGTCTATACCAGAACAACAGAACTAAACTCCAAATATAAACATAGAGCAAAATTGAACACACTCATTGTTGTGCAGGGGTGTGGAGTGACTCCTAGACACAAGCATCGATGGAGTAGGGGCTTCAGGGGAATATAATGAATTAGGGCTGGGCAATACTGTATATCACACAATATATTCATGCGCATCTCGTCAGTAAAGCCGGTTCTTTGATTAGCGGTATTTCTCCATCACCTGTTTTTAAATGAAGTGTCAGTTAATACACAGAGCCGTAGATCACTGACAAGCTACGCTATATTGCGCTCAGTATTGCAAATGAATAACCCGCGAAACTGAACGCGATATTGCAGTGATCTACGGCTCTGTGTATTAACTGACGCTTCATTTAAAAACAGGTGATGGAGATTACCGCTAAACAAAGAACAGGCTTCACTGACAAGATGTGCATGAATATACCGTGCAATATATTGCCCAGTCCTACAATGAATGCTTGTATCCATAGTTAGTGAAATGAAAGCTATTTTTTTATGTTATCATAATTTTAATATTACCTATCTCTGTGGAGTATAATCTCCTATGAAGAACAAGTGTAGTTCACAAAACCCTAGTAAATTTAAACAACACAGTCTCACTCCAACTCATCACGTTTTGACGCTTGGTCCAAAAAAAAGAAGCCCCTTTTGCGTCACTTTCTGAACCTCGAGGTACCCCTTTTTAGACAATATTAGCCCTTAGTGTCAATATCCCAGTGCAATATTGTTTTTTATTTTATCGTCATAATTAAAAGATATATTGGGTAAAAACAATGGCATTATTGCATATATGTAGGGGTGTGATTTTTTTTTTTTTTTCTTGGTATTATTTACACATTTATGAGCAAGTAACCCAACCCCTGCCCCCTAAACCTACCATCTGTCAATAAAACACAAGATGTAGTTGATACAACTACCGTCTACAAGTCTTTTGGGGCAAAACGATCAACGTTTGTTGTGAAATGCCATTGGCTCTTGTGTATCTCGTGACTAATTGCGGCGTTCTACCGGATGGGAGTATGTTTTCTGAATGAGACGTGAGCGCGTTAACAGAGCGGGGATAATTTTTAGTGATGAAAACTTTCTGTTTTACTCTCTTCTTCTCAAAAAGACTTCGTATGGCTTCAGAAGACTTGTGACACGACTTGTTTGTAATGTACTTAATAAATGGTTAAATAAATATTAGTGTAACTAATACCTGTAACTGCATTTGCCTGTGTGTGTTTTATATTGTTCAGAGGTGGGTAGGTTTAGGGTAGGGGTGGGGTTTGGTGCTCCAATCACAGTAAAAAATTAAATAATACATTTATATATGCATGCAAACCATTACTTTAAGCCAAACAACTGAAAACAATGGAGGACCCTTCACGTCGAAAAGTGACTAAAAAGGGGTACCTTGAGTTTCAAAAAGTGATGCAAAAGAGTCTTGACCAAGGGTCAAATTGTAACGAATTGGAGTGGGACGTGTTGATTTAAAAGGGAAGACCATGCTTTTTTGTGTGACATCTTGGAATAGTGGGGCAATATGGCAGTTCTGTTTTTTCAGTAGAGCATTAAACCTGTTCCCTTTCTTGATATGTCACATGCAGCCCAGCCTTCTTCCTCTCCTTCTCCTTCTCCTCTTGTGCACCTCCTCTCTGACCTTTGACCTCATACAGACATCATGTTGACCTCTGGCCCTCATTTATCTCTCTGTCCCCGCACCTTCCCCCCTCCAAAAAAAAGGAAAGTTGTTGCTCTGTTTTGTGATCAACCCCCTCCATCATCAGTTGTATGCTTAGCGCCCCCTACAGGAGGGAGGTGTTTCTGACTCACCTGTCTCCTTTTCTTTCTGTCTCTCTCTCTCTCGCTCTGTCTCCTTTCACCCAAACAACCCTTTCTTGTCTTTCTGCAATGAGGCCTGTTTACATGCTCTTGTGGCACTTTCTTGGATGTACCTCATACAATGATCTCTGCATGCAGGGTCCAAAAGTAACTTTATGCCAGTAACTGGTAAAAATGTTGTGGCCATACATCTTTATGAAACTGTGTGTTTCTCTTTTGTATTATAAATAAAATAAAATTAATTCCGATTAGTTTGACAGTATATGATAATTATACTTTTTAGCCACTTTAGCTTTGGTTACATGATGCAAAAATTATTTTATTTTGTGTGTTGCCACATAGAGGAAAAAAAAACATAAATACACTACAACACAGGATGCTACACACATATGCGATAAGCAAAATATATATAAGCAAAATTTTGATTTTTAAATTTAAACCGTTAGGTAACCATCCAGCTGATCGGTGACTTTGTTCTATTACACACAGTTGGCTCTTAGGTTAATTTTGGACCCTGTCCGCATGTATTACAGGAGGGCATAAAGCATGAATGCTACTCCACTGAGATTTCATAAAAACTTTAGCTTGAAGGGCTCTGAAACAGGACACAATGACAATTGGACATTGCATGCATTACCATAAAGATTAGTGAAACAAAATAAAGTCACTCTTTTGGTAAGGTTAGCATCAACTATCCTTAAAGAGTGCAATTCAGGGAGTAATTATATTCTGTTGTCACTAAAATGTCTTTATGGCAAATGTTACCTTCCTTGTGTGATGCCCTTCAAATAAAATATCACTTTTTGGCATGAAGTCCAACAATGAAACTTGCATGGCATGTTTACAGCTGCATGTCCTTGCTGGTGCTATTCAGTCTTTGATATTTGTTAAGCTCTTTGCTTGAGGAGCACAGAAATATGTTTGTTTCTTTGTTAACTTTCTTTTTAACCTTCTTGGTCACTGTACAATCACTTATTTATATTCAGTGTTGTCATTTTCTTCTTGTCTGTCTATTACTCTGTGAATTCAGGGATCCTGTTAAACTCCTCCTCAATTTTTTTTCTTTTCTTTTTTTTTTAATACTTATACAAATAAGTCTTTTCTATATTTGTTCACAATTACACATTTTCTGTGTTAGTGGATGTTATGTTTTTTTATACATAACATGTTATGGATTGGCTTGTTTTTTCTATCTGAATTTTTTTCTATTGTTTTTTTTTTACTTTATTGTCCTCACAAGCTTGTGATTGTGCCTTACTTCTTTGTGTTTTGTGAGTGTATTTTGTATGTCTATGTCTGTTTCCCACTCTTTGTCTGTCATAAAAGGCATTTAATGCACACAAAATGCACAACAGCTAATGTAGTACTGAAATATATGTACTCAAATGGATGTTGTCCTGTACATAGTATACATACTACATTTTCCGGGCTTTTGTTCATAATACTGTTGCTGCATAACGTACAAAATAGTTTACCCAAATTAATCACGCATTGACCACTATACATTGCTATGTATTTATTTTGGATTGTAACAGTATTATATTCTTACTAATATCCATTTAACCTTAAATTATATTTCAGTAACTACGAATAAGGTCGCATAAATTAATATTAGTTAATGCATTGACTAACATTAAGGAACAACGAGCAGTACATTTGTAATAGTAGTTCAGGTCCATTACAACTCTTGTTTAGAATCATGCACAAGTATATTAAAATTAATTAATGCTTTAGTAGATTTAATTATTAATGTATATTAACTTTAATTGTTAATCTATATTAACTAGTGAACTGATGTTAACAAATAGAACCATACTGTAAAGCGATTTTCAAAGAAACTACACAGACATGAGGTCACATGATGGAGTGTATCCACCCTCTGAACTCCCATTCCAGGGCCATGTGGTTAATATATCTCTTTGGCGTGTGTAGTGTGCTCTGTATGAGAGGTCTTATCTGTATGGAGGTCATAAACTGGGGAGAGGAAACAGACTAGTCAATAAGGTCCATTGTTTATGTCAGAGTAAGAATGTTATTTTGGACAATACACATTACTTTCTCTCTCTGACAATACACATCTTTCTCTTTAGAGTATAGTGTCGCTTAAGTTTATTGACATTGCTCTTAATGAGTGTGTTTACACGTACAAAGGAACACTTAGAACTATCAAAATGAGCTTATAAAACCAGACAACAAATAATAATAAAATTACTAAGATTCATATGACCTTGCATTGTTGGCTTAACATGAAAACACACTCATTGACAATTACCTGTTTATTAATTAATTTATTTATTTTTATGCCACAGTGATTTTAATTGGTGTCTATAAAATATCTCTATATTGCTATCCATATCTACAGGTATATGTGTATAGCTATTGTTTGTTTGCAAATTTGTTGTCATTTAAAGGAGAAGTGTGTGATTTCTGTGTGATGACTGTCACAAAATGAAACAAATAAATAAATAAACATGCCTGTTTCCATTGGTCAAGATGCCATTGATTAAGCAACCAGATATTCCTGCCCTAACCCTCTATCATTGGTTCGGCCAACTTTTGCGCAAACAAATAAAGCAGTGGAAATACACACCTCCTCTTTAAGGCTGGAGTCTATGTAATTTCCAGTTTGCGGGGAAGAATGTCTGAAGTTGAGTTCAGCACTACCGTTTTTTTCTGCACAAAGTTTATAAACTACATAGATATGACTTGTATCAAAGTTACATGAATTGTAATGAGTTCATTTCAGCTGTATTTGTGTTTAGTACTGTTGACAGTTGTGTGTGTGTTTAGACATTACCCTTCTTCGTGAGAACAATGGTTATTGATCTTTGCTGGTTGCTTGCATGCATGCTCTTTAGTCTGATAGAGGCTAAAATGTCATGATTTAGAGAATGAGAGCATGGAAGGTGAAGCATGTATGTACAGGGTGCTCTGCCCCAACTCCACAGTTCTGAAGGGGTGTCTTTTACTTCCTGGTTGGTGACAGTTGAAAGGTTCTCTTTAACCCCCTATCTCTTGTGACAAGAAGTGGGGCAGCGACAGTCTTATAAAATTGCATACTTGATGCTATGACAATTGCCTGTTGCTCTTGCTGCTGGCCCAAAGCTGCTGCAAGCAATGCTAGCGACCCTCCCTACTTCCTTCAGATATGCCTTGCAAATGTTGTATAATGCTGCACTACTGCATTTGCTGTTAGCAGAAAATCTGATTCTCTTTTGAGAGGTAGAGAGTTCTCTGATTGGCTACAATGTGCAAGATGC
This sequence comes from Enteromius paludinosus, assembly GCA_032361165.1. Taxonomy (NCBI): domain Eukaryota; kingdom Metazoa; phylum Chordata; class Actinopteri; order Cypriniformes; family Cyprinidae; genus Enteromius; species Enteromius paludinosus. The sequence continues at coordinate 22,207,320 of JAUMHQ010000053.1, forward strand.
ACTCAAGTGCCCATAGACAATTTCAGGGCATCTATATCAGTGATATCTGTCAGGTACTTAAGACAAGAAATGGCTCACAGCAGCTTTAGCCTTCTCCAATCTTGCAGCTTGCTCTCCAATCTCCCTTCCCTAACCCCCTGGTCTGGAGCACATCCCTCCTGGGTTCACTTTTTTGGGGGGCTGATTGGGGGGGCGCAGTGGGGGGCCTGTATCAGTGTGCCTCTCTCTGTGTCGCTCCAGGTTACGGGCTGCAGGTACAGGAAGAACTAGTCTCACCGGCCTCCATGCAGTACAGTCTACCATCGCCACTGGGCAATGAGCCCTACTGGCAGGAAATGTCAAGCATGGAGTGTGCACCCATCGCTACCACTGAAGAGGACACACTTATGGAGATGTCTGAGGTACAGGTTTGGCCCTCAGGCAATAGTCCTTCCATTGTGGCCGTGGAGGACTCCTCACTGGAGTGCAGCAATGCTGATGACTCCGAGGCACTACTGAACCGGAGCCTAGGCCACTCGAGGAGCGGGACTCCCGGCGCAAACGGACCAGTGGGGCTTGCTGCTCAGGGAGGGTTAAGTGGTTCCATCGAGCTACTCGAGGATCAATCCATTGGGGCGGATTCAGATTACAGTGCTGCCGGGATGCTGTGTCTGAGCGAAGGGGTCAACATCAATGCCCTGAACAGAGGTCAGGGGTCGGAGAGGTTAGAAGGTGCTGTAGGTCAAGAGGTCAACAACATTAAAGACGATTCCAGTGGAGGTTTGGGAGAAGAAGGAGGTGACGGCATGAACGTAGAAGATAGCATATCTCTCATTTCAGGGCAACAGCGAATTTATGCTCGAATGAGTGAGTCACCTGTGCTAAGAAGACGGGCAGATCCTGGTGATGACAGGTGAGTTGTCCAATAGACTCTTAATTGTTTTGTTGACCAGTAGGGACTAATATATGATAGGGAAATATCATCAGGTAATCATTCTCAGCTCTTGATATTAAAGAATCTTGCAAATGTTTTTAAAGGCTTGCTAGACATATGTGTCATTTACATACTACTAGTGTCACTAAATGGAATTGCAAAATACTGCACTTTTACCACCTTTTCTAAATTCTCTCCACACCATGAAAATTGTTGTGTCGGGCTGGTCAAGGTGCTCAAACAAACAGTGTTAAAGAGTTTCATCTTTCTCTTCTGGGAAATTGGACCGAAAATATTAATGACTAATGATCTCCCACTATAAAAAGTTTCTGCCTCTACTCTAGGATGAGAATCCTAAATTATAAATAGTCTTTCATCAGGGTAGTGTTGTATTTAATTTTTGACAGGAATGAAAACCAGGCTGTGAGGGATAGACGTATGGATTGTTAAGACCATGCCAGTGGTTAAACCATCAAAACCTCTTTTCAAAAGATTTTCAGTAAACAAAAACTCCATAAAATAGTTTAGAAAGTTTTTAGGTCTTTACCAGGAGTGTCTTATTCTGCTCCTGGAGGGACCGTTCATGCAATAATTTAGTTCTAACACACCTAACACACCTGGCTGGACATTTCTAGTGATCAGCTAGAACTTGATGAGCTGGTTCACGTTTGTTTAATTGGGGCTGGGGCTAAACTCTGCTTCAATATCAATTGCTTCTGACTAACAATAGCTAGAAGTTATTTGGCTGGTCTATGGTTGGCTAATATTCATAGGTATCCAAATTTAAAGTGGTTGCAAATTATATGACTTAAAATGTAAGTACCATTCACTGTCTTTGTCTAAGGTACAAACCATCAAGTGTGGTGTTCTGCTCTGCTTTTTGTTAAACAAAAGGCTTTTGGCTATATAATGAAAATGTATGACCCCACCGATACGTTTTTACAATAGGACAAGGTTGTCTAATCCTGTTCCTGAAGGGCCACTGTCCTGCAATGTTTAGCTCCAACCAGCCACAACACTCTTGCCTGGAAATTACTACTGCAGTGGTTTTAAATCGTAGTCCATGTCCTCTATACATTTTTGTATGTTTCCTTTAACTGACAGCTGATTTCATGGAGCTTTCACCTAATGAGCTGGTTATCTGAATCAGTGTTAAATAATGGAGACATGCAAAATGTGCAGAGCAGTGTGTTCCCAAGACTAGGATTGAAAACCACTGTTCTAGTGAGTCTGAAGACCTTGATTAGCTGTTTAATTAGAGTTGAACCTAAACTCTGCAGGTCAGTGGTCTTCCAGAAACAGGTTTTGATGACCATAGTTTTTCTGCAACCCTAATTATACACACCTAAACCTGTTAATCAAGATCTCCAGGATTACTAGACACTTCCAGGTAGGTGTTTTGGAGCATCTTGGAGCTAAACTCTGATAGTGGCCCCCCATGAGCAGGATTGGACACCCTTGCAATAGGAAATACTTCAACAGAGGAAAGACAACTGCACTAATCAAAACTTTTCATAGAGATTTTATGTGAGTGACAAATTGCATGGCCTGTGTTTATTTAATGACTTCTTTTCACTTACTGTCTGTGGTTCAGAGTAAGGTTACTTCCACTTATAGTGATTACTGAAAACGACATTTTTTGTTACCTCTTTCTAATTTTCTGTTTCGTTTCTCAGGTTAAGTGCTGGGTCCTTCCTATCTTATCTACAGGATCAGGGGGCTCCTGGTTGGCACTCGGCCCCCGAACAAACCCAGAACATAGTTGGATCTCTACAGTGCTCTCTTCCTAGACAGGCAATGGAGTCTATGATGTCGTCAGTACGAGCCACAGTGGACTGTGATTCTAAGCAGTCTTGCCTAGCCCAAGAAGCCCTAATTGAACCAGTGCGGGACATAGGGCATTCTGAGATCATCCACGGGCATTATCAGGGAACTCAACCTTTTGAGAAAGGACTAGGCTTCCCGCACAGAACAGCTAACATACGAGGTTGGGAGGACATGCGTCTAAGAGGACAGGTAAGGGTTGGGAAAGAATTTGAGATTCATTTGTGTGTTCACATATCATGGTCATTTTCTGTCACATACTGATTATTTGTTTTTGCCTTAACCTGCAATGATATGATGGATGAGGTTCTGCCACAGGTAGGACAGGGTTATGTCACTTCTAAATTTCTTTGGTATTCTATGACACTGACTGTCATACAACTCTGACAGCAGTTCAGTTACCTCAAGGCTCCAAAGTCACTGGTTATCAAGGTAGATGTTATTCAAGTTGATGGTTACACTTTCTCCAGTGGGAGAACCATGGAATTTGGTATCTTCCCAAAAAATTTGCTTTTACTGCAAATGTGTTGTTAACAAAGCATTTTCAAACCTAAAAGTAATTTGAAGTGATGTTACGTGGTAACATTGGCATCTTTTCTAATCATACTGTTTCACACCTTTGACCTTTCTAGTGAAGGCTTTGCTTGTGTGCTTTGATTTGTTGTTTACTATTAAAAATACTGCATAGTACTTCAGGAGAATATTCAATACCATGCATCAGTGATTTTAATACTGTGTGACTAGATTTGAAAAATTATGTGCATTTATGTATATTTGAGCTAGGAAAAGAACTGGGAAAAATTAAAACAATCAATAATAACATTAGGAACAAGCACCAGCAAGTCCTAGATGCTATCTGTGACAGTACATATTACAAGTGACTGTATTATAGTAAGTGGACATGGATTTATATTGTGGAAGTGGAAGTGGACGATATTTATTTCACTAAAGGCCTTTTCGGACGGGACTAGTTTTACAGGGGGTCGTTAGAGAATGTTTTGTTTCACAGACGTACTTGTTGATTTCCGTCCGAATCTGCCATGTCTGAGTTTTTCTCTCACAACTTCTGTGATAATTCCAGAGCAAATTACCTACTGTTTTTCAGCAAACTCAGTGATCCTCTGAGAAAACTAGTCCCGTCCGAATGCGATGTCGGTGATTGCCGGTGATATTTTTAAGTACAAAATAGACACACCCACCTCTGTAATAAACACAGAGATGTTAATCCTGCTCGAAATGGTACATGAAAATCGCAGACGTCAGGTGATAACAATCGAAACTCAAACGTAGTTTAGAAAAGTAGTCCGATTTGGGCTTATGGCTGATAGAAACACAAGTATGCACAATTGTTTGTACTTGCTTGCACACACACACACACACGGGTTTCCATGTTTTATGGGGCCATTGCTCAGACACAATGACTTTCACACTGTAAAGACTGTATGTCCTTAACCTGACCCATGCCCTTAAACCTACCCCTCACACATTTTTTTTTCTAATTTCAGATTTTCAAAAAACTTTGTTCTGTATGTTTTATAAGCTTGGTGTTTCCTTGTGGGGACACACAAAGTCAAAACATAGGGAATACCAAGTCTACACATACACACACACACATACAGTACAGCCGGCCCCTAGAAGGACACAACCCATTGGTTTCTAAAAATAGATCTTGTCTCCTTCTGTCATCCAAAGGGGCTGCTCCTGCTGCACTGGCTAGTGGGGGGAGGAATGTTATATATATGGATTTGGAAAGCATGGACAGTAAGGTCATGAACTACAATGGTTTCTCAAAGACACACAATGTGCTTTTTTTGAACTGTGAATATTGTGATCAAGAAAAATAACTTGACATTTTATAATTAACATTTTGTGAGGGGAGGTGAATAAGGAATATTTGATTAAAGTCAAGTTATTTGAATACCTGGAAGCTGAATTTGGTATTCAATGTTTATTTGGTATTCATTGGCTGAATGTATTTCCAGATATGCACTTACTATGTACGCTATTGTTCAACACTTTAGTCAGTACCATTTTAAATGTAATTTAATGTGTCAAAGACATGTATGTTCCTACAAAAGACTCGACTGTTTCGAATAAATGCTGTTCTTTTGTACTCTCTAGCCTTCAAAGGCAAGATGGATCACAGTTTCCAAACGAATATAAAGCAGCACAACTGTTTTCAACAATATTGCTGTTTTTGCATTATTTTCAATCAAATATATTTATGAAAATATTTTTAAAATATTTTAAAATCTCACTGTCCCCAAACCTTTGAACAGTAGTGCACATCTGAGGAAACAAGTTTTCAAGTAAATTAACATGAACCTTGAAAGTACTCTGACATAAACATTCTGATGAAAGGTTCTGTTGTGTCTGTAGTTGATGCAAATGTCTGCTTAGTTTAACCGTGCAATAGTACATGTAAACCAAAGGAGGCACCTGGTGTGAAAATGCTGTTGTTGAAATGTTAGCAGCTGTTAGTTAACACACCAACTGAGTACCACAACAAGAGAGTTGTCCTCACATTGTGGGTATTTAAAGCATACAGATCACATGTGCAATCAGACACTAGATAGAAGGTAGATGTTTTTGGAAGGTTGAGAGAGAGAGAGAGAGAGTGTGGTCAAAAAAGGAAGCTACAGCCAACCACATTCCCAACACAGCTGAATGTGGAAATGACAGAAGAAGGAATAGGCTCAGATTAAAGATTGCCTGCTTTCTTTAAATGAAAGCTGCGGATAGAGTGGAAGACAGAAACTAGGGGAAGATAACATCTTTCCCCAAATCTCTGGACCTCACCTCGCTGTTGGAGCGTGTTTCTGAGTGCTTGTGAGAGAGCGACCGCTACACTATGTGGGCTCTGGTGACTGAGTTGCTGTTCAGCTTCGTGCTGCTGGCCTTCATGGTCATCAGCTGCCAAAACGTCTTGCATATCGCCAGCAGCTCTGTCCGATCGGTGCTGGCCTACATTCACACTCAGCTGGATCATGAGTTGGGTGAGAATGAAGGTGTGGCTGATGAAGAGGAAAACGTCACCACTCGAGTTGTGCGTCGCAGAGTTATACTGAAGGTATAGAGGATTGTTGTCGATATTTGATCTGGGATATTTCTTAAAGACAGTGCCATAAAAGAGAAATACTGTAGCAGGTTGTAAATCTTTGGGGATTACAGTGATACTTGGGCAGTTGGTTTCAGTTTCATTTGACCTTGTTTGAGTGCACTCCTGCAAACAAGCCTGTAAGAACAACAGTAGTACAGTGACCATATGTAGTTGCTTCGGTGTGAGGAAAATATGAGATTATTCTCTGTTAGGATTAATGTTAGGATTAATATTAAAGCCGACCTATAGTACTAAATGTTGGATGTTAAAAGCTCTATATTTGAAGTTAGTCTAACCATTGACACATGTTGCATTCCTGCATTTCTCATACACATTCTTATGCTTTTTTATATCTGTTTTATAAATGAAGGTTGATTTTATACAATATCTAAGATATTCCTTTCCTTGTTGCTGACCTCTTGAAGTACACACTTTTAAAGGGGTCATGCTTTTTTAAAAATAAGTTATTTTTTAATTTAGTTAAAAATAGCATAAAAATATAATCATACTGTATATGGTGATGTACTATCTCCTGTTTAAAAAGATTTTTTTTTAAAGTATTATTCATGTCAAGGCCAGTTTAGATCATTTCAGTGGTGGACAAAGTGCATAAATCAAGTACTTGTGTAAAATATTTCCTCTTTAACGAAAGTTCTCCTTTTTAATTGAACTTTAGTGAAAGTACAAAAGTATTTAATTAGGTATATTAGGGTAAGAAGATGCATATAAATAAATAGTTATTATTAGTTATATAAATATAAATAGTTATAAAATATTAAACTTCAGTATATTACATTTACGTTATTGATTATTCACAAGTGAAAATAAAATATACCATATACTATTTTAAAAATGAAGAAAAAATATGTGGTGACAATGCAAAAATAGACATAACATGGGAAAAAATATGTTTACAGTTTATAAAGAATGTTATTGATTTATATAATCAACAGCTGGTATCAGATACGTTTTTCAAAATCATGGTGATTTCTTTTTCAAACCTGTTCAGTGGATTCATTGAAAAGAATCGGTTTGTTCATGAATTGGGCATTATTATCATTATCTGGGATTGGGTGTCTATTTTCTTGCATTTGACATAATAAGGAACAATATTTTTCAATGAAATGTAAAGGAGGAAAAAGTATTATATTATGCTTTGGATAAAAAACACACACACACACACACATATATATATATATATATATATATATATATTCCAGATACTTGAAAAATGTAGTTACAATAACAAAGGGAAAATATTTTGTAGAGGTCCGATTAAATATAATGAAAGTAAAACTTAAAAGCTAATTTTTCCTTTTTTCATTTTATGCTTGTCATCATTAAATTGTGGCATTTCTATCACCCTGCATTACAAATTCACAATGCCAGCTGGAAACACTGGTAAGCAGACATGTATCCTGCTCATGATAGATTCATGAGCCTCTGCATCACAGTCTTAGCTTTTGCATGATCGCGGATGAATGACGCAAGAATGTCAAATCGAAGAGTGCCTGAAGCGCACAACAGACCATGTCGCTTTTTTAAGTTTGCTGTTGTCATATCTCACCTAGGGTGATGAGGCAGAGGATCTTCCAGGAGAGCAAGTGAGCGAGGAGCAATTTACTGATGAGCATGGCAACATCGTCACCAAAAAGGTCAGCAGCCTCATCCTGCTTTTTTCATTTACCGCTCATTAGCATGGGAAATCCATTTCAAATGCATCCCAACAATCATTTTATTAAGCTGTGCAAATGAACATATGAGCAGCCCATAATAGATAGCATTTAAACTGATTTAGCAGCTGTGCCAAGAAGTTGGCTACCTCATTTAGAACAAATTCTAAGGAAGCATTTCGTGTATCGTTCTCGGGAGAAGGCAATCCCAGAATGCATTATGACAAATGTAAAAATGTGAACAAAGTCCACCCGAAATGGCACAGCAGTTATTAAAATGAAAATGACTCTCATGTTGTTCCTAACCTGTAAGGCCTTCGGAACACAAATATTTTTGATGAAATAGAAGAGCCCTCTGATACTGCATAGACAGCAGAGGTTATTATATACAATTCATCTATATACAGTACTTATAACGCCACACTACTATGCCATTAAAGGGGCTATACATAAGAATTTTCATGTATCTCTCATCAGATTTTGTAACAAATAAACAAAAACAGAAACCTAAGCAAGACTTAAGTAAGCAAGAACGAAAAAAGAGCTTTGCCGTTAGTATTTCAAGGATAGGTAGTTGGGTAATTAGTTAGTTGCCATTTCCATTCACCATTTCCATTTAAACCCAACTATAATAACTTTTTTAAGAACCTAAAAAAAAGAAAAGGTTCTATAAATATATATATATTAAGTGAAATAGATACTGTCTATGTTAAGCACTCTAAATGTGTCACATACTGTATAGCAAGGCAGTTCACTAAATTATTAAACGTTATGATATTTAATGATAATTGACAAAGAAATGCACTATTATGTTGATATGCTCTTAAGACCTTTGTCATATCTGGAATTCAGAGATAGTTTGCACAATTTTACATTAAGCACAACTTTAAAGTACATGTTTCTTTTCTTTTCTAAGCCATTACTTTTACATGTTTCTTACACTGTTTCCCATCTCTTCATTCCCTCTCCTGCATTCTTTTTCATGCACCTTCTGCTCATCCACCGATTGTCAATGACCTCACCCATCCGTGACATAGATTGTGAGGAAGGTGGTCCGGAGAGGAAAAGGGGAGGAAGGGGGTCAGGAACTCATCATAGAAGGGCTGCCGCAGGATATCAATGAGGCAGACGTTGATGGAGAACAGTTCATGAGCTATGCCGTCCTGGGCCGTGACAGCAAGGTGGGCTTTTGAGTTCGCTGGGCTGGCAGAGTGTGGTTTTAAGGAGAATATGCAAAGTGCTAGATGCTTGAAGGCTTAGACCAGGAAACGCCAAAGTTTTCTACATCTTTTTTTGTTTTTGTTTTGTTTTGTTTTTTTGCATTGTAGATATTATAGAAGATCCGGCCTATAAATGCAACCTGAAGATAATGTATCTGCAAGAATGCTTCATGAATCCTTTAGAGGAAATTAAACACTTCACCTTTAAGAAATGCAACAAGAATTCATCAGCTTATTAAGGAAAAGGAATTGAATGGAAACAAATAGCATGTTCTAAGGTCCTGAAAGTGTTGGGAGGACAAATATGCTCTGGGTTATGTAAGAACCTAGTAAGCCTGTATACTGTAGAAACGCTTTAAATTTTAGAGACTTTATTAAAATCGTCCTTAATATTAGAATTGTTAGACATTATTATAGTTGTCCTTTATATTATTAATATAAAAAAAGGGATGGCTTAGTATGGCTTAAGTCACTCCGGTCAGATTTGAAATGTTCATGATCTGGTAATTATATCATTGGATTATAGGGCTTTATTTGACCCCAGTGCTTTATTATTCTTTCTTTTGGGCACTTTTTTAGTTTCCTGTATTTCTTTCTGTTCCACAAAGAGGAATCAGTCAGAACCAGGATTAATAATCAGTGTTATTTGGAAAGAAAAAAATAACATTGAATGTTGCATTAATTTAAATGAATGTGTCACATACAATTTTTAAAATACACGGAAAAATGGTAACACCCAGTTTCTATTCAAGCCAAATATATTGTGTAGCATCAATACACATATATATATATATATATTTATACAAGCAAAAGTATTTTAAAGCAAGTATAAGCTAATTATTGCAGGTTACCACTTTTTACAGTGTCTTGTAGATCTTGTAGAGGAAATTACATCACCAGGTTGGTTCATAGGTGATTCCTCTTTATGGGCTCCCTGGTGAACTTAACCCTCATTGATAACTTCACTTGATGTTCATTTTCATTCGTTTCTCTATGGTTGATGTCAAGTTTCCCTGTATACGCTCGACTTGAATTAAACTTCTCTTTGCCCGTCCTTCTGTGTTGGCCTTTTCTGATGCTATTTGCTTTTCTCTCTCTCTCTCTCTCTCTCCTGTTCTCTTTATCCTCTCCAAATTTATTTTCCCCTCAACCGTGTCTCTCTTCTGTTATCTTCTCCATGCTATCTTCTTGTTTTGTGTGTTATTGCACGTTCTGCTCATTGAACTTGATCTCTTTTCCATTAACCCATCACCTAATTGTGTCACTGTGCCCTCTCCATCTGTTCCGTTACTCCTTGTTTCTACTCATTCACACTGCCGTTCCTTCATTTCTCTGTCCTGCCCTGGATGCCGCTCTCCTCTCCTCTCCCGCCCCGCCTGCCCTCTGCCGTAGCCGGATGTTGTTGATGTGAAGAGGGGAGGTGCTCAAATAGTCAAATGTGCAAGTCTGCGGAGAGTAAAGCAGTGAGTCTGACTCACCCCTCCCTGCAGGTACAGGACATTGCTGCACTTTGTGCTAATGTAATCCTGCTAACCAACGGGATTCAGTCAAATTTCAAGAAGTCATATTTTTCCAGCTCAACCCTTAAGTACTGTAGACACCATCTCAGTGTAAGATTCTTAAACTATGACCCTTAATCCTAAATATATGCAGTTTGAGCCTTAAGTACCAATAGTTATATATTATTACTAAGTTGAATCCTAAAGTACTACACTGCTGTTCAAATGTGTGTGTGTTTTAAGATTTTTAAGATTTTTTGAAAGCCTCTTAAGCTCATCAAGGCTGCATTTGATTGATAAACACAGTAAAACAGTAATCTTGTGCAATTGAAAAAATGTATTGTATTTTTTGTACTTGAATATATTTATAAAATATGTTAAAGTTGAATTTTTAGAATAATAACTCCAGTCTTCAGTGTCACATGATGTTTGAGAAATCATTTTTGATTATTATTATTATTCAGCTTTTTATTTGTGGAAGCAATGATGCATTTTTTTTACAGCAATAACTTTATGAATGTCACTCTTGATCAAATTAATATATACTTGCTGAATTAAAAAAAAAACGTATTGGTTATATTAGTTTTTAAATTGGGAATCCATAAACATCTAAACAGGTATAGATATACTTTAGACAACTGTAAAATAATTGAATTATTATAATTATTTATACAAAATATTACCATTTCACTAAATAAAGAATTTAAGAATTTTGGTAGATTGCAAGGTTTGACTAATACAATTTTAAACCAATTATTTGACTACTTTCTGTCATGGGGACGTAATGCCTGAGAACAAACCATGTATTTTAGTTTAAGGTTGTTTGAATGTAGATGTCTTATAAGATTAAATAAAATTAGAAACCTAAATCTAAAATTGAAAATAGTATTTAATTACCCAGCGGTATTGATGGCATCAATGTAATAAGGAATTCTAAATAATATAAGAAGTTTTGTTCCAGAAATATACTGATAACTTTGTTTATTTACAGCTAGGAAGTGCGTCTGAATTGGACATTGTCTCTGATATTTTATCAGAGACAGTCAAAGCAACGGGGCCAATAAATCAGCTGAATAAGCAAGGGTTTTCAAATAAAAGTTAACCATTCAAACATAGTTACATCTACTAATTTTGTATAATCAGTTATGCTATTGAGTGTCACTGCATTAACCCCTAAACACCTCTGACATCTTATCCATTTCCAACTAATATATGAAAGTGTCCATTTAGCATTTGTCTGCCCTCTTCTTCCCTTTTAGCTACAGAATAACTCATGATTATGTATTTTACCTATATGGTGAAAAGAAAAACTATAAAGGAATGAATATAGGATCCTATTCCTGTCCTTTCATAATTTGGAATCCTAATAGGATCTGAAAAGAATCCTCTTTGAATCCTCATACTGAATGAAAAGTACAGAAATTTGGATACTTGTTGGATGTTGTGTAATGTTTATGAAAAGTGCATTGGTTATGGAATAATATCTTGATACGTTCTTGAAAATAAATGTTCCAAAATGGGTTTTCACAGCAATGCCATTAAATAGTTTCTGGTATGTCAACGAACATTAAAATTGTTGATAACTTTTTTATATTAATGTTACTCTGAACCTATTGTGGATTTTCAAAGATCCTGAACACATTTCTTTAAGTTGTGTTAACTAGTAATTGGTGTCAATCAGACCTGTATAAAAGCATGCTGGATTTTTTTTTTATATGCCAACTATCTGGTTGAACTACCAGCTATCCCTGGTCGCAAACAAATGCACTTCCACAATGTACTTAAATTGTATTATTTTTGTTCACAAATGTTGTACCTAATATACTAAAAATGACTATTTTGTACTTCTTAATAATTTAAGATCATCTGCTCAACTGTACTATTTTGAGACACCATGAATACAAACTAAAATGCAAATCTGTGTATGGTGTATAAAAATGGAAGTACTAGTCTACCAGAAGTGGTAACTAAATACATTATTTTAATAGAGATAGTATGTTAAAAGTACATTTTAGTTCATATTCATTATGTCTCAAAATAGCACAGTTGAGTGCACTTAGATGATCTTAAGTTTATGATCTTAAGACCAACTTGGACCATACTGCAAAACAGACCATGCCAAGCATGTCCTGTTTTGGTCTGAATGTCATGATTCTTATAAGATCGCAGATTCATTGTAACCTTCTTCTCTATTTTTCCAACCTAGGACTTGACACCTACATCCAAACCATCCTTCACTGACACATGATGGGTGCCAAATAAAGAAGATTAGGCGATGGATATCAACTACGAAAAGAGATTTTCGGACTTTTTGTAGCAAGCAAAACAAAAATTAGCGGCTAGAGGCATGATTTCTTATAAAAACGAAACCGAACAAAGAAAAAAAGCAAGCATTTGAGAAGTGCTTCCTGTAATCTCAATATCAGCATGTGAAAGTGCTGTCGCATGGCCTGCCTTTACATACAGCACTGACTGCAAGCAATTATGAGGTGAGAAAATACTGTCGTACTGCAAGGGCTGTAAAATGGTGGGGGGGGGGGGACTTTGGCCAACTGGATGCATACGCTTAACATCTGGGTTTTAGGGGCACATGGGACATGAAAGCTAGATTTAGTCAATTCCAGCAAGAGTTTCCTGAAATTTAGTCTTCCAAGAGAGTCCAGAACACACTATTACCGAAGAGGTTTTCCGCCAGGAGGAGTCTGACCCTCTTGTACTGCTATTATACGTAATATGCACTCAAATATGATGTGAATGTACTCTCCGTGTGCGTGTGTTCTTTTCCATAGCCAAAAAAAAACAAAAACGACAACAATCTATGCGATGATTATGCTGCTGTCTCAATACTTGCTCCTGAATTCTTGTTCAGTCCAATAGTACGTGTCTTGTGTATTGTAAAGGTATAATTGTGTAGCAAATGAGCTGTGAAGTCCTGTGCTGCCTGAGATATACTAGGCTCAAGGGTTACACTTTGTGCAGTTTAAATGTTTTCAGTGGGATGCAGTACTTTGGACATATTTTAAAATCACTATGGGGCTCTATGTGTACAATTTTGCAGCGCTGCGGCCAGATTTTTGTTTTTGCATTGCATACCTCTGTGTATATGAACCGTGAGCTTCCTCTTAATAACTCAATATGCACAGAGGAGCTCATAAGCGTTATATTAACATTTGCATTACCACCTTCAGCTTTTGCTTTATTCCAAATAACCACTAGCGGGAAGACTTTCTTCTGAATCCTTAGAACCAAAAAAGCAATAATTTGTTTTTCTTGTTATAAATAATAGTTAAAAAGTCTAACCTTTCATTCAAGTCAAATTGATTGCAAAATGTAGATAAAGGCTGTCAATAGATTAAAATTATTATTCACAATATAACTTTTGATTTGTTTTGTAGGTAATCATTCAGCATCTTGTTTTTTTATAAATAGATTTTTGGTAAAACTTTACGATAAGGTTCCATTTATTAATAATAATTAACTATATAGTTAACATGAACTAACAATGAAAAAGCATTTATTAATCTATGTTCATTTCAATTTACTAATGCTTTATTCAAATCAAAGATGTACCTGTTCATTTTTAACAGATTTGAGTTCACATGAACAGGATTGTTATTAACTAATGTTATGAAAGATTAATAGATATTGTAACACATTTTTCAGTGTTAGTTATTAATGGTAACTAATAGGACCTTGTTGTAAAGTGTTACCAGATGTTTTATTGATAACTTCACATGCCTACTCGTTACACTTCTCAAGAAAACATCAGAGGAGAATGAAACCAGTTCTATATATTCAAAATGAATAGCATTTAATTTGCAACTCAACCTCAAAATCATTTTAACTAGACATCACAATTATTACCTTCACACAGTGATTTCTAATGTTTTCTCTTTTTTCTGACTCCATGTCCAGATTTGAGAGTCTTCCTCAGGATCCTTAGTCCTTTCTACACAATGTTAAATCCCTCATATCCCATATCCATTTGCAACTTAATCCCAAAGTATACTTTTATGCCAAATTTTTGTCATTTGCATAGTACAAGCATATTGTACACACATAGACATAGGCTTGAGTGTTTTTGCTTCTCGTGCTAAATAAGGCTTATACTTTGATGTTTTATGTTTTGAATATTATATAACATGAGCTCCATACATTCTAGTGCTATATATATATATATATATATAAAATCTAAATGAGAATTAATGTCAATTAGATTGCTTGGTTGGCGAAATTTGTGAAATATATTGGATTCATACTACTTCTACCACTACTAATAATAATAGTAATATTTTAACTTTACTGAAAGGTTAGATTTTTTATCAGCTTAGCATAACAGACGACATTTGTTAACAGTATTCATTTATTTATTTATTCATTTTTTCACTGTTACAGATGATGCTCATGGCATGCACTACATATTGTTTTTGGGGAATACAACACAATCTGGATCGATTCTCATTTTTGATGCCAAACATTTTCACTCATATGATTAATTTTTAGGCACACAACGCGCGCTTGACAAACAGGTTTAAACGCTCCAGACACATTCTTTGCTTCTATTAAGCTTGATGAAGACACGTAGCCTCTGAGCACTGTGATCAGACTGTTCACTGTCCCACAACAGAACAGAGCTGACTTCATGCACACTCACACACATACACAAAAACTAAATATAATGTGGATTAACTGGATCTGCACTTCTTTTCCAGCAATTCAAACATTTGTCATTTTCTTCCGGAGGTTTTTAGCAGCAACAGCCAGTCCAGTGGTAGAGCTGTAGCTGTATGCACATCTCCTCATTATATTATATTATGCAAAAAGTGATCTCCGCAGCACTGGCTGATCTGTTGATCTGAGTACAAAATACACACTTTAAGGACAACATTAAATAATCAAACCTCAAATCAATAAAATTCAGATTGTGAAAACACAAGAGCATAATACCAAATATTGGCCATTTGTTGTAGCATTTTATGTTATAACGTAGCATTGTTATTTAAATCTGCATTGCCTGTGGTTATTTGTGCACCAAATTCAAGTCACACGAGTACCGCTAAATCTACATTTTCAAGCATCACTTTTAGCATTTTTAATGTTGTTCATTAAATCATTTAATATACGGATGCACACTAATAATAACGACATAAACAATAAATGCATGTCTTCCATTAAACTTTATTGATTTATATTATATTGTTTTTTAATAATCAATGTTACAGATGGATTATTAAAAGATTTTTTTATTGAGCGTGGATACAAAATTCAACAACCTCTTTATTCATATGTGCTCGTGTGTGTTGTTTTGTTTTTTTGTTTCTTTTTCGGCAAGTTTATCATATCTGTGATTTGAGATTTCCAGCACTTGAATTTTTAGGGAAAAAAATAAATGCAGCCACTCTGCTGGCATGAGATGGGTCCTCCCTCGAGTCCCTCCCTGAACAAAGTTAAACCGCACAGATCGCAGAGGCTGCGAAAAGTATTTGGGCCGGTCCACTCCAGTATGGCAGCAAGGATAGGTCAAATTAGCAATGCAATTGTTTGATGTCTAAGAAATGGTTTAAACCACCTTTTTGCAAAAATGTGAACTGTTGCAAAATGACAGAATATTTATACTCCTATTTATTACAGAATGATTTGAAATCAATATAAACGCAATAGCATATTACTTATGAAAAAGGAATGCAAAATGCACACTTGCACAGAAAAGATGTTTTTAATACATCTTTTAATACGTATATATTTAATTAGAATGCTTTGCACTTGCAAATGGGAATTTATGATCTGCTATTTGGGAACTTGGGAATACTTTAATGTCATGGATGTACTTATAGCATCTTAGTAAACAAGTCTTCAGGGGGGTGCCTGTGGGAATATAGAAGCATTGTGCTTCTTTAAAGTTCCTTTCATTTTATTTATGTATTTATTTTTATTGCTATAGGTCTTTGAATCAGACAAGATTTTAAATGTCTATATAAATATATAGAAATACTCAACCCTGTACACCAGCTGAAGATACATTTACAGAATTAATAAAGAAATAAAAACTCACAAATGGATTTTTGTGGTCACCCTTTTGTGTTTTGTTTTTTTTACGTGCTGTTCTATTGTAGTTGCAATATACTACAGTAAAAGAATATTTCACCTAAAAATTTAAATTTTACTCGCCCTCATGCAATCCAAGATGTAGATTCATTTGTTTCTTCACATGAATAGATTTGAAGAAATGTAGAATTGCATAAATTGCTCACCAGCGGTTCTCTGCAGTGAATGGGTGCCGTCAAGAATGAGAGGCCAAACAGCTGAATGCTTGTTTTCTCTTGG
Organism: Enteromius paludinosus; assembly: GCA_032361165.1. NCBI lineage: Eukaryota > Metazoa > Chordata > Actinopteri > Cypriniformes > Cyprinidae > Enteromius > Enteromius paludinosus. The sequence continues at coordinate 22,223,873 of JAUMHQ010000053.1, forward strand.
TTGCACTTTTTTTTTTTTATAATCCTAAAGCCCTTTTAAGTGAAACAACTTGACATAGTAAACATGTTAGCAGGCTCACATCTGGCTAGCTCTTGGCACAAAGCCTAACGGCAGCTTTATTGCACACCAACCTCGCAGACCACCCAACTCTAATAATGACATCTAAATACAATGTGATGATTCCGACACCTCTACATAACACCTGCCCTTCAAATACTTTTCATTCTTAGCACCGTTTAGTACACTTATTAGCACAGCTCCCGTCCTGGTGGAGAGGATCTATAGGCGGACAATTTATATCATTATATGTCGCTTCTGGTCAAAATGCCAGTCCATAATACAAAATAATGCTTCCTCCAGTTAAAAAAAAAGTCTCACATCAAAATCTATCCCCTGTATAAAACTGTACATTTATCTGTGTCTATGTGTGTGTATTTCTCTCGTGATTCCTCTGAAATGTTTTCCACTGGAGAAAGCAATATTATAGATAGAGGACACATATTTTAGCTGGAAGCAACAGTTCAGAAATGTCTTAATGTATTTGTTTCTTATAAACACAGCTTTTCACATCATACGATGTTAATCGATAGAATTGGGTGGTGTGGATTATTTATGGATTATTGTTTTATCAGCTGTTTTGACCCATTCCCTGCAAAGGATACAAGTGCGCAATGCATTTGTCTAAATCTGTTCTGACGAACAAACTAATGTACGTCTTGAATGGCCTTTTCTGCAAATGTTCCTTTTTGGGGTGAACAATTCTTTAATAATTGAACAACAATGTGTTTGTTCAGTGAGTTCTTCTCAACGTCAGATTTTGAAAACATATATACAAATAATAAATCGAAAGCAATATATCAAAAATGCTGATTATAGCCTACAAACTACAAAGAACAAAGTCAACAAAATATGAAATAATGCTTTGCTTTATTCAGTTTTTTGTATGTTTTATATAAAAAAAATTATCAAGCCTGCTGATAAGAAAATAAAAAAACATTTCACATCACATTTCATCACAATGCATTTCCTCAAATGAAATATATGCATGGTCTATGTACATTAAGTAAAAAATATACACTCCTTAAATTTTTTTAATTTTTAAATATTAAATATATTTTGCACAGAATTCCAGTGGTTCTCATTTACAATTCTAAAAAAAAACACGTACTTTATAATGGAATGATATCTTATTAAAACTTTTAAGTGTTATCAGAGTAGCCCACTGAAAGTGCCCCACTTCATTGACAGCCGCACTCCTCTACGATCATGTCCTCGTGGTGGCGCATGACCACACCGTCGCCTTCATAGTACAGCATGGAGAGCGAGCTGAGACGCGTCGGGACACATGACGGACAGGTAACGCGCTCCGGATGGTAAAGCTTCAACAAACTCTGAGAAAAGAGAAAAAGAAAGCAACGTTTTAGCAACCATATGGTACCATTTATTAATATAAATAGGGGGGGGGGGATTACATGCAGATTTTATTACAGTTACAGGAACTGCTGAATGTTCTGAATGTTACGAAACAAGTTGCCTATTAAAATGTTAAACACGTTTATTCCCGTTGCAAAATACATTTGAGCAATTTGACATGGAATTACACTTAAGAATCTCACCTGCATATAAGCGTGGTTTGTTGGGTTGTAAGACTCATCCAATGGACTCGGACATTCTCCCTCGCAGCGGTAAGCATTATAACGCTTAGGGTGCACGATCCATTCATCCCATCCAATCTGATCAAAATCCACCCACATATCGACACGACGACAAAGTGATCCTTGTTGATGCTCTAGAGGCGTTACTATTCCCGTCGCGTTTCTATCATCCGTAGCGCGCATCCTTTCGACCCGGTTCCTTTTGTGGCGACGAGCTTGAGCTGCGTCTGGTGCCCGGTTCAGGACGACATATTTGGAGTGCGTCACTGTATTGATCAAGCTGGAGGCACGCTGCTGGCCGCTGTGGGAACGTTTGTTTTTGTAGAAAACTACAATCATAACTCGTTCTGCTGTGGGGTGCTGGATTTTTCTTCGCCAGCTGTTAGTGACAAGTTCAGGTAAGTCTTCCCCACTACCGGTGTCCTCTCCGGCGTCAGGTGTCGGGATCTGTTCAGGTGCCTCCGTTCTTTGATTCAACCAGTGCTCGAGTAACTCCGTGACATTGAAAACTCTCCAGGACGATGTTAATGTGTCGGGCAACGACTTGATGCTGCCTATAAAAAGTCGCTTATGGTGACAAAACACAGAGTCAGAGTCACAATCCTGTTTACGTACGTGGAAGATGTCCATAACGACGCGTCTGGATGCAGAAAACGCTGGCAGACGGATGCGGAGCTCTGAAAGTTGAATGCTTTCACTCGCTGAGAGAGAAGACATGTCGAAAGTGACAGACCAGCGCTCACCAATTTGATGACAGTCTGCAAAATAAACAAAATATTTGAATCACCTAAACATATAAACATGCTTAGTACAAAAATGATCAGACCATTCACACAAAAGATGGTTTCTTGTGTTCAAAGGTTAATAACAGGAACGTGGCTAGAGGTTAACAATTCAAAAATAGCCTACAAGTCTAAAATATTAATTAAGTGACATTTTCTGAAAAAAAAAAAAAATATTTTCCTTTCAAAAATATTACATGCAAATATTAATAAATGATATTTTCCCCAATAAAAAAAAAAAAACTAAATGTAGAATGTCTAACTTCTTTTAAATGATAATAGGCTATTAAGCATAACCTAAACATTTTCCTTTTCTTAATTAGGTTACATGTTTTTCCCCCTTTTACACTTTCCATTAGGCTACTTTTACTGATTATTAAAAAAAAAAAAAAAATCATCATATATCATGAAATGTAATCAGTTTGTTCTCACCAAGCATCGTGAGACTGATTCAGTACCGCAACAACAGTTTCTGTGAGCGCGAGCGGCGCGGCCAAATGTCAGCACACTGTCAGGAAGGACGAGCTGCTTGACAAGCGATGTGTATTGAACCTCGCGTTCAAACAGACGTCTGAAGGGCTAATACACACACCCGTGTACATAAAACAGCCAGCTCTTTAAAGTCGAATAAGCATTGTGACACTACTGAGTTGTAAAATCTAAGGGTAAGATAGCGCGAGAGCGACGGGCCCGAAGAGCCCACAAGTACCCCAGATGCTGTACTCCCCTTAAAAAACGTGCTTTTACAGAATAAGACATTCACGTATTAGTTACTAACGCACACAAATATTACTTGCTTGCTTGTATTCGGACCTATAGGCTAATTCTTGACAAATTACAAACTTGGCTTATTTGGTACAGTTGATAGGCGGATACAATATCATGGCACTTTAGTACAGTAAGTCATGCTTGATATGTAGGCTATTGATGTACAGTAGCTTATACATCGAGTGCAATCTAAGTCGCTTTGGATAAAAGAGTCCAGAGTGTGTGTTTTAATTACCTTGTGCAATCAGGCTTAGGACGAAGTCAGACTGATGAAGAGTTGGGTTGTCAACACTGGCTGGAGTAGTTGCCATGCTCCCGCTTAAGTCTCTGTATAACTGCATCATGTAGAGAGGGTACCTTGAATACGGCTGGAGACTGAATTCGGAATATGAACCTGCGAAGACTTTACGATGTTCTCCCATGAGTGCGCCGGGACTATCGATCTTCACGCAGTCGGCAGGCATCAGAGAAACCGCCAAGACAGCGAGCACTATGATTGGCTGGGTCTCCATTGCGAATCGATAAAGTTTTCAATTTAGAACCGATCTGTAGCGTCAGATTCCTCCTCTTGGCTCGTCCGAGGTCCGAGTGATAGGGTGGCCGAGCTGTGGACAGCGCTTTTAAAGTGTGCAGCTGGCCTCTGATGACCCCTGTCATCCTGTAGTCTCCGCGGAATCCCTCTGATCCATGAAGCACATCAGAGGAGAGCAGAGCTGTCAAGTTCACTGCTTCTCGAAACTGTGCAGGCATTTATTTGCGCGAGGCGTGACACTCTCGTGCTCTAATGTGCCAGCGACATCCTTTGATTTTAGGCCACCCAAAGTTAGACGATCTTGTTGATTCGAAATTGCATGATTCAGTACAGGCTAAATTAAATTACAAATTATTATTTTAAGTCTAATATTACTATATGTATATATATATATATATAGTTTTTTTACAGCAATCCTGTCTTTGAAATCAAATGAGTTATTAACTTATATTTCTAATGGAAATTAGGTATTCTAAAATATTAAAATAATGGTAATATTAACCTAACATTTTATTTTAAGGAACACAGCTCATTTAAACTAGCATAAACATTACTAAACATGTTTTCTGTTTATTGGTACTACAAAGCACATAATAATGCCTTATTCTACATGAATATGATTATATTTTAGATTCTCTGATATCAGCTTCAGATATTAACAGCTACTATTAATAAGCAGCAATTAGTGGATTATTTAGGCAAAAGTTGTAGTTGATAGTTAGTTATTGAGAAATGAACCTTGGAATAATGGCATAGACCTAATTGACCCTTCAGCCGATCTATGTAAATCTGACAAGTGTTTTTATATATTAGGAAAACTGTAACT
>JAUMHQ010000053.1:22235970-22247013 GCA_032361165.1 Enteromius paludinosus
TTTATTTGTTTTATTTTTCGCTGTCTATTTTATGTAAAGCACTTTGGATCAACTACTGTTGTGTTAAACTTGTGCTCTATAAATAAAACTTGACTTGACTTGACTTGATCTCTCCCGTCTGGCGAAAAAATCAGCATGTTTTATTTTGTGTCACCATACTTCCTTGTGTAACTAGTGATGTAACTGTCTTTAAATAAGGAAAACACTAGGCTGGCAAAGCTGCCGTTTTAGAGCAAACCATACCGCCTTTCAAACATGGCAAAACGTGTATATTTCAAAAGTGTACTGAGCAGCAACAATCGTTCGACTCTGCTGTTGCAGCTGTTTTGAGAAATTTTCATGACAGGTTTTCTTTGAGAACGGAGCAGAAGTAATTAAAGTACTGTAAAGACATTTTCCTACTGCTTTAATGAAGCTAGCTACAATTGATTACGGTGGCTTCAGGTTCCTTCGCAGACTAAGCTCCTATGAGCTTTAAAGTCGCGGAAGACAGGCTAGGAAAACACTTAATTGTTTGGTGGTTTAGTTATATGACTCAATATTTAATCAGACTGCCACGATTCTCAAGCTCTGCTACTTCTTTTTTTTTAGATTCAACTCAATCCCATCTGTAACTTCTGTATGTTCTTCATAAAGACAATAGAGAGCTTGCTGCCTAAAGAGAGAACTGAAGTAAGTACTCTTTAGTTGGAAATCTCGTTCACATTATTAGAAGTGTAAAATAAACATTTTTGAATCAATATTTATTAATCCCCAATTTAAAAACTGGTTATTTTCCATTTTGCTTCTATGACTTGTAGGAGACTATTGTGAACCTTCTGGAGAAAATCTGTGGCTATTTGCCTTCACAATATAAGGACACGTGTGACAACTTCATAGAAAAGTATGGAAAGCAGCTGATCGATCTGCTGTTGTCCTCCCTCCCTCCACATGCCGTCTGCACTGCGCTGGGCCTGTGTCTTTTCCAAGAGACGCCACTGTCTTGTAAGTAGCATGAGTGACAGCAGAGCAATGCAATCTTTCTTCCTGAGTTTCAAGCTGAACTAAACAGCATGGCACAATTCGATTCTCAAGAACTGAAATTTGATAAAATGTGCACCTTTCAGTTTGGATAGAAGCCAAATCAATACATAATGTTATTATTCTTAAGAATTTATCCAATCACAACAGCTTTCTGCTTTGATGGTTAGGTTTAGGGGTGGAGCTTCATTATATATATATTTTTTAAAAACTGCAGAATTTAGTTTTTTACATAGCTTTTACATTATCAACACACAATATGGCAGAATAGTCCCGCCTTCTGAATAAAAGTCAATCGCAAAATGGTAAAGTCATTGCATCACTGCAGCTGTGTTAGAAGCTACGGTTGAAGAAACAATCAGAATGTAACTTTTTTAAAGGGGTCATACAATGATATATGTGCACTTTTTCAAACTGTTTGGACTGAAATGTGTGTTGGGAGTGTGTGTACACAACCACCCTACAATGATAAACATCCACAAGTATTTTTATTAAATTACAAGAAAAATAAGTTGCCCCTTCTGAAATCAAGCTAAATCAAGTTAAACCCCACCTCTTCTTGCTGATTGGTTGGCTGAAGTTTGTTTGCATGCGCCATATTTTAGAGATGAACTTTGACAGGACATTGGTAACTCATCTTACTCCCTTTACTTGGACGAAACAACGGACATTTCTGTAAACAAGTTACTTTGCATATGCGTAAAGTATCGTTCAAAGAAACACAATGGGTTTGTGAGCCCTTACTTGGGGCTGGTCGAACTTTTGGACGCTGATGCTAATGGCATGGTGGATGCCATCATCAACTTTCTGCAAGCCAATGCGCTGGACATGGCAAATATGGTTGGTCTAGCAACAGTTAAAAGTTAGAGGCAAGCACCCTGTCACTGGAGAAAAAGCAGGTGGTCTTAATGCGCTGTATGGACCTCTTAAAAGAGCTCTTGACCCAGTATCAAATGCACTTGCCTGCATCCATGGAGCTGCTGTGGAAGCTGGAACTTCATGTCCTGCTTCTGTTGTGACAAACAAGTCAACGTTTCATGAATTCCCCAAGGAGTTCTTTTCAGGCTCACCAGATTTACTTGAGACACAGTGGAGAAATGTTGTCTCAGCAGGGTTCTCACCGCACTTAACCATAGATGCGTTTTGATTGAAGGTAGAATCTTTTCAAGATGCTGGAGGAAACAACTGCTTTCAGGATTTAGCACTTGATGCAATTAAAATCCTTACTCTACCCATATCCAACACTCCCATTGGAAGAGCATTTTCGCAAGCCCCACTGCTTAAAGATGACACCAGAAATTAGAATGGGATTGCCGCTCCTTTCAAGTTTAATGGATGTGTGCTCAGGGCTCGCGTGGAATGGATGGACATCGGCTACATTCCATCCTCCCCAGCAGCTGTTGTGGATGTTTAACTCATCCATGTACTAGACAGCTCGGGCAGATTGTACATAGTTCAGAAAGTTGCATTCAGACAGTTTTTGGGCGGGAAACCACCAACTCTATCTGGCAACACTGCCTCGAGTGAGCCGTCATCAGACTGAGACGCAGAGACAAGCAAGACTCCTAAGCGATTGAGGTGTTTTGTTGTTGAATGTATAAATGATCATAGCAGTAGTCATTTACTCTCTGACTGAGGACGCAGAGTAACGTTACATTTGGTTCAGAAGAGAAACGCGCCCTTGATCAACCGAAATGCGTTTATGTTCGCGAGAATCGTTCATGATCCAGCCTCACCTACAGAAGCAGTGAGTATAATGTCTTTTAATGAATCTTTGTAAGTCACCTTTCCTAATAATGTGCTAATTAGCAAGTTTCACTATGAATAGGGCTTTAAAAAAGATCCTCTGAGAGTGCCTTGGAAAAGAAGGGCGGGGTCAGCGGAGCTCGTGAAGATTTAAAGGGGAAGCACACAGAACAGCGTGATTTCTAAAGAGCTGTTGACAGGGTATAATTAGCATTTAATCTTTAAGAAATTTTAACGCAATCTATATTACAAACTTTCCATTAAGATCCTAACGAAACATATTAGCTTGTGGAAAATTGCGCATTTAAATGAGAATGCAGCTGGTGTCAAAAGTCAGGCTGAATGAAAGCTGTGCGCATTGACATCAACATGCTGATGACAAAAATTACAAAGTGCAAAACACTCAAAGTGACTACTGGTGGTACTGAATTTGTTTGATATTCTGACTTGGTGCTTGCTGTGAAAAAGTTTGATTTTCTCAGTACAGAACTAACTGAAGAATCATTCTTTCTGCCTGTTAATTACACCACAATCATTCTTAATATATGAATTTTATGTGTCCCCTTCAGTGTCAGACTGTGAGTCCTGTAAGATATTTGCAGTCCTCTCCCAGTTTCATTTGGGTCACAATGCAACGGAGATCCAGACCTCTGACCTGCTCCAGAAGATGTGCTACCTCCATCCTAACGCTATTCCTCAAGTAATGATCACAATACATTGTAAAAATCCTTGTTCTCACAGTATATTAGATGTCTTTACATACTACTTAGATAAAACTGTTAGAATACACTGATTTTATTGTATTGCATAACACTTTCAGGTTGGGTTGGCTTAGGTTGGGGACAGGTTTGGTCAACAACATAATTATAGATGTAAATACAGAAAATACACACAGGAATTTTAAAACCGATTACCATGTGAAAAAACACTATGCATTGTATTAAATGAATTTTATTGCGAGCACATAGCTAGAGGCACATGAAGTGGGACCAAATTAAATGAAGAATATACTGAAACCTCTTTTAGTATTTATTTGATACCATCTCCTGCAGTGATGTACAATATTGACATTTGTTACTAAAAATGCAATGGTCTGACTCTTTGGAGTGTTTTTTGTTCACTCCAAGTGTGAAGGGTTCGTGAAGCTGCATGGCCACAGGCTCCTGAAGAGCGATGGGAAACAACCAGCCCTTACTGCGTGTGAGGTAATAACTGCTCAGATTAATTACCTGTAAATTGGGGTTGTTGATCATGTCATGTGTTCATGTATGACTGGAGAATTTCTGACATGAGTGACACTATTTTATTGTGTTTTTTTGTTATCAACAGGAAGATTACCTTTGTAACTGACCAAAAAAAGTGATCGTTGGAGCAAGACTCAAAGATCATAAAAGCAACCACCTTTTTTACTGTACTTAATCAAGCTTTTTCTATCCACTGGTCTTGCCACACACATAATCAATTGAAATTTGAGACAATAACGGTTGAATCGGTTTTAAATTACCTTCATGTGCCAATTATTATTGAATGTGCCTGTACTTACTAATCCTCACTAATCACTTATGAACTTGTCAACTTAACATAGGAAGTCCTAACATAGTTTGCATTTGGTGTCACATTATATAAAATAATTTCCTTACCACTGTTAAAATGACATTAGAAAACGCTGTACAGATTAATGTTTTAAGCCATGTTAAGCAAATGATTGAAAGGAAATTATTTCTGTTTTTGTCAACTCAAATAAATTATCGTATCTAATATACCTGAAAACATTCAATAAATCTTAGTTTCAAATAGAAATCTAATACTAAACTTTTTTTTTTATTTAGGAAACCTCAAAATTTAGGACAAATGCAACATCAGATATGTTTTGCTTTAAATTTGGAGGCTTCAATCTAGCTTATTTAAAATACATGCTTTCTGAATAAAAGACACTGTATACGGTCTTGAAAACTTTAATAAAAAGTCTCATCCTACCAACTGCCAAACATCTCAGGTACAGGAACAGTCACAATCAAACTGAAATAATTAAAAAAAGATCAGAGCGGAACACAGAAATGTGTTATGTACATGAAATTGAACACATCAGGGTTTTTGTTTAATATCTTCTCTCATTGTAACTCTCCACAAGTTTGTTCCTTCTTGAAGCCCTGGCGTGCAGAAATGAAATGACTCATTTCACCAATGCACCTCCTATGCCCCTGTATGGCTTTCTGCTCCCTCGTCTTTTTCTTGTCTCTTCCAAATCTGCAAAAGAGGAATCCGGTGAAATGAACCTGGGTGATGCCTCAAAAAATATAAACTTTCTAGGATTTTAGAGATCTTTAAGACACAATATAGGGTTCCTGCAGCTTTATCATATGGGCAAGGCATTTATTTGAGGCATTAATGGAAATGATAATTTAGATTCAAATGCATTATTTCTATGTTCCATTTTATAATGTACTATAATACTGAGGTGCAGATTATTGGCACTATTTGCAATAAGTAGAAGGAATAGCAGAAGATCCTGCTAAATCAACAGTTTCTGTTTTAACAGAATCTAGAACTATTTGCGCTTAATGTAAATAATATATTGTATAACAAAATACTGCCATTTTTCAGCGTAAATATAGTCCATTGCTAATTGCACTTAGTGTATTTGCAATTCATACAAAGAAATCAGAACATTTATGTATACAAGTTGAGTCTTAATAAAGTGAAATGACACTGGGAAAAGTATTGAACACATGAAGATAACACGGTGCAAAATGGCATAGAAAGCCAGGAAATCACCTGAAATCTGTCTGTATTGACAGAGAACCCCTGCCCCCTATCAGTAATAATTGATATCAGCTGCTTTAGTCCTAATTGATTGCCTATAAAGGCTTCTCGTTACCCAGGAGGCACACAGGAAAGACTTCATGATGGGTAAAAGCAAAGAACTCTCCCAAGATCCTTGTTATCTTATAGTTGAAAAGCATTCTGATGGGAATGGTTATAGTCGCATTTCCAGAATGCTGAATGTTCCTGTGAGCAATGTGGGGGCCATTATACGGAAATGGAAAGAGCAACAGGTGCTCCACGTAAAATCCCTGTCCGAGGAGTCTAAAGAATATTCAGGAGAGTTCTCAAAGAGCCACTCGGGCAGAACTTCAGGAAGACCTTGCATCAGCAAGTACTGTTGTTTCAAAGAAAACTATAAGCAATGCACTGAACCGCCATGGCATCCATGCACGCTCACCACGCAAGACTTTGTTGCTGAACAAAATGCATGTTGAGGCTCAGTTAAGGTTTGCAAAACAGCATCTGGAAAAGCCTGTGGATTATTGGGAGACTATAGTAGCAAAATTGAACTTTCTGGCAGTCATTCTACGCACCATGTTTGGAGAAGAAATGGCACTGCCCACCACCCCAAGAACACCAACAGTTAAGTTTGGGGGAGGAAGCATCATGGTTTGGGGCTGCTCTTCAGCAAAGAGTACTGGCAAACTGAACTTTTATTATGACTCAACTTGTATACTTAAATGTTCTGATTTCTTTGGATGAATTCAATATTTGGCCTGATGGCTACATCTGGTGGACATTTTGTGTCAATAGCTCACTTACTGATAAAAATGCTGATGTGTAAATTACCTATTTTCGCGCTGTGTATATATCTATATATATATATATATATACACACACACACATACAAACAGACTGAGTAGATCACTGACATGCTACACCAATGAATCACCCACAAAACTGAATGAGATATTGCTTGGTACTGATCCACGGCTCTGTATTAACAGGGAGTCCATTTAAAAACAGCTGATGGAGATGTATCGCTAATCAAAGAACCGGCTTTATTATCGATATATATATTGCGCAGCCCTATTATGAATTATGGGTCTCACAGCTGCTGCATGACCAGAACATCCAAACGCAAACCAAATCGGGTTTCTCTCAACAAAAAATGTTCATGTAATGTCCACTTATTGATAGACTTCACTCTTAGCCTTCCTCATCAACTGACAAATTTGAGTAATGAGCAGCATACCTGTATGTACGCCTCTGAGAGCGTGATCATCTGTGGAAGGATATCAATCACCGTCAGATCCTGAAGCTCATACCACTTCCCCGTGCCCTGTCAAACATCACAAACCACCCATATTAATAAACCATCCCAATAACAGTGCTGCCACGCTCTGAATGAAATCAAGTCCTCTCACGTGATGCAGAACATGAATCCTGTAAGACCCTTCGGTGGGTTTTCCATCGTGAACGACATTGGCCACCAGGTCATAGGTGGTGATCTTCTCAGTAGCCTGCGCCTCTTCTGTCAGGTACTCGCGCAAATCAACATTCCTATTGTGGATGAATGTTTTGAAAACAAGAATATATCAAATACATTTATAGAGAATGTAGAAATGTCTAAAAAAAATTATAAACTCCATTTATTCCTAGTGTTGGTGGTCACATACGTAATGGGGAAGTTGACAATAGTTGGGTTCTTTTCCACAAAGAAGTTGTTCTTTGTGAATCGCTTGATGCAGAAGATGAGGTACGGAGGAAGTTTGGTGAGCTGGAACCTTTTCAGAAAGTTCTCTTTGTATGTCTTGTACTCCTGTGACAAAGGCAATCATTCGTTTAATATAAAGTATACTATTTTACACAAATAAAAATATACCATCAATATAAAAATATATTATCAGCATCACTGATAATGCCATTTTGGCCTTCTGTCTCTGCAGAAAAACTAATTAAAAATGTTGAGTGGATAGTAAACAAAATAAATAACTTGATATTACACAAGCAAAGCAAAGATAATTCAGAATTCAGGGAAAGAAATGAATGTGAAAATTCACACCTTCTCATTGGTTCCGTTGAACTTTGCCAGGATGTTGAAGAGAGGAACCTGAGGAATGATGAGCTGCTCCTTCTCATCTTTGTAGAGGGGTGCTGTGGGCAGATCCAGCGTCAGGTACAGGAAGGTGGACTCCGACATCTTCTCCTGGTACTCATCCTTAAGCAGAAGGGCTTCTTTCTCTTCTGCAGGCTGTAAGAAACGAGCACAGAAACGTTTATCATCTATTGACTTGCTAGTGTCACAGGTGCTGTCAAACCCCAAAAATAACAAACGCTTTCGAAAGGGTTTAAGCACATATAAGACGGTTATTAATGTAATAAAAACACCAACCAAATCTGGATGAGGAAGCTTTTTTGAGAAGATTCGCATGGACCCCTGAAACACCTTGGAGACGCTGGCTGTAAAAGAGAAAACCGCCAACTGAATTGATTCCTTTTCCATTTAGTCATAAATTTGTGCTGTCAAACGATTAATTATCCAAAATAAATGTTTTTGTTTATGTAATATATGTGTGGGTGTGTATTTATTTATTATGTATACACAAATACACACACATACAGTATTTATATGTATAGAGATTTATATTTATATCATTTATATTATATAAGTATTTTTGATATACAAATAGAACATTTTACTTGAATATATGCAAAAAATATACACAGTACAAACACACATTATTTAAACTAAAACTTATTTTCGATTAATCGTTCCAGAGCACAAATTTATAGAAAACAAGCAGTTAGAAAACAAAGAGTGCAAGTTTAAAAGGGTCATGTTTTTTTTTTTTTTGTTTTATAAAAACAAATAGTAAAAATAATGATCAATGATCAAATAAAGAGAGGTATTTTTAGCAGTTTCTTGATTTTATCCTGTACTAATGAAGAACTACCACACAAACACACCTCTTAAAACAAAACTCACATGTTTTTTTCTTTGTCCCACCAAGAGCACCATGCAGTGCATTGAGAAACCAGGACAGAAAGTCAACAGCGTCCCCTAGAGACCAAAAAGCACAACATCAGGTAAAAAAATACAACAATTTCTGCCTAATAAGAATAACAGAGACGGCTGTTTTATATTAGACAGCAACATCATTTGACAATAACCTAATAACAGCTTATTTGTCAGTGTGCATACAGCACGAATTTGGTTTTATACCTTGTTTAGTGATCTGAAAGGTCTTTTTACTGCATAACACCACAGCCTGCAACATCTCATGTGGCGACACGTGGGCTTTGAAGTTGCGCGGGTTCCAGAGCTTGCGCATGAGCTCCCCAAAGCGCTGCACCAACAGAAACATGATGTCACCCGGTGGCCGGCGGATTCTGCAATAGTTCTCCTCCTCAAGGAAGTAGTTCCGTAGAGGCGGCACGTTTGAGAGTGCCTTGGGGGGAAAAAGACAAGTGGTAAAATACTACACTGAAAGCAATATTTAGGCCTAAATGGAAGAATCAAGCATTTGAATTTCATATCCAATTTTGAAACATATGGATTACACCGTTTTAACATAAACCGATAAGCCTAATGTAAAGCATATCTGTCAGTCACACAGGTGAGATTTCTGTAATAGTACTTTTTAACTACATGCGTCTTAAATACACAATGAACAGGTTCATATATGTCGTAATAATAAAGGTAGGTAAATAAGGGATTAATAAATGGGTTTTTTTCCTTGCATGTCTCTACCTGTTGTTGGGCACTCCCAAAACCAAATTATGAACCTTTCATAAGCCATAATAAGGGGCAACTTAAATGAATAACTACATTGCAACAAAAGTGTAAAACGATAAAAAAAATCAAGCCATATCATATCATATATGTATATAAAAATCATTCCTGGTTGTTCATCTTACCTGCAAAACTACATTGGCATAGTCATTAGCCTTGATATTATTGAGACCCACAATTCCTGGCAGATAGGTAGTGCCATCGTAGGCTCTGTACAGCTTTCCATGCTTATCCAAAGCAGAGATGTGCTGTTTGGTGAATGTGGGTTTCAGCACATACTGAAATAAAGATATGAAGTAGAAAGAATCAGAGATGTTAGTGTTTTACCAGTGTTGTCTTATAGCACACAATTGCGGAGATAAAGTAAAATGGCACTGCTTTTACAAATGTAATGAGACAACATAGTATAATATACTGACGGCCAACTAATTGAAGGAAAGCTGTGTTTGTACTCACCGTAATGTCCTCTAATGAGGAGTCAATAATCTCATAATTGTCTGGCAGGCAGTAAAACTTTAATGTGTGGAGATTCAGGAAAACATGGTGCGTGAACTGAACGCTGTGGATGTACGCGTGAGACTTCTGACCTCGACCTGACAGAAATAAAATGCAACATGGAGTAATGTGCTACAAATTTACATGGATTACACAGTCAAACTAAGGTGCACAGGCTCAGACAGATTTGGGTTTTTAATACCAACTATGCAGACTGCAGTATAATTGGCTTTTCAGAATTGAAATGAAACGCACTAAAGGAATTTTGTGACACTGACCTAAGATGATTACAAAACCAAGGTTAAAGTTACCCGTCACACTTACCTTGGAAATATTTCCCACAGATCAGACAGGCATAGACGTTAATGTGTGAGAGAGAGATTGAACACAGCTTCTCAAAGTCAAAATCCAAAACACTCCTAAGAAAACATGAGATCAGAGTGAGTGTTACAGCAGAGGAGTAACAGCGATTAACAATAATAAACACATTCTTAGTCATAATTACCTGTTGATCGTGTCCAGATATGGACAATGACGGCTTCTTTTATCTTCAATACCATGAGAACGACCAATTTTCACACGCACCTCTGAAATTAAGCAAAGACCGCATTTAAAACCAAGTCAGATAACGATCTTTATTCCATTCAGTGAGGATTCTTTAGCTATGAAAGGGGATATCAACACATTAGGGTGAAAATATGTACCCATTTTCCAGGAACGGTCCAATTTTTTTGGTGTTTGTCCCCAGAAAAGGCCCCTCGTTTAAAATGATCTTTTAAATATTGTCCAAATACAATGCAAAAACCTCTGACCAACACAGCCTCAAAATTTGAAAATTGAGGGGAAAACCATTTACAGGTTGTGAAAATGAAAATACTCTACAATATTTAAAAATGTTTACTAAAATGTATTTATTTGTTCTTTTATTTTGCATAACCTCACTTTTCTGGTAATATAAAGCGGTTTTAATATCTTTTAGGGTTGCAAAGATTACTATTTTTCACAGAGTGATTTTTGATACCATTGTTAAAGCAAGTTTAGCCCTCAAACATCACAATAAATTATTCATTTTAATAATATACAGGTCATTTTCAAAAAATTTGCATATTGTGATGAAGTTAATTATTTTCTGTAATGTACTGGTAAACATTAGACTTTCATATATTTTAGACTCATTACACACAACTGAAGTAGTTCAAGCCTTTTATTGTTTTAATATT
>JAUMHQ010000053.1:22256428-22268024 GCA_032361165.1 Enteromius paludinosus
AAAATATATGAAAGTCTAATGTTTATCAGTACATTACAGAAAATAATGAACTTCATCACAATATGCTAATTTTTTGAGAAGGACCTGTATATGACTTAAATCAGAGCAAAAAAATGCAGTAACATGTGCCTCATATGGTTTCAGAGCATAAATAAAGGCCCACTGTAGTGAAAAAACATATCTCCACTTCAAACATTTAATGTTTAATTAATTTTCATTTTTGGTTGCACTAACCCTGTAATGAGTACCAGAAACTATTAAATAAGGACTAATATTTAATAAGTGCTAGTACCTTTTTAAAAGGTAAAGAATAAGCTATAGTTCATAATGAAGCAGATACTAGTAGCTAAATAATTCTAGCATGAAAATAGACGTTTATAGATTAAATGTGAAAATAGCTTGTCATTGCAGGTATAAAATGACTTGGAAGCCTCTCCGAGTTGGGTTACTAAAATAAAAATGTTAAAAAAAATGTATTTAAAACACTTCTTTCATCAATTAAAAGAAAAGTAAATTAGCCATCATCGTATTTATTTTTTTTGCACATTTATGACATGGTCACAGACACATTCGTAGTTCTGCAGATTATGCTTGAGCTCATAACCATAATGGATAATGTGTGTAAAATATAGTAAAATAACAGCATTGTTTAAATTTTTGGTCGTTTAAATGCGAACGTCATACCAAACACAGACCATCCACATAAAGTGTCTTATCTGACATCAGTAAATATTATTGTCCCCAGAAAAAAATCTAACCAAATAATTAATTTATGGCCATCTTCATTTTGTTCAAATAAATGTTTTATTATATACAATTCAAACCTAATTCCTACGGCTAATAAGACCATGGTCTGTTATAATTATACCTATACGTACACATTCAGCAAATAGAGAGAGAACAATGACAATGACACTTCATACAATAATAGAAAACATTTTATTGTTAAAAATAAATAAAAACTGGAGGAAGGTAAAGACAGAGGGAGACAGAAAGAGAGAAGGTATGTAAACCAGGCTAGTTTCTCTGTACAACACAAGCCAAAATTGCTATCCCTCTTTTTTAAGGAAAGATTGTGAAGGAAGAAAGACAATAGACATCTAATAATGCATAATGCTGGCCAAAATAAAATGGCACTGCAGCAGCCACTTTCCTTGTGGTTCCCAAAGTTTTTCTGTATGACACTTGGGAACCACAGACAGCTAGAGAGAAGTTACAGCAACATACAGCATAAGAGTTAAGCTCCGTTTTCAATACACGTGCACAAATAAATACACAAATTTAAAACATTTGGGAATGCTTATGATACAGTGGTGAAGAGCTTAGTAAAAATTAATTTGCAATTAACACTGGCCAACCAGTTTACAGCTACTAAAACTGAAATTAGTTTGTTGATCTGTGTAGTATACATTCCTTATCCTTATACTGATGAATCATAAATCACCTTTGAAATTTAAAAAGACTAAGAATGAAATATGTGATGCAACACAACGGTAGAATGAAAGGAAAAAAGATTTAAATAAGATGGACCAGCAGGACTTGTACCAGAAAAACCAGACTTCTCCCTGTAAGCCATGTGGGCTTCTCTGTAGAATACACCAACAGGCCTAAAGAGGAAAAATCTTGACAAACGGTTTAGTAGTGCAGCTTTTTGGGCACTTCCCAAGGGAAGGATTCACGACCAAAGTGGCCGTAAGCAGCAGTCTTCTGATATATTGGCTTCTTCAGCTCCAGCTCCCTAAAACACATCGGCCGTGGATTATTGACTGGTCAAAATACAACTGCATGAATTTATCATGTAGATGGTTCTTCAAGTGCACAGTTGAACACCCGGCCAGCCAGAGTAAAGATGAAGCGATCACTTACCGTCACACTCACTAGTTGGCCTGGATAAGAAAACTGCAGCAGGAAATTAGAGAGCAAGTCTGACAGATAGCACACACTAGCTAACCTGTTCACTTTAAATCCAGATAGGAAACATGATGGAGTAATGATCTCAGGAATAAATTGCATTGATAAACTGCAATATCAAAATAGAATACAATTACATTTTAACTATAATAATATTTCACAATACTACGGTTTTGTTTGTGATCAAATAAATGAAGTTTTATTGAGCAGATTAAATTTCTTGTATAATCATTAGAAATAAATAGACCTGAACTTTTAAACAGTACTGTAGTTTACTATTTGTTTGTTTGTGCTTGCTCTTATTTTGTCATCTGCTCTTTTTGTGCTGTCCTAAATAATTACTTGGGAAAAGTTGATTTGAGTTTGCTAGAACTACTATAATCTTTCTGACTGAATCAGGGGATGCAAAGACAGGAAGCAAAGGCAGAAGCAGAAGAAACATGAATGATTCACTCCAATCGGTGTCAAGCTGAGAGATAAAGGAATAATGAAAGCTTTCGATCACAGGCTAATGGGTTAAAAGAGCAGCCGTTACCTCACAATGACTCCTGGACGAAGGTCAAAGTTTTTCTTGACGATTTTAAGCAGCTCCTGCTCACTCTTCTGGGATGTGCCATAGTGGAAGATGGAAATGGAAAGAGGATGGGCCACTCCGATAGCATAAGAAACCTGCATCATTGTGAACACAATTTCATACATGTGAGAGTGAAATCAATTCTACTTTGAGCAAAATGCAAAATATCTGATCGACATACCTGCACAAGAACACGCTTGCACAGTTTAGCCTTCACTAGAGATTTGGCCACCCAGCGGGCAGCGTATGCCGCAGAGCGGTCAACTTTGGTGTAGTCCTTTCCAGAGAAAGCTCCTCCACCATGGGCTCCCCAGCCTCCATAGGTATCGACAATAATCTTACGACCAGTCAGGCCGGCGTCACCCTGCGGGAGTAGAAAAAGCTGTTTGTGTTAAATATCTAGGTACTCTGGTCAAACCGCCTCCCCATTGGTTTCCACGAGTCTACCAAAAACACTGACATTCATGTCATGTATTATAGCTTGCGACAGATAAACAAATACGTGACAATTTTTCACCCATTTCTACAGTTTTATTTTGATTATGTTAGAAGTCAATTTAGCCCAGATATGTTTGCTCAAAATTAACAAAAAAGTGAGAACAATGAGGATGCTTGGTCATGACTGCATTACAAAAAAAGGTTTTAGCATAATTGTCAATAAAACAAACATTATCGTAGTAACTTTAAAAAAAATACTTTCCACTTAAAATGTAATGTTAAATTCCATTTTAAGGTCCTTGCACACCGAGTTAGACATTTTCGTATGCATTTTTTCGTATTTGTCATATTTACAAGTGTCCAATGACCTTTACTTGAAATTTCTTTTAATTATTTGTGAAATATACTAACAATTTCTGAGTACAAGTTGCGGTAACACTTTACAATACGTGTACACTAATAAGCATTAATTCATGCTTAACTAATGCACAGATAATACTGAATTAATGTATAACTTATGATTATCTAAATCTAAATATTAATGATTGCCACATTAGCAACTAACAATGAGTCTGTCTGGTTAATATATTAGTTCATATATGAATTGTTATCAATTAAATATCTCATTGTGGATTAATTGCCTATTAACTTATTTTAGTAACTAATAGTGTTAATGAACTTGTTAATGACCATAATTGTTTATAAAATCCATTTATTTTTGTAGATTATTAAACACTTAAGCACTTTTATAAATAGTGATGATCATTAATTAATTATTAGCTGTTGCTTGTGAATATATCATTATGTTGTGACTTTACTTCTTGAGGCAAATCATTATTAACTCATTATTTAGTAATTGTAGTCATTTACGTTTACAAATAATGCAGTAATTAATCATGCATTAATGCATATTATTTTACCTATTTTACCTGGAGGTTGAAATACAAGGCTTTGGCCAACAAGTTAATTAACACTATTAGTTAATTACATAATTTATTAGGAAATTAATCCACAGCGACATAATTAATAGATAACAATTCATATCTGGACTAATGTATAATATCAGATAGACTCATTATTAGTTGCTAATGTGGCAATCATTAATGAATAGCTTAGATAATCATGAGTTAGGATATGCATTACTTTAGTATTATCTGTGCATTAGTTAAGCATGAATTAACGCTTATTAAATGTACACGTAATGTAAAGTGTTACTCAAACTGCTTCAAAATAAATCCTTTTTTAAAAGTAAATGTAGTACAAATAGTATCTAATATTATTTGTATTTGTACCTGAGGCCCTCCGATGACAAAGCGACCACTGGGCTGCAAGTGATAAATGGTGTCGTCGTCCAGATAAACAGAAGGCACCACAGATTTAATGATTTTATCTTTAAGAGCATCACGCATCTCATCAAGGCAGACGTCTTCATCGTGCTGCACAGAGATGACAATGGTGTGGACGCGAACCGGCAGCATGGCGCCACGCTCCTGTCTGTACTGCACAGTCACCTGTTTTCAAAGAGTCAAGTTGCACTGTCAGGAAACGCAGTCTACACAAGTACATCTTTGTGTTTCGAAATGCAGTTCGGCAGACCTGAGTCTTGGAGTCTGGCCGGAGCCAGGGCAGGGTGCCATTACGCCTCAGTTCAGCCATCTTGGCATTAAGTTTGTGTGCGAGCACGATAGTGAGTGGCATGCATTCCTCTGTCTCATCAGTGGCATAGCCAAACATTAGACCCTGAATAAAGCACAGAGCAGAAAATATTAACACTGACATGTTATTAAAAGAATTGCAGTTACAGTTGCAGGGCTGCACCGACTTACCTGGTCGCCAGCCCCAACATCCTCTTCATTGCGGTCCAAATGAACACCCTGGGCGATGTCTGGAGACTGCTGCTCCAGAGCCACCAGGACATTACAGGTCTTATAATCAAAGCCTATGGGTTCAAGAGAGAGAATTTGGAAGAGTTTGTTTAGCTCAGTTGTTTTTTTTTTGTAGGAAAATAGTGATAATATATAGTAGTAGTAATATATAGTACTTGCATTACTATTCAAAAGTTTGGGGTAGTTAACAATTTTCTTTACACTTTTATTCAACACAGGTGCAATGTGTTAAAATGATCAAGACATTTATAATGTTACAAAAGATTTCTAGTTTAAATAAATGCTGTTTTTTTATTGTCGTCATCAATGAGATAAATGAAGCAGCACAACTGTTTTCAACATTGATAATAATAAGTAATGTTACTTGATCAGCAAATACACATATTGGAACGATTTATGAAGAATCCTGTGCTAATGAAGACTTTAATAATGATGCTGAAAATTCAGCTTTATCATCACACATATATTATAAATATATATTCAAATAGACATTTTTTTTTAATTACAATAATAATGCATAATATTATGCTGCCTTGGAGAGCACTCTTTCAAAAACCCACTTGAATGATAAATGCTGCAGTATGTATAATAAAATGTATTCTCAAACTAACCCTTGGATGAGTCGTCATAGCCAATGTGTTTAATGGTGTCACGGACCACCTTTTGATAATCAACAACAGCACGAGACGTCACCTCTCCGGCCAGCAAAATCATTCCTGTCTTGGCTACAGTTTCTAGAAAAAAAAAAGACCAAAAAAAGAACATGAAACATTCCTACTTACGATTTTGGAAAAGAACACATGCAAAAGTGATTAATGCATCACTGATTCTGAAAATCTGAAGAAATCAAAGTCAACATACCACAAGCCACTTTTGCATCTGGGTCTTGCTTCAAGTGAGCGTCCAACACGGCATCACTTATCTGGTCACATATCTTATCTGTACAAAGAAAATATAGAAACATTAATTATTATTGCATATAGATTTCCACACTGCATTTGCCTGTTATCCATCAGTTATGCTTGAGAATCAACTAATGCCAAACACACAAAGCTCATTCAAATAATAAACAGGAAAAGATCCACATATTTAAGGAAGGAAATAAAAAAAAGGAAACATCTGCAAACTTTCAATAAATACCAGCCCATATATTGTGGTGTTTGTGAAATAAAAAACAACCACAAAAGAACACCACAATAAAAAAAAAAATCATTTTTTTTTTTTTTTTTATAAAAAATAACTTTAAACTACATTATAACAGTAGTATTTTATCTGTGGTTCACATTTAAAGGAACAGTATTTGAAGAATAAACTACAACTATTTTTTTTTTTGTACAACAAGCCATGCATTAATTTATTTATTCATGCAAAAGTATTTTTCATTTGTGCTCTAACAACTGACTAGTTAACTGGCAGTTACCAAACTGAAACAAAAAATAAATAATACAAAATGTCCATAAAATAAAACCTAAATTGCAACGAAATTGTAGCTTCGAACTTGCTAAAACTAAAATCACTGAAAAACCGAAATATAAAGTATCTGAACATTATAAAATGTTAAACTATAATAATTTTAGCGTTTTTGGAGGAGGAGCGGGGGTTGGGCTTCTAGTCTTGTGGCGGCAAATGCAGCGTGATTTTGACGGTGGGCGGGGTCTGCGTTTAGACCGCATGCTTAACCCCACGTGTAGCGCGAGGCCGCGTCTCAAAACGTTATGATCTGCCTAACTAGACTACCTTTAAGGGCATGAGAGATGTTTGCAGTGTCAGCTGGGATGAGTGTGCGTGCATGTGTTTGAGTTAGACTCAAGGCCGACTGCTGTGCTCAAACCGCCTGTCTAGGATGGCCGCTCACTAGTTTTTGACACACAGCCATAGCAACCAAGTACAATAGTTTTCAGTAGTTACATAGCGACGCAACGTCCGTTAAGCCGAGTTATATTCATTTAAATGTTTACAAACAAAAGCGAATACAAAGTTGTTTTAGTAAAATATGGTTAAAATTAAAAGTTAAAAAGAATATTAATGCGAATGTACAGAACAGGTGCCGTTATATAATAGCGAAGTTGAATAGCCTACTGTAAAGTCGCCCAAAGTTTGTTTGGACATTTTACCTGGATGTCCCTCTCCAACGGACTCCGATGTGAACAAGAAGCAGTCCTCCTCAATAAGAGAGTTGTGGTAACCTTTAATCTCTCCGTTCATCATTGCTTTAGTTTCTCTTTTGCGGTACTTCAGCACACCCGTTTGGTAAACGCAGGAAAAGTGTCACCCCTCCGAGAAACGTGAGAGTATTTATGGAGCGGCCCGCCTCGCGTCATGAGGGGCCCGCACTCATTCGTCCTTTCAGTTGACAGGACTATACCATGTCGCGAGGAGGGGGGGTTTGACGCAGGAATCTGTGAGGCGGTATGCCATGATGACGTAAACTTGCATGGGATTGCATGTTCTGCGAAGTCCATGAACTTGCGCAACGTGCTTTTTTAATAAACTCTTAAAAACATCATTAATATAAGGCACGAAATACGCATTTACAAACCACATATATATGAAATTATGTACCGTTAGCTTTTTTTTTTTAATGGTAACGTTAGCCCATGTAAATGACGTACCATTAACGATACACAAACTCTTGCAAGTTTTGTTGAAAACCAAAGCGTAAACCTCTACTTCGTATGGTTTCACACACACTTATAATATTAAATTAGTACTTTATTAATAATAAATTTTGTCCAATTACCATGTTTTTGGACATATACTACGGTATGTTATTTGAATCTAGTATATCAGGCTACACACTACGAGCACAATTGTGTAAAATGGTAATCTTATTCTTTGAAAAACATTGGAGTATCATGTAAACAACTTGGCATATGGATATGAAATCCATGTGACGCACTCTTGTGTAACCTGTGGTGATAACAAACACCATGAACAATGACTAGTTACCATTTTACAAATATATGATAATGGATTAATAGGTTAGGTCTTCAAAAACAGAAAATACCAGAATAAAAATCACAGTATATTTTATTACTTCATGTGTCATGTAAATGTCATTGTACATGGATATAAAATCCATGTGAACACGCATCTTATGCAACTTGTGGTGATAACAATGAACATTTAAAAAGACGATTAACCAGAATGTTGGCTTCAGAGGGAAACCAGAATGCAATTACTAGAGTTAAAACGAATGCCCTACAGCTTTAGCTCTTTATCAGCTGTCCTGATGTGATTTGAAGAAAGGTAAATTGTGCGTCTGCTCCTTACTCATGCGTGGTCTCTTTTATCGAAATGGCCAAGAGGAGAAAGACTGTTGTCAATTTCTGCATATTATGTCTCAGCGCTGAAAACTGGCACGGAACTGAAGCAAAGCTGCACCGATATTGATCTAAACTCAAGCTATATCTGAAAATTAGCTTGTGCCATCCTCTTAAATGAGCTATCTGTGTGTTGTCATCAGTTTCTTTACCTTCATTCAAAATTTCAGAAATTAAAAAAAATATTTTAGTTTAATCCTTGGCATACATAATTCAATGTTTTGAAGAATGTTTTTGCACATTCATCAAAGTTACCATTAACATTTTTAAATGAAGGATTATAAACCAAGAAACAAGTTTGGCTACAACACTTAAAGGCAGGTCATGACACATTATGCGCGTTCCTCGTCTGACACTTGATGGATACCAAAGTGCAATGGTTATGCCATTAATTGTTACATAGTCCATTCACTCTATTACTGTTTAGAAGATAATAAAACAGGTCATTAGACTGAAACTATCACTTAGAGATAAAATATGGAAGCAATTAAAGCCTAGAGGATTTGACTCAAAACTACTATGATAAACTGTATAAACTGCAGCAATGTGTGATATTTGTCACATTCCACTAGGCTTTATTTTCTTATATACTTTTGTTTTCAGGATGAATTATGGTCCATAAATATTCTTGATACTCTGAGATCCGAGAATTAGACTCAAATCATTTTTCTGTATCATAATATCAGATTTACCCTCAGCAGTCCAGCCTTCTTTTCGTGTTATTCCTGTCAATATGACCACCTCTGATGAATCGGTCTGCAAATAAAGACTGACGGGGCACAGGCACGACACACATTTTAGTTTGAAAATCTGTTGTGTCATAATTGAGCAGCAATTCAGAGTCCAATGCAATCCTTAATTGATGATGACTCAGATTTTATTTGCATTCAAAATGACGCAAGAAAAGACAAGTTTTCATATCAGACTGTGTGTGTGTGTCCTTACTCGGTCAGGATGAGACAGCAGTTTATAGTCACAAATCTCCGGCACAATAGCACTGCTTAATACCACACCTCTCAATCCAGCCAAGTATTGCATCAGAAACGAGCAACAAACACTGATATAATCGCACACTTGAACTGTATATACAGACATTTCAGTGATAACAACAGTTGTTATGTCCAGGTTTTTCTTATCAATCACCCTCTGAATTAGCATTACATAACACAGAGGGAAGTGTTCTTCAGTTATGTTATATGAGGCAAACCCTGTTATTCAACACTACAAGTGTCAATTGACAAGTCTAATCTTGTGGATTTGATAATGTAGATTCATTCACAAAGTTCGTTTCATCTTTACTATGGTAATGCGTCAGAACTCAATTCAGAGCACTTCAAAACTACACTTTACTGTGTCACCAAGTAAACATACAAAACTATGCATCTTGTGATGTCTACTTCTTCAGGATAATGCACCATGTCACAAAACTCCAAGCATTTAAAGCTGGTTTCTTGAACATGGCCATGCATTCACTATATTCGAATAGCTTCCACAGTCACCAGACCTAAATCCAGTGGAGCTTTTGGGATGTGGTGGAGCTGAAGATTCACATCATTGGATGCAGCCAAAAAAATCTGCTGTCAAATGTTATCCTGTCAGTAAGGACCAAAATCTCTGCACCTTGCTATGAAGAATTAATGGCATAGTTCAGCCCAAAATGAACATTCTGTCATTAATTGCTTAAGTGCATGAATGTAATCAGTGTTGTTCATAATTTGGGTAAAGACAACACAGTTTACCTCTAATGTTGGGCGAACAGATTTACTTTGTCATTTTTTTATTTAACTTAATATTTCTATGACCTTAGATTTTGTATGACTTGTTCTCTCAACTGTAGAGAACTTCATGTTCTGTTACAAAGAATGGTTACTGAAAGGTCACAGGTTTGTATTCCAAATGTAGCGATATTTGAGCTGTTGGCAAAGTGTCTTTAACCAGAGAAAGGCTCTTAGGGACTGTAATTAGTGATCCGTAAGTTGTTTTGGATAAAAGCTTCTGCTAAATGCCTGAATTCTTCTTGCTTCTACTGGAGTGTCTCAATGTTGGCCTTTCTCAGAAGCGGTATCCTTACCGTGAAATCCTTTTTTTTAAATTGGATCTTTGGTAACACCTTGAATCCAGTCATGTAAGCTGCTTTCTACTTGAATGTGGAAAGACTGGAATTTTCAAAGCTGTTTGTCTGGCTTGCATTTCAATAACATGTTGAATCATATTGGCAGTAAAATACAGTGGTATCTTCTTTGTGTAATCTCTTAAGTTGATTGAATATTTCTCCTATTTCAAGGAAACCAAAAAAGAACATTTTTCTAAGTTATGAAAATATTATTTCAGAATGTCCAGCCTGTTGAATTTTAAATTGTGAACATTACAAAAAATAAATAATAATAATAATAAAGTTGATGGACAGTCCTTATTTTAATGGAATACTGCTTTTAAATGATTAATCTACAAACAGCTGTAAATAGCAAATTTGCACGTTCATAATTTGATCTATTTATATTTTCCCCTATATTTTTCTTACCATATTGTTATTTTCATTTATTAGGGTTAGGGTCTATTCTTAGTGTATGTTAATGTAATATTTCATTACATTTTTTTTTATTATACAGATGTCTGTATTTTCTTCATTGGAAATTCATAATCAAAAACATTATGGGAACGTTACTTTTGAATGTTTAATGAACACTATAAAACAAGTATTTAGTACTGTTTAAAAAAAGAAAACGACAACAAACATCTAACTCAAACATTTCAGGGTGACACTTTTAGTTAATGCTTAATCCATCATTAGTTAATATATATTAATAGCTAAAAACATGAAATAATGTGAAATAATTGTTAATGTTTACTAATAAGCTTACTATATACTACCCATAAAATGCTTACAAATGTCATGAAACTTTTATATTAACTAATGATCTGATCAGTTTTATGTTTTTTTATTGATTTGAATGTCGTTCTAAACCATTAAAAAATGGTTCAAGAATAATGTATAAATAATGTTTTATGCTAATATTTTTTTAGGACGTTATTAAATACCAGATCATACCAAATGAATGTAACATTACTGGAAGAACACTTTGACACAATCCTGAATGTTCTAGTAAAAAGTATCTTGTTCCACAGAATGTTCTGTGAATGGAGTGTAATTCAAGCATATGATAATAATAAGATGAAAAACAGAACTCCTGGAGCATAACTGATGGAACGGCAATGACTTTAAGAAGCATAAGATCTTAAAATTTTACTCACAACTTTGTTCACTAAAATTCATTTATAATGAATTGTTTTGTTGATTTAAATATATAGCAAAATGTGACTTTGTGAATGTGTAGTTTTTACCTTAATACACTATACTGTATTGAACCAAAACCCCTCAGAAAGTAAATACACTCAACAAAAATATAAACACAACACCTTTGTTTCTGCTCCGATTTTTCATGAGATGGACTTAAAGATCTAAA
>JAUMHQ010000053.1:22268124-22278251 GCA_032361165.1 Enteromius paludinosus
CAACAATTTAAACTTTCAATAAGTCATCCGTTTATTTAGATTGTGTTAAACAAGTGTAATGTAATCACAATAAACGATGTTTTCTTCCTGAGGTGCTTACACTTCAAATGAGCCGCGTCTCCGCTTTCCGCCATTTTTTTAATATGACGCCTCCTCTCCCGGAGCCTCATGGGATGGAAAAGTGTTCATGGTGTGCCTACTATAGAATTCGGCGGAAGCAGTAGGTCATCCGGGTACTTCTCGCCTACTGAATTAGCCTACTCGCAAACTGTTTTTCACGTACTATATAGTAGGGAAGTAAGCGATTTCGGACACAGCGATGGTGTTTCATTGTTGTCTCCGCCCAGTTTCACGTGTATAAATGCCCCGGGTGTCTTTGTGGATTCACAGTTTGTTGATTGTATATAATGTGATATTCCTGTTCCCGAGTTCCCTTTGCATTCTCTGTTTTTGGATTACCTGTTGCCGACCCATTGCCTTCCTGACCTTCCCCTTGTCTTTGCCTACGTTGTCTCTTTTTGCCGGTGATTGACCCTGTCTGTTTGTTCCTCGACCCTCCATTAACTGTTGCAAATTAATCCAAATGCCTCCTCACCTCCATATCGATGTTAATGGACATGAGTTCAGAGACTTTTCTTTGACTCGCAGGCAGGATTATTCGCTGGTTTCCCCATCCTGCTCGGATTCATAGATGGTGTCGGTAAGAGCAGTTGGACTGTGTAACATCTCCAATTAAGTTAATATTGAGACTGTTCCTTTGTCTACAGTGCTGCCTGTGATGGTGGTTGCTATAGTGTGTGGGCCGCACATTGCACTTTAATACCCCCTAGTGCTCTAGCTCTGCCCTGCACCGAATTTCCCGAGCCTGCCTGTTCCCTTGGAAGCCCTGGTGCTCTAGTTCTGCCCTGGAACAAACCCCTTGAGCCAGTCTGCACCCCTGAGTCAACTGTTGACTTTGATTCCCCATGGCCTGAACCTCCTGAGCCTGTCAGTGACTTTGATTCCCCTTGGCCCGAGCCACCTGAACCTGTCAGCCTTCCTGATTTGCCGTGGCCCTAGCCGCCAGAGCCGACTATAGACATTTATTTATCAGAGGTTTCGCTGGTTATTGCACCACCTCTAGAGCCTGTTCTGTTGCCTCTATCCAGCCCGGTCCGGACCACAGAGAATCCGCCAGTGGCTGCACAACCTCTGGAGGAACTTCGGTTGTGGATTCTCTAGGGGCCCCGCTGGTGGCTGCACAATCTCCATGTCAGTTCGGCAGGGCAGTTCTGAGGCTCAAACCTAATCCTGAACCGACCTTGGAGGCCGTTGTTGAACTTTTGCCTGGCTCAAAACCTGCCACGGAGGTCTTAGAACTTCTGCCAGGCTCTGAGCCCGCCATAGAGGCCTACAAACTCTCGCCCTGCCCAGAATCAGCCATAGGGGCTATTAATTAACATTTGCCTTGCCTGGAACCGGCCACGGAGGCTGTCATTGACTTTTCGCTCAGCCCTGAACCAGCCAAAGAGGCTGTTAATGAATCTCGCCCTGCTCTGGACAGGCTGTGGTGGCCGTTGGTCTATTTTTATGCCCTGAACCAGCCATGAAGGCCACGGAACTGTCACTCTGCCCCTGAACCAGCCCCAGGAACCGTCGAACTCACCCTCGGACCTGACCTGGCAGCCAGGACCACTCACCCTGAATCAGCCTTAGGTATGAACTCAGCCGAAGAGGCCACCGCTGACTTGTTTGTGGTCTTCTGTACAGTCCAGTCTCCGCTGTCTGGCCGGCCCTGGAGGGCATCTTCGCTGTTTGGTCGGCCCTGGAGGGCATCTCCACCGTCTGCTCCGCCCTAGTGGGCGTTCCCTCCGGCTCCTAAGTCTCGAGCGTCTGGAAGCCGTTCCTTTGAGGGGGGGCTATGTCATGATCATCTGGATGTGCCAGCTCAATTAAAACGTCTTTACCATTGCTTCAACGTAAAAGTATTTCTTTTAAAAAAGCTTTGAGCTGCAGTGTAGGTTATAAATCTTCTTCATGAAACAGTAATAAAAATATTCCACTTTCAAAAGGATTTATTTTCATTTTGACACCAATATTTGACAGTGGTCTAAGGCAAGACAACATTATACAACAACAACCAAGAACAGTGATTCACAAGTCTACCAAATCGATACATTCTGCTCAATACAAGTCCAAAAAAAGTGTTTCGATATAATCAAGGTGAATATAAAGCAAACACCAATGAGTATGTGACATTTGCTTTAATGAACAATAAAGATGCAGAACTGAAAAATCTTCAAGGAAAACAAAATTATGAATTCATATTCTCAATATAATCATAAATCACTTTCTTTATAATGATTTGTAAGTGAACATGCTGACCAGCAGAATCTGACATGCACATAATGGCATTACTAAGAAAATAAATAGAATCTTCAAATTTCTTCTGTTTGGCACTGATTGTCATCTGTTCTACATACTAGATTTCTATACCCACATCTCAACTAATAATAATCATTGAGCTCATTTCCACATATAACATTCCCTTCACATGCTTATATGTATATATATATTCATTTCTCAGAATAAAATAATAATAAAAGTAATTAAAATGCATGACAACCAAAATTATTCAAAGTATCAAACATTTGCACTTGCAAAACATTTATTTGGTTTTGAAAGGAAAGTGTATTTTCCAATACTGCATCTTATTCATTTTAGTTTTTTGATTTTGTATGGCTAATGGAGTATAAAAATATAATGAGTATTAACACACCTGATCCTGTTTTGGTTTCTTTTTGGCAACTCGCAGTGTTGCAAATGAACTTCAGTAGGTTCAAAGAAATCAAACATGAGAAGTGTTGTGAGGGTCTTACGGAAAATAGAGATCACGTATCTAAAACACATACAAATATCTAGAATTAAGTTGCCTCAACTTTTGTCAAAATGCCATTTTCGCGCTGTAGACTTTTTAACTTACAGTATTTCTAGTAAAAAGTATCTTATTCCAGAATGCCAGATTGCAGTTTCCAAAGATATTCCAACAGCAAACTATAAAGATTAGTTTATAAAACGCTTAGAATGTAAAAGAACGACTGTTTCATGTCTTTCATCGTCCACATTTTCTCTATTCCATCAAGTAGTGACACATCTCGGCACCTCTACGATATTAAAAGGTGGCAGACAGCACGATACTGTGAACACGTCCATGCAAAAACATATACACTGACACGCTTATACTCTCACTCAGCTAACCATGTAAACAGTGAGACAGCACGCCACGTGTCCTAAGGCTAAGTAGTCATTGTACAAAATTTCTATGGGTTACGAACTACTAATCCAATAGATTACGATAATCGGAGCACTTAGTAGAGCCCTGTAGACGACGTCAAAACAGATACCGGGACCCTGGAGGGGTCGAACTGGAGACAAAAAGACAAGATGAGGAATGAGAGAGGAGAGGAAATACAGAGAAAGGAGATGTAAGAGATGTAAAGGAGAACAGTGATCTTACCATGTAGGATTAATCCTAGACAGCCCTAGACAACACATATGCTAGGATTCCTACCACAAGTACAGTCATGATACAATACTTGGCACAAATCAGACTAAAGATCAGATAGACACCATGCAATCATCGTTAAAAGTCAACATGAAATCAAAATCGATGCCCTTTGCACAATTCTGGATTGTGTGTTGTCTGGTACAGTCAGATAATACAGAAATGCCTAGTTTGCGCAACTCCAGCGATTTAAGCATGAGTGCACATTAGTGGGCCGTTCACACAGAATGCATTTTGCATTCCACTGCACTTCTTTTCCAGCGTTTTTCTACATAAACTTCCACTAGACTGACATTTTGACCATTGCACATCCAAGTTATTGATTACTAATTGCATTAAAGTGCAATAAAAAGTAAGGTAGTATGAAGATAGCCTAAGGGGCTTTTGTACTTGCATCTTTTGCCAAACTCGATCATGCCACTGAATTCTAAAAACAGAGCAAAAACAGTTTTAAAAATGCAATTCATTTAATTTCACTGTTCAGTGGCTTGCGTTTTTAAACACAAATTTTTTTGTGTTCACATGTATGT
Organism: Enteromius paludinosus; assembly: GCA_032361165.1. Lineage (NCBI taxonomy): Eukaryota > Metazoa > Chordata > Actinopteri > Cypriniformes > Cyprinidae > Enteromius > Enteromius paludinosus. Next base: position 22,272,199 of record JAUMHQ010000053.1, read on the forward strand.
ATATATGTGTGTGTGTACATATCTTTTTTAGATGATATCACAAAGCACTAGCCAATAACAACCACTTTTCACAATCCAACCAGTTCAAGCTTCTTCTTTTTTCATGTTGACTTTAAACTAGCAGGTCAAGGAGCTGGACATTACTTTGAAATGATTTTTGAGAACAATAACCACAGGAACATGACGGCACAGCAGTCACAACTTTGACAGCAATAGACTTCATCATTGTCCTATAATATCGCAAAATCCTAACAGTTGGTTAAGATGACAATGGACATGAATAATATACAAACTTTACTTTACTTTATCGAGTGCTGCGTTAGCCAAAAGTCATCCCTATTATGTGTGTCTGCCTTTCAAGAACCTGAGGAGAGTAAATATATGCATTTTCAGAGCATGTGTATTGTGATCAATCACCTTTCTCTGGCATGATAAGGTGCTGATGACAGCATATGACCTCCAGCAGGGTCTTCTCAACATCCTCTATGGCAGGACACTGTGAAGTCACAAGCTCTGCTCCAAAACCTAGTGATCTGCCTCGTTCTCTGCGATCTACATAGGCTACCTTTGTGTCCTAAGTCTTTTAATGCACCACTTCCCGTGAGAGACCTGGCTAATGCTAAGAGTTGGTTACCTCAGATGTCTGAGGTTATTCTGATGTAGCAAATTTCATAGCACACATGAATATCGCCTGAAATAGTCACTGAGACGGTTAACTCTAAGCATTTCTCACAGTGCAGTCTGGGATTGCCCAAACCTCGAGGAGTGAGATGCTTTGCCAAAACAAGATATCTTACCAGACAGCATCAAATCTGAGAGTCTGGTGCCTGTTGATAGCTATGTTTCCATCCACCTATTTGTATGCACATTCTGGAGTTTTGCGTTTAAAAAACACATAATGGAAATGCCAAGATGTGCAATCAGTTTTGTATCTGATAAGAAAACATGCACATAAACTATGAATAAATTCCTTTATGTGCATTAAAAGTCATGTGACTTTAACTTGACTAGCCAGTGGGCTTATCTTGTTGCACAGCATCTGAAATGTTGTTATAGGCATTTTTAAAGCTTGAGCCAAAGTCTGTCTGCAAAGTGGTTCGATATGACTGTGTCTTTCACAGTTGTATTTGCAAACAGCAGGTATCCGCCTCCGAATGCAGGATGGCTTGACTCTGTTTATTGCAAGATTTATTATAAGACCCACAGTGACTTCTACTACTGTGGCAAATGACATTTTTTAGAGATATGTGGCACCAGTTTTCAGGAAGTTATGATTTTTCTCACTTCACGTAGCTGGATGGAAATGGTGCAATATTCATAAAAGCTTAGTGTGTTTTTTCAATTTTGCGTACAAATTAAATTCACAACTTTGGCTGGAAACATAGCTAACCATGCCTAGATAGGCAGCTCAACTAGAGTTTTGAACAGAGCACTGGAAAACTCCAGTAAATCCAATAAGGACTAGAATTGTGTTCTTTTGTGCATTAAACCCTGGTTGATTCTGGAAACAAAATCCATGAATCACATATTATTGTGCATGTACATCTAAGGTTATTTCTTAGCGTTTCGGATTTAGTCTTGTGCAGTTGGAGAGGAATAGAAGTAGAAGAATATGAGGAGAATGACAGAACAGGCACAAACAATTTAGTCTGCCCTCTTGTGTTTGCTGGAGGGAACCACATACTAAACGCTTACTTCTGCCCTGCAACACATAAGACAACATCTCCAAACAACATCACAGGACAGTAAATGTACAACGACATCAAAGACCCAGCAGAAACTTGCGAACCCAGCCTCCAGCTGATATCATTCTTCAGAGAAGGTGCTGTGCTTAGCTAAGGTTCCTCTGGCTTGGTTTTATCTCTTCCTGAGTTTGAGCTGTCATCCGTAGGGACGGGGTCAACGAAGGACCCGGCGGTCCCACCGGCCGGCCTGCTGGAGCTGGAGCTGGAATGTGCAGAGGTGTCTTTGGAGTGCGGTTCGTTGGGGTTTGCCGTCTTCCCTTCGGCTCGTCTGGAGCTCCAGCTGCTGCTCTGCTTCCCTTCAGTCTCAGGGCTGGAGTCGCAGGAGTCGCTCTTCTTCCCCTCATCATCAGACGTGAAGTCCGAGCTGTCAGACGGACTCAGACCAGCTGCGGCCGATGCTGGCAGTTGAATCTTAGGTGATATTAAAAGTTCAATATTTTCAAAGCTTAATTTAAAAAATCTGTGGTATGCAGTATATTGTACAAGTTGTAATTTGAATGAGCTGTTTTTATCTTTTGAGTTTTTATATTTCAGTAATGTTTTGTGCACATTTGTCATTTTGATGTTTTCTTAATATTTCTATTTAGCATTATTTTTTATTTTTACTTTTTTGCAGTTGTATTACTTGGATTTAACCCTGTAAAGCCTTATGAAATAATTCAAAAAATCTACTATAAATATAAAACATTAAATATATTAATTAAAAAGTATTTTAAAAATCTAAAATTTATTGAACATTTAGCCAAAAATGTCACATAAAATATATTTATGTAATAAATATAATTTTTTTTTTTTATGCATCAGGCTTTTAATGTGCATATAGTGTGATAGACCTGCTTGTACACACTGTACACCAAAAACAGCAAAAATGTACAATGGCATGCTGATATCTGGACATAAAGTCAGATGAAATACAAATAGCTTTTAATGTAAACCAGTGAGACTAAAATAATATGAAATACATATAAATATCAGTTGTCGTTCTTTAATGTCTTGCTGAGATTTTTATTTAAATGCAAAACAAATAATGCAAATATTGAGAATTACGAATTAAGATTGAGATTACCTGGAATGGTTCAGTGACGCCCACAATAGAGCTCATATTGTTGCTATAATAACCCAGTATGAAGTCCCCAGAATCCTTTGGCAATTCTTCCTCGGTAAAAATCACCTGAAAATTCAGAATCAAAACTCTTAATTAAAATTCACAACTTTCAATGTGTGACTTAATGAACACAAGTGAATGTCTTTTTCTTGCAGTTAAATGGATGTATGATTTGCTCTTACTTGGTGCTCCTGTCTTAAGAAATCAGACTCTTCCTGCTTGGCCCAAACATAACTCACATAGTCTTTATGATGTTTAAACCCAACCTGTGAAAATACATGTTTGTACACAAATCAAGCATGTTATAAATTATAAAAATCCTCTGTACTGTTGAAATTAATGAAATAACCTTGTAAAGCGCAATCCAGTCCCAAGAGCTTCGAGCAAAGTTGGGTGCCACCTTGAATTTGACCTCTGCATCGGATATCTCTCTCCATTCATCCTCTACAAATAGTGTTACTAAAGGCATGTCCACCCTGTATGGGAACTGCAAGGGCCATCACGTTAAACACATTGTGCAAACTCATCATGAAAGTTACTCTCATTAAGAATACATCCATATATCAGCAGCCAAGTACATTCATAACAGTATTCAATGTGTAGCTTGGCATTAAGGAATTACTCCACACAAAAATCATATTTGCTGAAAATGTAAATCACACTCAGGCTAGTAAGAATGTAGTTTGTATCTTTACAGGAACGGATTTAGAGAAATCACTTGCTCACCAATGGAGCCTCTGCAGTGAATGGGTGCCGTCAAAATGAGAGTCCAAACAGCTGATAAAAACATCACCATAATGCACAAGTAATCCACACAATGATAGTCCATCATTTATCTTGTGTTTTCAACTTCAAACCAATGCATCTGGCTAAAATACAGGTCCAAAATCCATAATAACATGCCCTCTGGTAATATCTCTCTCCTGTTGCCCTCTCACATCAGAATAAACAACAGTTTCAAGTTAAAACATCTTAATGATGGATTTGTTTCTTACAAACACAGCTTTAGGGTTTACAAAATGTTAATTTATGGACAGAAGTGGCGTGCATCTTTGTGATGTTTTTATCAGCTGTTTGGACTCTCATTCTGACGGCACCCATTCACTGCAGAGGATCCATTGGTGTGGAAATGATGTAATGCTACATTTGTAATTCTGTTCCTATGAAGATACAAACTCATTCACATCTTGGATGGTCTGATGGTGAGCAAATCTCACCGTACTCAATTTCTCGTTATTTCATATTGTCCCCCAAAAGCAGGAATTAGTCGTTATAATGTTAGCGTGCTTACCTGCAGAGTGAAAATAGAGGAGACGGGCTTGTGGTCGCTGACTGTGTACTCCATGTGACTGCGGTAAAAGTGCTGCGAGACACGTGTTCCACTGGTTAGACCTGACAAGGAGCTGCGCTTCGACATGCTGTTACTGACCTCAGCCATCGGCCTCAACCTCCAAAGAATACGATCGGTCCATGCCGGCTTACGCTTTTTACCACTAAGAAAGATAAAGATTCACTTAAATAACAATACAATAGTAACAGAAGCACTGCTGGAACTAAATACTACAGATTGGTATTATAATGCAGATTGGAGGAATAGCAGCATATACTTGCTTATGTAATTTATAGCCTATTGAAATTTACTTTGAACTATGCAAGCTTGTTTCTGTCACTGAAAGAAAAAGAAAAAATGAACAACTGCAACTTTATGTTTCACAATTCTTATTTTCGAACGAATGCAATTTTACAGTATGTCTCATAATTCTTACTTTTTGATAATATAAACTTGACAAACATCTTTGTGTGTATAAACCTTTTTTTGTCAATGGAGAAAATCTATATATTTGCAAGTTTTTATCTCACAATTCGTAGAAAAGAAGTTAGAATTGTGAGATAATATATTGAAATAATCTTTTTTATTAGTGGGGGAAACAAACCTTCACAGAAAACAGTTTATTGTACTACAAAATTCAATTCTGCAATTAAATAAAAAATTAGACTGAGATTTATTATGCTTTGTACTGCCTGTACGTGAAAAGAAAAAACAAATCCCTTTTCAAGTCCTTATCTCTTGATGCATGAAGAAATGATGTATCTAAATGTAAAAAATGTCTTTACCTAGTATCATATGTGTCTGTACCCACATCAAACTTATACGTAGGAGGGAATTTAAGCGGCCCCTCGTGGAAGCCTTCAAGCACAGTCTCACTGCCTTTAGCCAAGTTCAGCTGCAAGACGCAGAGAGAGGAAAATACTACAATTAGGGTCAATGTTAATAAGAATAACACAGGGAAATATATAGATTAAACAAACATATTTACATTGCATTGTTTCGTCAGCATCACGACCAAAACTAAAAGGCACCCAGTACCTTGTACAAAACAGTCTCTCTGACTCTGAAGCCATTTCATATATTCAAAATATTGACATAATGTTATCTGTGAAAACATGGTCTTAGACATTTAGAAGAATTCACCTGGTCTTTTTCCCATAATGTGGACAGCTTGTTATTGTCAATGGCTGATTTCACAACTTGCATATCCAGGTCCTCGATTCGAAAGTTCAGGTCTCCAAACCAGAAAACCACACTGCAAACATTCATCATGATTAGTTTAATTGACTTCCTTCATGGATTGTGTCACATAATCGTAACAAACACTACTAACCCAATCTCATGTAAAATCTTACACATCGTTGATTTAAAATACACTGAACATTTGATTCATATAAAAATGTACAATTTGCAGGAATCTATCCATCAACAGAGTGTGAGCAGATGGTATAATAACATACACAAGACATAAATTGACCACTGAATTACCCAGTTTAACATAAAATTTGTTTTGGGCTTTTGATCAAACTGTATGGTACTATTTTGTAGTGAATTAATTGGTCTCTTGGTTAGAAGCAAGAAAAACAATGCATATGCCATCATGGACAGCACTGAACACGAACAAGAAACAATTAAAACATTCAGCCTTGTCATTGCAATATCATTCACTAATATTTTATTCAAGATACATGTTGATTTATTTAAATTTTGCATAAAAAATCAAGTTGGGTTACGACTTTATGTCCCATTTAAAAACTGGCACCAGAGGCAAAAACAGTTGAGAAATGCTTCCCAGGGGGGAATTATAATACAACGGCACCATCTGTTGGTGAGATAAATAATTATGAATTATAATAACTGTGCAAAAAATTTT
>JAUMHQ010000053.1:22293839-22306627 GCA_032361165.1 Enteromius paludinosus
GAAACAAAGTCACCTACATCTTGGACGCCCTGGGGGTAAGCAAATAAACATCACATTTTCATTTTTGGGTGAACTATTCCTTTAATATCCCTTAAACTCCAGTCCACCCCTGTACATGGTGTTTGTGCTTCAGTAGCATCATTTTCTTGGAGGCTAAGCAACATAAACGTTTCTCCATTTTCTTAAAACTTGATAGCATAAAGCATAATATGTCTCAGGCTTCCTTGCCCCTGGTTACGCCTCACTCCTCTGACCTACAATGTCATCTTGGTCCAGCATGACTATTGTGTTGCGTTGATCCTCTATTCCTTCAGCTCTACCTGGATCTCTGGTTAGAGTGATTTCACCAAGTACGAGATGTTCCTGGATCAACATCCTTGTTGATCCTGGAACAACATTCTAATCAACCAATCAGAATTGAGTAATAACCTTTCTGGAAATATCTGTTTTAGGCTTATAATCATGGTTAGCTGCTTCTTCACCCTTGTTAATCAGCTTTCATTTCTCACAGATTTTAGGCATACATTTTGGGTAGGGGTAGGTTTAAGGGTAAGGATTGGGATAAGTTTATGTTTTTGGACATTAATGTTGATCCAGGATCATGTCTTACTTGGCAAAATCACGGCGACCCTGGGTCTCTACCCAACCCCTTTGGGTCTCTTCTCTTCTTTCCTCTTTTTCATTCACTCAGATATATGTCACAATAGAGAAGAAAAGATGATCATGCTGTTTCACGCTGACATTATTAATTGATTAAATGCTTTATGCATTACATGCTGAAATGTTTGTAGTGTCATTAACCATTTTGGGAAATATTTGAGTAATTACAGTTAACTGTCAACGGGCAGGTTGATGTTTTTTTAAATGTCTATTTCTGCTGCTTTTGAACTGCATAATGATTATTTTATGAATGCATTTGTCATACCATTAAATTGATAACAGCATCTTATAATAAAGTGACAACTTTGATATCTCACCCCAGCACTTCAGAACAACACATGTAATGTGCATACCCAGAATCAAGTGTTACATGTAAGCTATGTTTATTTGTCAAAAATACTCTTAAATCCAAGTTACTCAAGTAGTGTAAAAAAAGTCACACTACTCAAGTCTTTGGATGTATCCAAAGAGCACAGATTTATGGACATTCTACACTACAGCAGCAAGTCTTCTTTCCTTTTTTTTTAATGTATGTTCATTTGCATTGGGTTTATCTAAGAATTTAGCAACATTTTATTATAAAACATGATCATTCTTTGTATAGCTACAGAAAGTGAACCATTTAAATAAGATAAGATGTTTTTGTGTTTGTGCGAGTGATTATGTAAGCTGAAACTGCCACTGGTTAGAGTGTCTTCTACAGTATTTCACACTCTGGTGCACTCTAGACTTGAGTCTACTGCGTTTGCTTTCTGCTCACTACACAATATTCATGCATTTAGGCTCTGTACATTGTTCATACTAGATATATTTTCCACAACATCCCAAATAGGTTTTTTTTAACATCTAGCTCAGAAAAGGGGATCAGAAGAAAGATGTAGAGCTAAAGACTACAACTGCAAGGGAAAAAATACAATTAATTACATCCAATAAAGTGTATAGTCTAAACTTGTTGTCTGTGTTCATCCGCTTATGTTATTGGTTTGTCACATGCATAGCCAAGTTAATATGAAATCAAATATTTCATAAAAATGCTGTTTTTCTTTTTTCACAATAGGGAAGAAAAAAAATATATCTTAATTAACAAATATATATATATGAGAGAGAGAGACAGAGAGAGCGAGATGAATTACTCTTAATTAACAAAGTATTCAGATCAGTCTCTAATATGAACATTAACTTTACAAAAGCTGTCACTGGGGCTGTACCTTTTCAAAAGGTACATGTTTGTTCCTTAAAGGGCCCAGTTTGGTATCTAATTTTGGTACTTATTAGTACTTAAAGTGTACATATTTGAACTTAATAGATACAAACATGTACCTTTTGAAAAGGTACCACCCCAATTACAGCTTTTGTACCTTTATTTCTAAAAAAGTGCATCCATAATAGCAACCTAAGTATGTCCTGCCTCATGCCTTTTCTTGTTTCATTCAGAATAACATCACAATACGGTAGCAAAATCTGTCATACAGTCTATTTCATGCTGACTTTAAGGTGATCAACTGGACGATGTGTAATCTTAAACAATTCATTGCATGCATTAAGAATAAACATGCCACAAATTACATATGTGACTGCATCATTTTGAACATGTACCGAGTCTGTATAGGACACAAGGTTGCATAGGAAACAATGAAAAAGAAGCCTTATTTGTTAGCATCCTTATATTCGAGAGATGTTCAGGCAGAGTGAACCCAGAATACTCCTTAATGACACAGCAATTCAGTGTCAGGATAATAGACCCCGTGTCTATTTAAAACACCACTATGTGGATGTTTGTCCTAAGAGCTATTGAAAACAAGGTTCGCCTGTAGCATCACATTATGTTACAGTAGTAGACAAACTATGTTACGTTTCACATTATTTGGCTTTTTCAGAATTGAGATCAGCCTTGTTCACCAATGGATGCTCTGCAGTGAATTAAAGATAAAAACATCACAATAACCAAAGTAATCCAGACCACGACATGTTAATGAACTTGAGTCGTTGGTTATTGTGATGTTTTTATCAGCTGTTTAGACTATCATTCTGAAGGCACCCATTCACTGCAGAAGATCCACTGGTGAGTAAGTCATATTCTGCTGAACTTCAAATCATGATGTCCTGAGGGTGAATAAGCAATTTTTGGTTTTATTTCTATGCTGCAAGGTTTGCAAACCAAGCTGACTTAAACATGCAACAGGTGTACTCCAAAACATCTACATGTTTTACAACATTTTTAGCCTATAGGCTATTATGTATATTTGATTTACTGTTGTAAAATGTATTATAGATATTTTCTAAGTCTTATTGTACGCACTTTCGAGTAAATCTGTCACTCAAACACTAAAACTGAATCATCCTGCCATCCGTAGTCCTGTTTATACCCATTTCACACTTATGGGGAATTTCTCTCTCTGCCTCTAGATAGCGATAGCTGTTCCCTTCAAAAACAGCAAGAAAAAAAATAGAAAGCGAAATATGAGCGCCGTGACGTGGCAGAGTCAGTGTGGAGAGCCGACAGCTCGAGCATCGTCTCCGGCAGCAGCAGCATGTGGACGCTGATCTTCACCGCCCTGCTTCCCTCCGTCGTCTTATCATATGAAGCGGACACGAAAAAACTCAATGGGCTAGCGAAAGCCAGAGTGGAGGTGAGTGAAACCGTTCATTCAGCCTCAATCTCCAGCAGCTGATGCGTTCAGGATCAGACTCGGAGATCCTCGGCTCGCTAACAGGAGCTTCCTGAAACCTGTTTGTGTGACTAGTCGTTTGTTTGAATTGGCAATGTTTTTGGTGAACGTGCAACGTTACTTAGGCTAATCCCTAGAGTAAGGGACACATTCAGGAAATAGCAGTTGGAAATCTGTGCCTCCAAACAATAAGAAATTGGAAATGGCTCAAGTAGCTTTTTTATTTAAGGCTTTTAATTACTCTTTATGAACTTAAGTGTTTGTGTGTGAATTAATGCTGAAGTTCAATGAATGACAGGCTACCGTGCACTGAAATGAAACCGTAGTTCAAATAAAATGCCAAAATATAAGTCTTTCTAAAATGCACATGCCAAAATAAAAGTCAGGTAGGTCTATCTTGAGGGAAATCTTTAAGAAAACAATTGAATACGTTAAAATAGTGCGTATTCTTAAAAACAGTTAAACATAACACAACAGTCGTGATCTTTGAATTTAATTTGTTGAGCGCTCCAACAACACTCATTTTGCGTTTAAGACTGATATTCAGTCTGTGCATTTGTGGTAAAGATTTACCAGTTACTCTTACTGAAGATTAGACCCTACGCCAGGGGTAGCTAAACTCTGCAGGACACCGGCCCTCCAGGACTGAATTTGCCTACCCCTGTCCCACGCTATACGTGGCAACAAGTGAGTCATTGAATAATTCCCTCAACTGTTTGTTTAAAATCTCTTCCTTGCTGGACAACAGCAGTATCACGCGTCATTCTCCTGTTGAACTGAAAAGTTGCTTTGTGTTTCTGTGTAAGCCAGAGCATCAAGTTTTGCATGCCACCAACAGTCAAGCAGTGTGTGTTAAAATGCAAGAACCCCCAAAATCATGAACGAGTGCTGTTGTACTAAATACCAATGCGACATTTATTTGTGTATATTTATGTCTTTTTATTTGTTTCTCAATTTTCTCCAGACATGTGGTGGATGACAGCTGAATAGGCTGAGGGAGGTAAGCTTACGTTCACTTCATAAATCATCACTGTGATACTCATGTTCTTTAGACAAACATTGGTAATGAAATGTATTACTAAAAGCTTCATGTCATGTTGTATTATTATGTTGGATGTTCGTATGTATTATTCTTTCTCCTCTCAACTCATAACAGGTCAAGGCCTTTGTGACCCAGGACATTCCTCTTTAGTATCCTTTAAAAGTCACAGGTGACCAGTCAATGAGTTATGGAAAACAAGAATGTCAATAAAAAATGTCATATTCATATGATTTGTAGATAAAAATAGATCATTCTATTTATTAAGTTAATTTAAATTTTAATTAATAATTTAATAATTAATAATTTATTCCAATATATTTTGAATTGTCTTTATAGAGGACTATAAATGTCTGCATGCAACAAAATGCTGCATTAATGAATAAACATGAACAGTTAATCATTTATTTTTTTCTCCATTTAATGGAAAGTTTTTCATGTTTATGGATGCATGCATATATTTTCAAAATGTTAATCTAAAACATATATAGAAAACATATATGTTCTAGAAAACAATAACAACGCCTTTCGTTCTTATGTATCTTTTTTCCCGCTCCCTTCTCACTTTTCACTTCCCTCCAGACTTATATTCTGTCTTTTACTCTAGTTCTCAAGCTACAACATTCAGCTTCAGCTCAGGTTACCATGCTTTTTGTGATCGGGACAGGTGTCTGCTTGTAATTCAATGAAAAAAACGAAACCTTTGTTGGGTTACAGCTTTAAAACAGATTAACTTACAGCTGTTCCGGTCGTTGCCATGTAGTGGTGTGTCCACATCCTTCACCTTTCAGTCATTTCTTTGTTCACCTGGAATGCAAATCTATACAATGATACCTTAACTGCATCTAAGGCTGGAAAAGAGACCGGTGTAATTATCAGCACACTCGTTTCTGATGTCTGTCAGGCAGTAGGCAGCTTCAAGTGTTTAGTACGTCCTTAATGTTCATCCGTTCAGCCACAACCTGGTGATGAAGCACATTCCTGGGGCCGACCCTGAACTCGTCCTTCTCAACCACTACTACGAAGAACTAGATGTAAGTAAAATATCTCAATCCTTAGCAATTTGTAATAATAATTTCAACATTTTTAAACCAGTATCAGCACTTTAATTCTCTCAAGTGCAACCTTCACAAATATTTCAGAAGTCTTGCTACTTGCATGATACATTTTTAACCATTCGAAGCCTTTTTTATTATTAGTTTGCATCATCACAAACCCTCTTTTGATGTTAATAAAAGCCATAAACAGTAAATCTTTATTGCTGACTTTAATATGCATTTGTAGAAGTTTCCATTTTTAGATGCATAATTAATATTGGTTTATTAACCTTCATAAAACAGTTGGGAAAGTTTCCACATTCATCCAAGCAAAGCTGGAGGAGCACAGTCAAAACAGCAAGACCCGTGCAGTTTTATTTTTGACCACTAGATGGCACAAGTTAACGGTGCAGTTTTTAATAGATTTCTAGTCTTATGCAAATTTTTCAAAACACATTTAAGAACTGATGTGATGCACATCTTTGTAACCAATATATTCTTTTTTTCTTATCTCATACTGTGAGCTGTGTTTGTCTTTCAGAGAATCCCGTTATCTGAAATGACTCGCACTGAGATTAACAAACTCTTGGCATCGCTGGGCTTTTATAAAAAAGAGAATCCCGAGGACCAAGTGCCAGAAGAGTTCCGCTTCGCTCCAGCGAAAGACAGTCCCTTTGAGGGCCAGTCCACCAGCCCGCCCCCTAAGCCTGACACTGTCCAATCCGAGGCCGACTCCCAGCACACAGATTTGTAACCCCTTATGTAAGCGAGATGGCGTGGGATGCCAGCGGTGTGAGACCTACTTGCTTTACAATTACCATGAGAACTAAAACTGAGCCAGAAGAGCTCTTTCCAGAGTTCAATGTGGCCATATTATTGTTTAAAAATAGTTCCTACTACTGCCAACACACATTCGGCTACTTGATTTGATTTTGAGTGGTATAACACTTGATTGGAAAATATGTATTTAGAGGTTCAGCGTAGTGAACTGTAACGGATGTTTGCTCTCACTGTTCTGTACAGAACCTCATTTCTGCCCAAAGGGGACGTTAATGATGTCCACAGCTGTAAAAGGCTGAGACTGGCTGTGGACTGATGATCTCTGTTCTCATGGGCACAAATCAGACCTCCTAACAGACTGTGGGAGCATAGATACCACTGAGAAAATAAACGACTTAAACATCACAGCAAATGAGTGTTTATTAATTATTATACATGCATAACGAGCAAGCACGAGGCCCTAGAAGTATGGGGAAAGACCTGGTATTGGAAGTGTTGAAATCATGACAATGCAAAAGAAATGAGCAGCAAGAGCAATCTGATAAATAATAACATTATTAATATTTTTTAACAGTCATATAATTCAGCAGCTTAATTGCAGGCCATTTATACTGTATGGCGTCTACATTTTAACAACTTCACACTAGGGATGCTCATTTTAACCGTTAACCGACCGATTTGAAGTTTAACCGATTAATACAATAGGTTTAAAAGGTCATTTTATTTATTTATTTCAGTATTTAACCTACTCATAGCCTATATAAAATTGTGTTGACAAAGAAAAAATCGCCTTTTATTGGCCACATTCACACAGCAGCAGAATACAGTTATTGAGTACAGGGAGTGACAACCGTGTTCTGTAACGGAACTCACCGGGAAATGCTCAGGACTCGGAACCGCGTTCTCGGATCACACGCGCTGTGTGAACGGAACAGGAACGCGCGCTCTGCTGCACAAACGCGCTTCTAGCGGGTGTTTTTGTTTTTTGGTGAACTTATAGGGATGGAGAAATGAGCTGCGTGTCATCTGAACGTTTTATTAGAATTCGTCAGGTATCCACCGGAGCCGCTCTCGTCAGTTTTGTGTTCTGCACGCGATTCATATGCTCCGCTTTTCGCGCGCGCTGCTGTCGGTTAATGAAGGTTTGATGAAAGAACTCACGCCTCGACTGGACTCCTGTCATGTCAGAAAGTGTTAAGACTTAGTTTTGTGGACGTTGCCATCTTTGGTATTAATATTATTGTTTTTAACGGGTCACAGGCGCTTATCCTTTGAATTCAATTCTCATTTAAAATAATGTCCGATAACCGGTTAATAATCGGTTAACCAGCGTCGGTTATGAGAAATAACCGAAATGAGCATCCCTACTTCACACCAAATAAACAATATACAAATAGATGTGTTATATGTAAAATGGCTTCATATATGGCTCAAACAATCATAATTTGGACAGTTTTGATAAAAATGAAAATTATTTATCCATCTACCTGTATAGATCTAGAAATATAGTTAAAAATCATTTTATACACATAGCGGTATGCTTTTTCAGAGTTTTGTAAAATGTAACCTGCAATTTTTGGTCAACATATTTAGAATAATTTATTTCACATTTAGCTAAGGAAGCTGTTTTTGCCACTGAATAAAAAAAAAAAATTGCAAGATATAAATGAGTTGTAATCAAGTCAAAAATTGCCATTCTGAGAACATATCAGTTTAGTTTTCCCGTAAAACTGCAACAGTGAGTTCACATCTCACAATTCCAAGAAAAGAGTCAATTATGATTTAATAATGGGCAATTGTGAGTTTATGTCTCAAGATTCTATAAAAAAAAATCAATTCTGAATTTTGACTGTCATGCAACTCTGGGAAAAAAAATCTAATAAAAAGTCGCAATAACCTTTTTAAAAGTTTTATTCAGTGAAACTGGCTTCTATATTTCATTGTAAAGTCATGTTTGATTTCCCATTTAGAAAATGCAATAAATGACAAACACATTGTTTTGGTGTCATTATGGTTTTAATGACTATTATACAAAACCATGGTGTAGCGAAATACTGAGTGAACAATAGGTTTTGAATGAGTGTATACAAACAATGTTAATGAGCTCTTCTCTACAGCACCGAGCACAGTCACTCTGGCGCGGCTGCTGAAGTAGCTGTATTTTGTCTTCAAAATTAAATTATGTGCAGTCATTAAAACAACTAAAACTACAACCATCTTTAGAACCAAATATATAAACATCATTGACCTTTTCAGCTGAATTTAATGCTAAAATATTCTTCTCAAATTAACTCACGACTAGGGTTACTCATATATACACGCTTCAAATCATACTTTGTTTCCGGCTGAAAGCCATGTTGTACAAAACCAGACCCTTTTAAAGCCTATGTTTTGGGATGAACTTCCAAATGAAGTTCAGGAATATTAACAAATCCAAAATATACTCATCCATAAATAAGGACAGGTCATACGTGCATCTATACACGCGTGTTTGTGTATTTGATATCACTTCAAAATGTGTATTCTCTGCAGACGTCTGATATCTGTCGCTGTGAAGCTAACCGAATGCTGTGCGTTCAGTGAAAACCATTTAAAAACATGAGCTGCATCTTACACTCAATGGCTGAAGCCATAACAAGCAGTGAGATTAATATTCTTGCAACGTTTTTAAATAAACAATATCGCCTACAAATGAACAATACAACCTTCGACTCTTTTTGAACAGAACTAAAGCTTCAAGTAAGCTTGTTAAAGCAGGTCTGAGCTCCACTGACAGCAACAGTACCGTAAACGCTTTAAAAACAATAGATACGGGCAATCAACATAAAATCATGTTTCGTTTTTAGCGCAAGAAATCAAGTAAAAGAGGCATCTTGGGAGTTACATTATATGTAACTTGCCTTTTTCATTTTTTGCTTACTTTTTCTTTTTGGAGCAGACTACTGTTCGTTTAAACAAACTAGAATTAAAAAAAAAAAAAAGGAAGAGTTCTTTGGATCTGTCTGGAAAGCAAACACAATTTTAACTTGAAATGTAAAAGGATCATAATAATAAAAAACCCCAAAAACAATTATAGCGTGTAGAGCATCAGAAGCCAGTGGTCTGCTGCGCCCGCGCCATCATCATCTCATGTCTGCGCAGATGGTTCACCAGTGACTGAACGTACGTGAACACACACTTGGAGTCTGGTTTCTTACCCATGATCATCATGTCCTCCACCTCCAGCAGGGGCATGCAGTTAGCATAGGCCCTAATGAAACGACAAAACCACAGACAAATTACAAAACAAAGCAAATGAAATGCTGCTGTATATGCTGTCTGCACTAACTCTGTGCAGTTGATATGCCTGACCAATAGGGTGCAGCACAGCTATTCGATATGGAGAATTGACTCGCTACATACTGGGAAAAAGAAAAAATCTCTTTGGGTTTTGTTTTTGAAGCCGCACAGTTAAAAAGTATTGACAGCATGATGTCAGTTACCACAGAAATATATTTCAATGTTTGCGGGGAAAAAAAAAATTAAAAAAATTAAAAACTGTTTACAGTAATAAGTGTGAATACAGATACTTACTTTATTTCAAGTATTACACAAAGCTGTATAGACTAACTTTAGACAACAGAGGTTTGTCGTACTGAATTGTATTAATTCTATTAAGACAGGCAAAAAGGGAAATCTCTACAAGCTGTGATAGCAAGCATTCAGCATGTGCCAAGAACAAGCTTCTGTTTAGTGTCCGATGTGCTCTTTACACTGGTAGCTAAAGCAGTGTATCTGAGCAGGCCAGGCTTTGATGGGTTCATTTCACATCTCTATGAGCAGAACCATGTTTGGGCATCAGCGTCTTCCCTGCTTCAGTCTGTCGTTTCGTACGCTTTCTCTCCGACAAAAACAGCTGAGCTGGCAGATGCACAATACTTTGTTAAGCTAATTGTCAGAAACGTACAAACAGCACGCTGATGCATACCAATTCCTGTCATGGTGCACTTGTGTGACCAAAAGGCCTTACCTTTTAAGCTCAACGTCCAGGTGGGCTATAACTGGATCTAATATGCTGACTTTTATTTGCCACGAAGTAACACTTGAAATCCCTGAAAATATCAAACCAAGTGGCATCTGCTAATATATGATGTTTTCTTAACGCGACTTATTGCAGCTGGTGTTCTTCGGTGACTTTATGAAGTCGGTTCACACAGGTGTAGGCGAGTAGGCTCATCATCTAATATTAATTTTTCTTCCCTGTGATGCAGCTTCTCGGTGTGAAATAAAACGGTTTTTAGTAAAATCTTCATGTCAACTTGAGTAAAAAATGACAGTGTGCACTGTTAGGTTGCACTATGCAATGAAATAAAACCTATTTACTTATACCTATTTATTTATAATCCATATAAACTTTATGCATTTTGACCATTCATTCACACATCAACAGTGTTTTGGGGGCCTAAAATTGCAAAGTTTTTAAAATGACCATTACCATTAAGCAATGCCATTACCTTGACCATGTAAACGTGTGTTAGTCATGCCCAGGTAATGCTTATTAGCACAGAAGTGTAGTGTTTCTTTACAAAAATACATAGGCAACTACTGACATTTTTCATCTTAAAAATGCCTTTTTAGTAGCCTTTTTAGTAAAATCTTTGTCATGTAATAATGCAGTACATATTTAATTAAATATGCACTGCATGTTTCAGAGTTAAGCGCAGCTCTGTGTTCATTTATATGATGCAGTTTTTGAGCCTTAGGAGCTTATCTACTGTATGAAAATAGTTTTTAGACACTTAAAACACCCATGAGCTGCACAAATAAATAAACAGTGCTGCGTTTCAGTCTGAATCACGCTGCAAATGTATTTGCCAGCCAATCACCAAAATAAAAGCTCACTAGGTTCAATTTTGAAAGCAAAGATAAATGTGTGACCCTGGACCACAAAACCAGTCATAAAGTAGCACGGTATATTTGTAGCAATAGCCAAAAATACATTGTATGGGTCAAAATCAAACATTTTTCTTTTATGCATATCATATTATGCAAATCATTGGGATATTATCTAAAGATCATGTTCCATGAAGATATTTTATACGTTTCCTCGAATCTCAATGTCATAAAACGGACCCTTACGTGGTCCAGGGTCACACATTAGTACTGCAATTTTACAGTGTACTATAAATACATTTTACTGTACTGTATTGCAATATATTTCATATTTTCAATATACATATTAAACAAACCTTCATAGTCACACTGAAAGGATCAAAAAGGAAACTTGATCTACCTGAAAGAGCCCCAAAAAAACAATAAATAAAAAATGCATTAAAGTATTAAGAAAAAAAATAAATTATATATATATATATATATATATATATAATGCAGATACACTAACAACAAAAAATATTTTTTGTTATTTTTTCAGCTTTACTTGAGACCCATAGTGCACTTTTAACATAATGCCACTTTGTTTGATATTTTAATATCTTAACGCAGTGATATTCATACTTGTTGGCTGTCACTATATGTGGTTTTACTGATTTAACTAAGTTAATTTTAATTTATTAGTAAAAATCTATTTCCACCTAACAACCAAATCAATTTCAAAATGTACCTTTTTTCCCCAATTTTCTAATTGTCAGTCTCTTCCTGACCATTACTACTACTTTGATTTCTTTTTATTTAAAGAACTGTTTTAACGGTTAGTGTGCTTGCCAGTCCCAAGATTGATTGAGCTTGAGTTTCTCCTCAAAGATCTGATCTGGCTCTCACCGTTTGCTTTGAGTTTTGACTCTAGGAGGAGTTTTTGGTTTTGACCAAGCCCTTCTGCACCAATCCCCTGTAGAACTCCTGGAGGTACGTGTACACGCACTTCCAGTCCGGCTCCCGCATCCGCACCATATCCTCCACATCCAAAAGCTGCGGACAGTCTGCCAGCTTCCTACTCTCACGCCGAGGTGGGGGACAGAGAAAGGAAAGAATACAGAAACAAGTGGGACATACAAGGCCAGTGAGGAGAGAGAAATGAGACACACAAGACAAAATCAAAAAGCCAGCATTAAAATCTGTGATGACAGCATATGTAACGGTGTTTTCATGCCTTACGTTCATAACAAATACATGTGCAAAGACAAACAACATCAAAAAAGCGACAATGCATCTATTCTGTGATCTAATTATGCACATGTGACTGTGAACAACAACACACAGTGTAGAGACAATAACAGAAATGCAAAAAGTGATGACTAAACATGTAACCCTTCGTCTCCAGACTGTTTGTCTGACTGTAAAACAGCCCGTAGAAGCACAGTGATGGGATCATGCTGGAGCAGTGGAGACTGATCTCTTTAAAGGCACACATCTGTTAATGCTTGTAAAAACACTCTCATGCCAGGGATTCACCAAGAGACCTGAGGCACTTTTAGAAAACACTGATAAGTGTTGTTTGATCCCAAACAGGGACTTAAAATGAATGGAAATAAAAATTGATTTTCGGTATCCTTGCAACATACCAGTTTCTGTAAAGAGTAGGGATGTAACCGTATCAAAATTTCACGGTACGGTAATACCTCGGTATGAATGGCACGGTACGGTATTTATTGAATCATTTACATAAAA
>JAUMHQ010000053.1:22307673-22323866 GCA_032361165.1 Enteromius paludinosus
CTTATCACACCGCGACACAGGATCGTGGATCTGAGTGTCGCAATTTCGGTTTCATATCGTGTATCGTTACAGCCCTAATATATACATATATATTTTTTAATTCCACTATTCATCATAAATGACATCTGAATTTCTACATTTTTATTTAGGTTTATCACTAAAGCTGCTTTAGTCGTTTATCGTTTCTATCCAAGTGTTTTTTGCATCCTTTTCCAACTACTATTGAGAGTTGAATTTCTGAGAGCTGTGTCAAGATTTTTCATCTGAAATTTTAGTGACCGCTGAAAGCTGGAGGACTACCAGTCACTAGCAAACAGTACAGCAGCTTAAATAACTGTATATGAATTCACCTCCAGGCCTCTACAGCAATGACAGATGATGGTGCCTTTAATGATGACAACAGTTAAGGTAGTGAGATAAACCAGTGCTCAGAGTCAGGTGGAGGAAAATGAAATGAGGAAGTGTCTACTGGAATTACCTGGACACTGACTAACCAAAGGGGAAGCAGGTTAAGACCTATTCTCAGGTCAGCGAACAATACTGTCTTTGAGTAATGCTCTTCTGTTAAAAGACACTATTCTGGGGAAACTTGTGAGCGTTCAGCTGGATGTTTCTCGATTAGAAATGCATGAATGTGGGAAAAGGAGATAAGCAGAGGAGAAATTGAACTCATAATTATAAAAGCTAGTAATTAAGGTTTAGTTGTTTAAGTAGACCTAACTCAAGGAAATGACAGCTATTAAAAGATCTGAGAGGACTGGAGATGCAGCTTGTTATGAATTTGGCTGCATTACAACAGAAACAAAGCAAAACATTTACAAAAACATTTACTTTTTAATTGCTCAGCAAGGATGCATTTAATCAAAAAGACATAACTAATGTTATAAACGAATCTATTCACATGTCAAGACATAGAAGCCTACAGAGCCCAAACCTGTGCGTTTCATCTGGAGTTTGACAATATTAGAAACATGGGGGAATTCACAAAAAAATCAGCTGCACCTGCTGATAGCATCGTTTATTTGTATATGCTTTCTGCATGGTTTCATGCACGGTTCTAAACAGTAGGCTGTAGCGAATGCACCAGACCACCTCAATCTGGCATCGTTTATTGAGACTACACAGCCTCGCTCCACCGCTGTGATATCCAGGCACTTGATCAGCTCAAGATGCAGAAAGTGCGCGTGACACGTCTGGATATTTGCCTGGTTATAACGCAATGAAAACACTTGTACACAAACAGCTGTTTGCTTCCAGCTTTCCATCTGTGGTAACAGCAGCACATTGATTACATGAAGCCGATGTTTCTAAAATGCCTTCTTTCCAAAGAAGAGACTGTGTGTGTTTTGTCACTAAAGTATAACATTCTTACATAAATTGTGACGTTAAATGCAATATGTTCATGTACGCGTGCATTAATTAACAGTGCTATACGAGCACACAACTGCTTTTAGAGAATTCGCCCCATAGTGCAGAAACATTTCTGCCTGTCATCTTTTTGGTTTTTTAATTGTTTTGTTTGATCATGTATATGCGACTCTGGACTCACTCTGCTGTGCTGAAGGCCACCTCAAAGTTCTGCCTGCGGTTTGCGGGACTGAGGCTGGAGTAATCAAAGGCCTCTGGAAAGAAGTTATGCACCAGAGCACAGAACGCCATGCCGTCACTCCAGCTGGAGGAGAAGTTCTGGATATCCACATTCTTCATGACATGGGAGGAGAGAGAAACAATATGAAGACAGAGTAACAATTGCCAATAAGAATGTACATTACTGTTCAACTGTTTGGGGTCAGTAAGAGTCTCTTCAGCTCACCCACACTGCATTTATTTGATCAAAAGTACAGTAAAAACTGTTGTGAACTATTTTTTTAATTCAAAATAGCCGTTTTCTATTGGAATACATGTTAAAATGTCATTTATTCCTGTGATGCAAAGCTGAATTTTCAGCGTCTTTACATGATCCTTTAAAAACCATTCTAATAAGCCGATTTGCTGATTATAAAAGTTGTAAACGGTTTTATAGCTTCAGATCTTTCTTGAAACCATGATACATTTCATTTTTCGTGATTCTTTGATGAAAAAAGTTAAACAGAAAAGCATTTATTCCACTTAGAAATGTTCAATGACATTATAAATGTGTTTACTGAGACTTTTGATTAATCTAATGCATCCTTACCCAAAAAAAGTATTCATTTCCTTATAAATATCTTACTGACCCCAGGCATTTGAATGGTAGTGTAATTCAACAAATACAGCGGTGACACTTTATTTTAGCTGTTTATTAGCATGCATATTACTAGAATATTTGTCATTTATTAGTGATAATTAAGCATATATTAATGACTTATTTTACATGACCTTATCCCACCCAATACCTTAACTTAAAAACTACCTTACTTACTATTATTAAGCAGCAAATTAGGAATTTATTGAGGAAAAAAGTCATAGAAAACAGTGAATTAGTGTTCTCTATTCTAAAGTGTTACCAATAGTAAATCTTACAGTGAATAATGACTTCAGTCTGTTCCTCATATGAAGCTACTTTAGGTTCACAGTGTGTGTGTTCACTGCTGTGTGTGTGTGCACTTGGATGGGTTAAATGCAGAGCACGAATTCCAAATATGGGTCACCATACCTGGCCACAAGTCACTTCACTTCTTTCTACAGCACACTAATGAACGGTATTAAGTTGAGGACTGTTTTAGGGTGGTTTTGTGGAACTTTGTCATTTTCAGAGCCCTGTATCTCATTCATCATTAATTGTAAGCACATGCTAAAAAACTTTTATGAAAGAAAGAAAGTCCAAAAAAGATGAGCAACTGATGACTGAGGTTTCATTTTTCCATTTAGGATCTGACTTTCTTCAGTTACCTCATAGGAACGGGTCTTGGATCTGCACCAGTCCAGCAGCATCTGTTTGATGGAGTTGGCATTGGGGACACCAAAGCTTGTGGATTGACACAAGCGCTGCACCTTGTTTACTTGAGTAATGGCTGAGTTTCTACAGTCGGAAAGAGAAATGCTGTTGAACAGGTGGTATTTCTTTGATCTAAATGAGCCTGAAAGTGTGTGAAAACCATAGGCTCACCCTCCAGAGCCTCCAGTAATCTCAAGCTTCTCGATCATGGCTTTTCGTGCCTGTGCTGCAGATGTTTTGGGTAACGTCTGAGCCCTCATCAGCTCCGATCTCTCCGCCTGTCTGCGCTCAAGAGCTGATGTTCTGCTGGAGCTACGAGATGTGTTGTCCTCACGGTCAAAAACACTGAAAGAAACAGAGGAAAAGTAAAGTATATAAAGAATACATAACAGAATAAATCACTCAACTTTGACACAAGACCTTAAAGGTGCAGTATGTAATATTGACATCTAACAGTAGAAATGTGCACTGGAGTCCAAACTCAAAATACTGGAGAGTTTTGATTCTTCTGCACGTACAGCATATAAAATTAGATCAGGACCAAAAAGAGGACTTTAAAGCACTCACCTGCCAACCTTCCTAGTGGACGTGGAGCTGGAGAAACTGTAGGATTTTGTTTGCACTGTGCCTTCTGATGAGATAAGATTTTTTTTTTTTTTAAAAAGGGTTCGATATGGGTGCTGGCAGAAAGTAAGGCCTAATACTGAATAATGGTACACTCACTGTCTGTCTTTTGAACATAGCTGGACTCCATGATAGTGCTGCGGGATGTCCTGCCACTATCATCTGCACACATAAGCAATGACAGTTTGACGATCAAATTACACACAGGACAAGAGGCTCTTGTTGAAGGATCAGGGGGCATTAAAAATACTGGACCCCCCAGAAGTGTTGTTAAAGTGGCCAGCTAGTCTTTTACAATGACAACCCAACACTTTCCAATTTTTGCTAAATGAAAAGATTCTTCAAAACTACATTTTTTGCATAAACTATAGAAAACCCACTGCAATACATGAAACAAAACTGCATATTACTACCATACTGGCGTTTCATTAGGGCATACTAATGCCCTATTCTACATGACCATATAATCCTACGGCACACTTACACTTAACAACTACCGTGCTAACTATCAACAGACAGCAAATTCAAATTTTGAGGAAAAGTCATAGTTAATACTTAGTTAACAGTGAGAATTGGACCTAAAAATAAAGTGCGACCATATAAGAACGTATCCTCTAAACACGACCATCGTTTAGCTAAATAAAATCCATGGATTTAATTACATACTTTTGAAGTGTTTGTGTGTATTTACCTACACAGATCAGTCCCAAAAGTGTTTGAGATACATGAAAAAGAGACTACGTCAAGTATTTTTGAGACAAATCTAACCAATAGGTAAAAAGTTGCCATAACGTTGTGTGTAAAGGGGTCAAAATTGACAATGCAACGTAATACAATGTAACCATCTTAGAAATGCCTGAACCAAGTTGTATTCCTATCAAAACTGACCTGAATGCAATTTTAAAGGTACATATAAACACTTCATTATTTTACAGGAGAGTTGTACTAGTGAGCATATACTTGGACGGCTCTTAAAATGTAAAAAGCAGTCTGCTGATATTAAATAAACAATAATTATTTCCCAAGGTCTTGTAAAACAAAACTATGATCGTTTTTGGTGCAAAATCTTGAACATAAACCTTACATTTTAATGGTAAAATTCAGCCAAGTAGAGTTTACTACATTACTGCTGTGCTACCTGAATGGGAAACGCGATTGGTGACGTGACTGATAGTGGAGCCGTCTGCGGAGCGCTCGATCTTCTTCATCACAACTTCACTGGTGTCTGCACCGACCCGGCCTTTCTGAGATCTCTCCTCTCGCTGCTGTCTGAGCTCCTGCAGACGCAGATCTCGTTCCTTCTCTCTCTGGTCTGGAATATGGGCAAAAGTTGGAAGTTATAGAGTTTAATGTTTAAAATATAATTTTATATTTATACAGTTGTAACTGCAATGTAAATAACATACACGGCACTTGTGTAAACGCATTCATTCCATTAATAAACTGCATTAAGCAGTCTGTGTAAACACATCTAAAATGTCACTTTTGCTCAGATGTCACTTTTGCAATGCAGAAATTAATTTTGTTGATAGTGATTTAATTTTATTGGTAAAAGCAATTACATTTATTGATTCAATCAGCCATAAAAGATCATGTCTATATGGCCTTTATTTATCACTACACAGAATATAAAAAACCTGTTCATGGCAGGTCTAAACAAGTCAAGGTTCCAGCACCAAATTTAGCAAAATATTGTCTAATTATTGACAAAACCTAAGAAAACACAAAGATATGATTTTTAGTCAATATTGCACACCACCACACCATAAATGATCATAACACTGTGTGCACATTCGATCAAGCAAACACAAAGCAAGCAGTATCATATGATAACCAAATACATGTACTTTCATGCATGATCAAAAAACATCACAAAAACCACGCGTGGCACATAAAAACTACATACCGTATCAATTACAAACCAAGTCTATAGCCAAATGAAGCCTAACTGACCCTTCACTAAGGCCCTGGGCATTAGCAGAGGGTCAATTGGGCAAAAACAAACACAATCCAGAAACCCTACCCATTTCCTCCTGTGTGCATCCCAGCCTAGCCTCTGAGAGCAAAAAGAGAGAAACAGCCCTCAACAAAAAGAATAGTAAAGAAGACAGACTATCTTGCACCTTGAACTGATACACTTTCTATGTTGACGCCCCTCAGTATATAGAAAGAATAAAGAAAGTAGAGAAGGAGAGAAGACTGCTGTGTAAGAAAACAAAAGGAGAGATTTTTCACCTCGCTTTTTCTTTCGTAGTTCTCTCATTGCAGTCCTGATCATTTTCCTTTCTTCAAAATCTTTGCAATCATCAAGCTGTAAAAACATACCCCGTCCGATAATAATCATCAAAATAATAATAAAGCAACTCATTGTACTTCCATACTGCCAAGCATTTTAAAAATTAATCATGCACAATAATACCAGGAACTTGTATTTTAAAAGTAAAACAGGGTCGAATTGAATATCTTTTGATAGTGAAGAAGGTGGAACATAAATGTTACGAGCCAAATTTAATGATAGTTCACCCAAAAAACATATTTTGAAGCTTTTATGTAGCCAAACAGTTGATGGCAGCTACTGACTTTCATAGTATTTTTTTCCATACCGTGGAAGTTAAGGGCTACCAGCAGCTGTTTGGTTACCAACAATATATTTGGGTTCTGTGTTGTCTGCATGAGCATCACGCCTCAGTTTGTCACAACACATCTTTGATTATTTTTGTTGTTGATGATGATGATATTTGCATACAAAAGTAGGAAAAAATAAAAAATACCATTTTGTCCAGGATCTCCTCATCCTCAATCTCCTGCAGCTTCTCTGATGTCAGCTTATCACTTTGCACCTCATTTTTGGTGGCGGTCATGGACGAGCCGTTAGGAAGCACAGGAACATCACGGGACGCCTCGTTCACAGATTCACCCACAAGAGATATGGGCTCCGTCTCCATCTGTGTGATAAAAGACAATGTATGATACACTATGAAGTCAGACTTTAAAAATGTTACTGCAGATGCACAATCATCACACAAATTCATGTTAGATCATGTTAAAATACATTGTATTGGTGTATGGAAAGACTATTTATATACAGTAATGCTGACAGATAGACAGATGCATATTAGGATCTTATACTATGACACTAAAACCAAGTGATGACATTTATACTTCTGAACAGCTAATCCCTGAAGCAGGCTATAATCGACGGCCACACTTGACATCAGGATTTAAGAGCATAGATGATAAAAATAGCCGTCCAAAAATAAAACTGGCAGAGTGATGGAGAGAAGGGCAAAAAAGAGCAATGAGAGAGAGAAACCCTTGGAGCAGACAGAGGAGATGGAAAAAGGGGGCTGGTGGAAGGGAGAGAATGTTTCTGAATCTGATCTATGACTACAGTTGTGTTTACACAAAAGCCGTGGAAGCTCGCTGACATTTAGACAGGAATGAGAGCTCAGTAATTTCTGTGAATGTCCCTGAGAGCCTGAGCCTGCTGCTCTCATCCACGTCACACTCGACGCTTCACTGATCTCTGCTTCAATGAATCTCCGTGGACGTGCAGGTCAAGACGGACAGTTACTAATAGAGAGTGTTTAGAGAATCAGCACCTTAAGAGAATGGAAAATTAGCTTTCCAAACTATATAAAAAGATTTGACAAATGAAAACAACGCACAACTTTAAATTAATCTGCAATCTATAAAATGCAGAGATTTCCTGCTTGCTCTCCTTTGAAATATTTCAGCTTCAAACTGTTTTTAATATGCACGTGTGTGTTAGAAACTGATTACTGTGCCGATATACTGATATACTGAACAATGTGCTAAATATTAGAGTTCCTTCTATCCCAGACAGAAGCTAAAAAGAGTTTTCATTTAATTAAATGTTTTTATTGAACAAAATATTTTAAATGACATTCTTAAATAAAAAACAAACTTAAATACATAGTGACTCTGTTATTCAAATGTGAACGCTTAGCTATTGTTGACTGCTCATTCAAAAAAGATGATGCAATATATACTCTTACAGCCATCTACAGTATAAACATGTTACAGTATAAAAGCCACAAAGTAAACATACAGGGTATATACAGAACTTCTTAAGTTGAATTTAATACCTTTTGCTACCTTTTTCAATACCTTAAAATAAAAATTTAAATACCAGCATGACTTCTAGCAGCAAATGTAGTGGCGTAAATGAAATATCTTTCCAAATGGAATAACATATTGCATCACAATGTAACAAGGTCATAATAACTTAACATCAACAATGGACTCAAAAACTGCCCACAGATATAAGAATAGAAGAGGAAGGAGACATCTTCTTCATAGATCATTAGTCAGTAAGTCTGATGTGTGAGCAATCTAAAAAAAAGAGGTGGCCTGAAGTAAGCACATGTGTTATTAAAATAAATTAAGCTGATGCATTTAAGTTTAGGTTTACCCAGAAGTGCCGGTTAAACATTAAGGAACATTCATGTCAATGCTTAGAAAGGAAATGTTTGCATGTCAATTCTTAGAAAGTAGGGCTGCACTAATGCCATATTCAAAATGCGATAGGATAATACTTAAAGTGAGTAAAATAATCTTAAATTACCTTTAAAACATATTTAAAATTATGTAACTTATGTGTTTCACTTTTTTTTTTTGCTGCAGTGTTTTACTGTATCATGAAAAAGTGTTATTTTAACATCAGTGTAAACCACAGGGCTTAGGGGTTGAGGATGTCGTACATTATAGTTATTGAACAACAGAAACTGAATAATCAAACATACAAAATAAACACTGCGTAGTTTTCTCTGTATGAATTAAATGTATGCTGATTCTTATTAAAGCTACAAAAGTTATTCAGTCCGGGAAATATTTTTTCTGTTTTCTATTCATGAGCAATAATAGTTTTTTTGTTTTTTTTGTTTAAGGATTGGCTGAGGCACTGCTTTTTTTTATGGTCTCCAGTTTTAAGTTCCTTCTTAAAAATATGGTGCAATACCAAATTTGATCATGTAAGCGGACTTAGCCGGTTTCACACTGCACGTGTCAGCTAGGTGTAAGCAACGTGTATGCAGAGCAGGAGCAGCGTGCGCTGATTGCGCTTTCACACTGGCAGCGTTTGACGCGCGCGGCTGAACCGCGGCTTGTACTGCAGTAGGCTCTATACAAGAGTCTTATTTCTTTCGAAATTTCATGTCATGTGCTTTGATTCATGTCATTGCCAATATACTTTGTTTATGTGACTGATATTATAGTTTACACAATAAACGTACTGGTGTAAGTTTTTGAGCACTGTATTTTTGAATATGGTGAGTGTGAAACACGTTACACTTCAGTTACACAATTTTATGGTAAAATTTGTTACTTTTCATGTTAATCGGGTCAGTTTTGATCAAGAACACACTGTCACTTTAATATAGCGTAAGCAGCGCAGCAAAAATAGACTCGGCACCGAAATGATCGCGGCACTGCCGCTTCTGCTCTACTCCTGCGTGCGTGAACAACCACCACCTCACATAATATCAAGGCTGTAACGATACACCAAACCCACAATTCGGTTCGTATCATGATTTTTGACCCACGATTCGGTTCGTATCATGTTTTTTTTTCGTGGGGGGTGGGAGTAAAAAACGATTTTTAAAACAATTTGCGCCCGGCTTGGTATAGATAACAGGGCTCAAGCACACTGAGTAAATACTTGAACACCTCGTTATCGACAACCGAAAATGGTGGCATATCTATGGCGGCAAATCTATGTCAGTAATACGCGAGCATACCACTGATGCTGGCGTGTGCGGTAAATCACATACGCCAGAGGAAAACAGATCTACACGCAAAGAAACAGGAGCCGCGAGCTCATTTCAAAATAATGAAATAATTTAAAAATAATAATTTAATACCTCGTCAGAATATGTTTATTACTTTTTAATGCCCTTAATTTTGGCTAATTTCATTTACTACCTTTCACTACCTTTTACAACCCTGCGGACACCCCGACATAATTCATAAACATTTAATCATTATCATAATTTGGCATAAGTGCATGGTATTCATTGTTTATGAACTGATCTGAAAGCGAAGGCCTGTAGAACATGAAACAGAGTCACATTATTTATTTAATAATACATATTTATTGAAGTGCACCTATTATGGGTTATGAAACATTCATATCTTGGTTTTTGGAGCCCCCAACAACAGGAATTTGCATATGAATGCAAAGTCAAAAACTATTTCATTGTCTTTTAATATGCATTTAATTTTACTTTATTTGCTTAAAGACTCCCAAACAATTCGCTTAATGATTCATTTTTTCAATCCCTCCTTTGCATGATGCTAATCTTTGGCGATTGGTCCATTTCATAATGAAAACAGTTCCGTTTTGTTTACAGTGCGTACTGAGGAAACAACTAAAAACAACACTTGAAATGAAATCAGGGTTATTTGAAGTTTAATATTTACAACAGGCTGTATCGTGATTCCTGTTTTTCAGTTTCCATATTTAAAACCTCTTAAATTTATGATTTAAATACCTGCAGGAAATTGTGAACGTGCTCCTAAATACATTTTAAAGTTCACACACATCTATTTTTAATCACAAATACAAGTGTAGCGCTTACACGGACCTAACTCTGCAATGAAGCAATTGTTAAGTCAAATCAGGTAAATGCATTAGGAGTGTTAAATGAATTTAACAGCATTAGACATATTTAATTAATCCCATAAGGCAATGTGCTAACTTTGGCAGCCGTATTATAAATCATTGGTATGTAATATAAAAGAGCTATACCTAAAATGTGAGTCTAGTATTCATTCATAATTATTTACGTCACCAAACACATACAAAATCCTGTAACAGACTTGAGCAGAAATAGTTCAGAATACCTGCCAATCTTGTGCCACAACAAGTTACCATCTTTTTCCATCTTACTAATCCCAGCTTAACAAGGCTTTGCTTCACACTAGCAAATTCAGACAGGTTTTAGCCCGCTTTGAACTAAAGCTCCTGCAACATATTTTAAGTCCTACGCAAGCATTAGTTTTCAATCTAAATACTAACCACAATACTGACTTCATTAAAAAAATTAAATAACCACCAACTTATCTGGTCACTAAACTACTTGTACTGCATCTAGAGCGTAACTAAATCAAGAGATCCCTGGAAAATCTGATCTGACTGAATCAAATCTCTTCCTGGAAGCAAACTCAGACACTAAGACTTTCAATTAATCAGACATAAATGGGCCATATTATTCATTTCGCTTTCAAATGTACTGTGCTAAGCCATAAAATCTATTTGAAGCATAAGTTAAAACTAATTATTCATACCAGATGGGATTTTTGATGGTAAGTTTACAGTATGTTTTATTTGTGAAGACAAAAGTATGGCATAAGCTTTAATGAAAGAAAATCTTTAACTTGAACCCCTATATTTAGATGGTTTTCTTGGCAGATTATCCAGTCCACGTTATTCACCACAAGTGCAGATGACTAATAATTCATAGTGAAAAATGATGCTTTTAAAACCAAAGCCATCCAAACGATGACTGCAGATTCATGAAGGAAAAACTATTTTCCATCATTGGGAAGCATAAATATGCAAAATACTACTTGTTTCAATTGGCAAAAGCTTACAGTATCCATCTTTCTGAGTCACAGTTCACCTTCGTGAAGAATTTATTTATTCTTTATCTTTTGCAAACCACAATGATAGCTGTTATTGATGGCCAAGAGTATTAGTTTGCTTATGTGTTCTAAATAAGAAATGAACAGACTTAAACTGAAAGACCCACACCTAATCTCTACATACTGTATTACTCACATCCCATAAAATAAAAACCACTTCTTTTGTGGTTATAAAAAGGCCTGATTTTCAAGTCAAGATTTTGTCTGTCAAAACGACTTGGGCAATACATAAGTTCATTTGCTGTATTTAGTTACTCCTTAGCAGATTTTGACTTGCATATGAAACATCCGCGATTCACAACTACCTGCTAATGCACTCCCAAAAGCGAAAAGTAGCGCTGTTGACAAGTTCGGTGGCAACTATAGTACCTTCAATGGCCTGAAGATGGCAATATCACTTTCGTAGCAGAAATAAAAATGCTGCGAAACGGTGTCATGCAAAATGTAACTAGTTAGTTGTATTGTTTGCATTACTCATGACAAATGCAATGGAG
This sequence comes from Enteromius paludinosus, assembly GCA_032361165.1. Taxonomy (NCBI): domain Eukaryota; kingdom Metazoa; phylum Chordata; class Actinopteri; order Cypriniformes; family Cyprinidae; genus Enteromius; species Enteromius paludinosus. The sequence goes on from JAUMHQ010000053.1 coordinate 22,319,374, forward strand.
TAACGAGTACATATACTTGCTCGAAAATTGAGTAGTTGCATATGCATTCATAAGCATATGCGCAAAATACTAGTTTCAATTTAGCAAAAGCACAGTTTAACTACTGGATGAGATTATTTCATGAACCACAATGCTAGGTATTCGAAGTGATTCTAGGCAGTAAACTGGTCCAAATAAAAAAAGCGGTCTCAGGATATAGCTCAGATCCGTTTTTAGCGCACTTTAAGTTGCAAAAGTGATTCTCTTAGCAAAACGACTTGTTTACATTCTGGAAGAAAGCCACAGTTATACTACCATGCTATTTTTCCTTGACACGCTGCAGGGTGGAGACGACACAGATGATGCGTGGCAAACGGCAGCAAAGGTTGGTGGGTGTAGCACTGGGTTTACTTTCCCATCTGAGGGATTGTTGTTTGCTGCCTCCATTTCTTGCTCTTGTGTCAGTTTTGGTTCAGGCAGTCCAAGGGAATCGCAAAGCGCCATTACTTGCCTTACAAGCTTTTCCTGCTGGATCCTTAAACACAAGTTCTCCTGCTGTAAGGCAGCAATGACCTCGAAAACAGGCGCAACCTGGGCCGTCGCTTCCTCCAAACGGGCCTCTATGCCTTTGCCGAAAACCTTCAAATCGCAATGTACTTCTTGCACGGCTCGCTGAAGATTGAGTTCCAGCTCATAAAAACGTTCATCTGTTGTTTTTTCATCTTCATCGTCTGCAACATTCTGTAACAGAAGGTCTCCGATCACAGCCTCTAGGCCCGACTCAGCACAATCTTGATTTAGATCGTCCCGGGGACTGACTTGGTCGCCTAGGTCTGGCGTGGAGTCCAAACGGACACCAGGCATGGTCTGTTTGGCTGCTTCTCTAGTAACTAATCAACAGGTTGCAAAAAAAATGTAAAAAAATGTTAAAGTTTATAAGACCAATCAGAGCAAATTGCCATCCAATAGGAATAGACGACACGAATATGCCAAACTTCGTCTCTCAGTTGAGACAAATCCCAGCCCTTTATACCTCACTCCAGACCCCCATCAGCTGTCCAACACATCAGCCAATGGCAAGCCTTGGAATTCTGTCGCCATGGCAGCTGGAGGCCCCAGAGCCCCCGCTAACTCAGGTGCCACAGTCATCTATTTATCAACAGTGGCCATTATTCCAGTGGGCAATCACCCATAAGCCCCCAGCTCTCTTTTTTTAGAGCTCTTGTCTTTCACACCTTTCACTAGCAGGGAACAAAGTCTGCAGAGCAGTGGTGAACAATGTGACCACATGAGCATAGTGCAAATGCAAGGCACAAATGATTTATTAGCTTCTTTCAAGGGTGTCAGATCGATCTTAAACTCTAGATGTACTACATCAGCAGGGTAGGGTTGCACCAGTCGTTTGTAAGTTCTTAATTAAACTGTAGCCTAGTCCACACTTGACATTTAGTAACTACTAGCTAGTTTGTTAAATGTGTTAAATATGTTTTTAAGGTAGACGGTAGCTCTTAAACACTCCTAAATGTAGCTGTGTAATATGACATTCTACCTTAATGATTCAGGATGAATGAATAAACTGGAACACACTTTATTTTAAGGGGCTATTAATTACGACTTTTGCCTCAAACATATACAGTAACTTGCTACTTTTCAATAATTAGTAAGGTTGGGGTAGGGTTAAGGTATCTAAGAATAAGGTCATGCAGAATAAGGCATTAATATGTGCTTTATAAGTGATAATATAGAGCCATATGCTAGTCATATGTATAAACTAAACTAGTGTTACCAAATACTGACAAAAAAAAATGTAAACGCATAAGAAATGGTGTCATTACAACGGATCAGGTGTGCTGTTTCGAGTCCGGATTGTGTTGTAGAGCTGGTAACAAAGTAATTTATTCACAAAGTTCTTTCAGTTAAATAGTAAATAATTGTAAACATGAGCATTATCATTCATGTCTAAATGATTGACAGTCTGTCAGCTGTTTCATCTGATTTTCAAGAAAATATTCCACTTGGTTGTTGATTGGGTGGAAGCACATCTGAATATGATTTGCAGTGGATTGGATGAAAAGTGATGGGATTTAAGCAATATGCAATGCATATTGTCACCTGTGAGAAGACGTGAGAGACAAGTGCAATGATCAAACAATTTATATAGAAAAACATTGGAAAAGTAGTGCACTGAAATGGAAAAAGATGTTCTGTGTGATTAGCCCTAAACTAAATAACCACTAACATCTATATGCAAATGTATGCAAAATATGCAATTAATATCCACTATAAAGCTCTTCACAAGCAATTCATAGAAAGCACTACTGTCCTGTGCCACATTTTTGGCCAGGATTTGACATCGCAACAGGTCTATCACTAAAAAGCACTTTAGCTGTCATCTGGAAACCTCCGAGTAGCCAAAACCACCTCTGTACTTCTTGACCCAGATGACAGATCATTCAATAGCATGACTGCGTAAGCGTATATTTGAGGCTCAGACAGCTATCCCAATCAGTCCAGTCTCATTCGAGCAACAATGCCTGACCCTCGGACTTACTGACAGCCATGCAACTAAAAATATCCGGCATCGTTCAAAACAGAGCATCTAAATATACCACCGCAAGCTGTTAAGAGTGGTCACAAAACAAACCCTGTCAAGAATGTAAGGTGCGTACAGTCAGAAGAAAGTCAGAAATGTCTGTTTGCCTTGGAACATCATCCTATAGGCATCCATTTATTAAATTAAAAAGCTACTACTCCTTTCTAGGGAAGAGCAGTGAAAAGTACATGTTGGCATTGTGTGGTGGATTTCCAGAAATAGTCAGTGACTGTAGTTACAGATAACTCGGGACAAAAAGTATTTAAATATGTAGGTTCACTAGCACTGGATATAATCCATCCATGATTTTTCCATTTGGAACAATGCTATACAGTACATACACTTTGAGAAATTAGTTTATGTCAAATTTATTGACATGCATTAGATATTTTCATACAGCCAGGGTTAAAACACAATTACACAGAAAATACACAGAATTTAAATATACTAATTAATTTTAACTGGGTCCTAAACAAGGACAGCTATTGAAATAAGAAAATATATGGTGATGATCTCCATTTGCTGTGTTGCGTTAAATAAATCACCTAAAATATCAGTGATCCAAAATCCCCTTCACATAATGATCGGCTGTGATTTCGTCACCTAAAGCAGAATTTTTGCTTTCACACTGGAAACTTGAGTCATTTGTGGTCGGAAGAGCTGTAGATTATTTCCCGCACTACTCCTTGTGGTTTTCTCATCAAGTCTCTCCAAACCCTGCTTCTAATTACTGTCCCATCAGTGCTAAACAGTTTGACCTACATCTAGTACAATCTGTACCTCAAATCACCATGAAGGAAATTGCTTACAAAGGAAGAGAGAAGCAAAGGGCAAACAACATCCATTTCTTTTATGACCACATCCGTTATGATCAGCTTTTAGACCTATGTCTACCATCGCAATTATCAGTGTATTTATAACAAAGCTCAACCAAACCTCTACAGAGTATGCATTAACTCCAGCTGCTCATGTTTTCTAGTACACAACACAGCAATCACAATCTACTCCTCAAATGCTACTAATCTTTACCTTTGACCCAGAACACCGTATACAAGTCTGCCTTTAAATCATGATTCCTGCTGTGTGTTCTCTCTCGAGGCTTTCTCTTTCTTCTGTTGCTCTCACACCGAGATATTAATCCCTAATTTGTGCGAAACAGACTTGTCAACCTGCTAATGAAGCGTCAGGACTTATCCTTTAACAAGATTACCACACTGCCCCACATGAGTTACAGACGCAACAGGAATTACCAGCGAAAGACACATTTACTTATGCGCCTGTTGGGAAGTTTCGCTATTTTTCAAATGATTTACCTCAATTTTGCATATAGGAGCAGGTTTTCCTGCCTTCTGAAAAAGTATGTGCATTTGTAGTATACTTCTTAAAGGTTTACTTCTGAAGTAAACTAAAACTTAAAATACTTAAAAGGCTTGCAGATAACAATACTAATTCAAAAAGTGTACATAAAGAGAAATTGTGCAGACAAATGGCAAAAATCAGACCAGAGCAAATCTGTGCTCGTTCACGCGAGTGACAATCGCATTGTGTAAATTATAGAAGAAGCAATCTGAAAAAAAATCGCCAGAGTGTTGCCAATGCCCATAAAATATTTGGCATGGTAAATATCTGGGCCTGTTGGGACTTCAAAATATTGCTGTATGAAATGAGAACTGATTGAAAAACACATGTGGAGTGTGATCAAACTGAATCCTACCCCAGATAGTCACGCAGTGTGAAAACAACAGTGATCCGACAACTTGAAAATCGTGCAGTGTGAACTCGGCATTAGGTACACTTACAAAAAGTACACTTTGTTACAATGTCAAATAAAGACTTTTTCTTTAAAAGGTGCCATAGAATGGAAAACTGAATTTACTTTGGCATGGCTGAATAATAACAGTTCAGTACATGGACATAACAT
>JAUMHQ010000053.1:22340108-22357601 GCA_032361165.1 Enteromius paludinosus
TGTTATGTTCATGTACTGAACTGTTATTATTCAACCATGCCAAGGTAAATTCAGTTTTCCATTCTATGGCACCTTTTTTTGGTGTTTGTATAGAAAAAGCGCTTTGGTAAATCATAATTATCTTTTATAAGTCTAAATTATGATATATCATGTTGTATTTTCAAAGTCAATTGTGATCTAGTATTTATGAGTATATTTTTTGTCAATTTTGACTGTGGTTGTCAGTTCAAAATCACAAATTATTAAAAAACAATCATAATTATGACAGTCGAAACTATAATAAGATAGCGATAAAGATAATGAACAATAATAATGAGATAAAATGTCCAAATTACATGATAACATGTGATTATGTAGAAATAATAATATAGGTCAAAATGCTTAAAAAGAGCATCTGTGCCAAACTTTAAAATATGTGCACGACAAAAAGCATGTCCTTCCCTCATTCTCCACAACAACTGTGCATAAATGCCTTTCCCTGTCCTGTCCCAGCCCCAAACTTCCTTTGTGTCTGTCAGAATAACAAACAGTGGCTTCCCAAAATGTCCAATTTCTGCACTCATTAAGGCCGTCTTCGCTTGGCCCTGCTCTCACCCTGGCCAAAATGACTGGGTTGAGAAGCTGAGTAAGGACCACTAACACCACAAATGTCAGGGTCACAGGAAAGAAGTTTTACTTTAACAGACTTTGTGTCTAAATATAGGGGTTGACCTGGTGGGGGATGAAAGTCTGTGGGACAGGCATAAATAAGCTTCACATCTCTACGGGTGCTCCCCTGGCCTTGTCTACCTTCATGTGGAATATTTATGTTCTCAGGCGGACATTATTAGATAATTGTTTTGTGTGATTTTAACTTGCCTTCTCTGTGGTTCTCAATTCTCTCTGATTGGTTGGTGAATGCTTCGGCCTTGATGTTCTCTTGATCGTTCTGCAAAAAAAGAAAAACAAATAAACTTACGAGAAATGCATTTCCTCTGACTGCAAAAAGGTTTTCTTGTCTGGCTTTCCATTACAAATATCTAAACCTACTTAAAAAAGAGATGAAAATCAAAATGACTTAAGATATTCAGTCATGTTTGCAAAGCCTTATTCAATGTCAAAATCATAATTGACTAGAGAACAATATGTGATCAGAATCACTTAAAGATTGCATGCAAATGCCCATTACAATATATACAAATTTCTACTTTAAGGGAGAGCATTTACTTGTACATGGGTTTGTATCATTACATTTTTCAATTCTGCACTGAAAGATGTTCTTAAAACTAATCATAACAGGCTTTCAACTGCATATAGCTTTAATTTTAAGCATTTGCTACTCGTTTGAGCACAAAATTACATAATATATAAATAAATATTCTTTCAAAAAGTTTAACCAGTCTGAACCTTTGAGTCTTGCAAAGTCGTAAAGAAGGCTGAATGAACTAAGATGTTTAGTGTTTGCTTAATGCCGTGGACTTTAAGTCTTTTTGGCTTAATGGAGTTTGTCTACCTGCTGTAAAAGGATTAAGAGTTATATTGTACAATAAACACCAAAGCGCTGTTAATCAGCAGCCCAATACAAACGGATATAATCTGCATTATACCAGGTCACGTGTTTGCGTTTCAGACCAGCTGAAGTCTCAGAAGCCAGTCTGAGAGAGCGATTTAAACCTAAAATGTAAATGGGTGACTACCATGACTATATTCTCCCACATCAAACCTGCAAGATTTTACTTGCAAACAGCAAAGCATTGCTTTTCTCTCAGTGAAAAACAGATATAAAGCAAACAGATGCAGAGACAGCTCAGCAGCAGTCACGTTCATATTTCTACACTATAATTATAAGTCGGCTGCCAAAGAAACACATGAGAAATGGCTTTTTCTGAAGTTCAGACCGAGGTTGCTGTTAAAGGGACATTTCACCCAAAAATAAAGATTCTGTGAACTGGAGCGGCTGCATTCATGCTTAAAAGTTGTATATTCCTTGAACAAAACTATGGCATGACTTTAAACCACTCTGATTATAGTGCACGGGCTGCATGGACAACTTTATTTACTTTTTTGTTCTTTAGGTGCTTAAAGGCTCGAGTCCCCATTCATCTTTCCTCTACAGAAAAAAGTCAGTCAAATTGCATGTGGTTCTAAGAGTAAAATTTATGACTGGTTCTTATTTTTGAGCGAACACTGACAGTAAACCTCTATGCAGTGGATTTAGTCCTTTCTGACAGGTTTAATCCATTGATTGTGCTGCAAGAGTTTTAGATGGTGACCACAGTAAATTGTGGGCCAAACGGACTCTCCTGAACTTTCTGAACATCTCTGTTTTTCCCCCACATGTATGAAAAATATGTTTACCCACATAAATGCCACATAAAGCTGCACGTCTTATAAATTGCTCAATTTTGAGGTGGCTGAGTGCACAAAGCTCATAAGATCTAGCGTGTGTGAAGCAGTCAGTGTCATTTTCCATGAGCGTCTGGATACGTTTGGTGAACCACACACACTTAACTCACCATGAGTGAAATACAGTAGCAGGGCCTGTCATTTTGGCTCCAACACACACACATATTCGTTAAAAGAAAAGATGAAGAGACCATACACCATATTCACAGAATAGCTGCCGTCAGCTTTACCAGCAGTCAGACTCTCAAACTAATTTTTTAGACATTGTGAACACTTATATACTATGAGATTTAGGTTTTTTTTATTAAATGCAGACACATATCTACAATGATTCAAAAGTATGGAGTCAGTAAAATATTTTCCACCCTTTATATTATCCCTTTTGTGCAAAAACATTAAAATTATATAATGCTCCAAAAAAAATATTTTCTAATACATTATAGTGATATTCTTTCAGAAAAAAATGAATCATGGTTTCCACAAAAATATTCCACAAAATCATACAAAAATTCAGCTTAGATTTCAGCTAGAATTATTTTAACTATTTAAATTATTATTAAAAAATTGCATCAGCCTTGAACAGAAAAATAGTTAAAAATACCAAAAACCATTTAAAAGAATTTAAACTAGATAGATAGACAGACAGACGGATAGACGGATAGATGGATAGACAGACAGATAGAATATACATGTGTATACACACACACACACACACTTCTGATATTATATGGATGTGAAAATTTAATGAACTGACTCATGACACAAAGTTAAATTACTTCAAAATTGAGCAGTGAAAAATGAGTATGCCATTTAATCCCAGTTATTCTTAAAACAGTAGTTTTAAAAAACTACTAAAAGTAGTAATTCTGACACTATTTAACTATAATTCATACCAACAAAACTAACTTTTCAATGTATTAAGGCTTTTTAATAACAACACGTTAAGTCATTTACCTTCTTGTGGAGTTCCTGTCTGTTCCTGCTCTCAATCCACACGTGTGTACGCAGCACTCAGTCACTGAGCTCTGGCTACCATACACACAATCACACTGGCCACTCCCCCTCTTCCTGACCACACCCACTCTCTTCCTCCATCCCACCTCCCACCTTTCCTGCTCAACTCGTGTCTACATGCATCTTAAAAACAAACTAAACCTGCTGAAATAACAATATCCATTTAGGAAATACACTTTTTTTTTTTTTTTTTTTGAAACAGTTAATATTCAGAGAATCTATCAAATATAGTCTACATTTAATAATAGGCTAATGATATTTGCAAACTTTATAAATTAACAAATTTACATATTACAAAAACGTTCTCCGCACTGGAAACCAGAGTCCCATGATTTCCAATCTTTGTGCACAGGAAAAGATGTCAAACTGAGATCCAACACAAAAGCAAACATGAAAGCACAAACGCAAAGGCCTCACGTCACCAAAGGAAAACATTCAAAGGCAAGAGTTCTGCTGGTGCACACGAGGGAAAACACACAGGAAAAACAGTCTTACTTGGGACAAAAGTAAGCTGCTGTACACAAAGCAGATGTAAATGTCAAGGCCATTCTTCCATTTAGCCCTGTTTATTTCAACACATTCTATCTCTCATTTATTACACAACATAGATTGTATTGTCACTTTTGAAAGAGGAAAGATATGGCCAATAATAATCGTGAAATACGCATTTCCTCCTATCATACTTGCTTTACATTTCAAGAATTAAAACACCGTTACCAAAGCTGTAGGTAAAACTGAAGCCGTAGCACTTTAAGCCATTATCTACTTTAAGCTATAACACTACATCTATGGTGTTTAAGATACACCTTTACTTATTTACTCCACTTTCATTGTATTAAAAAAGTGCAACTTTTGAGTCAAACTCATTTTAGGGATTTACATTGAATTAAATATTCCAGACTATGGCTGCTGTGATTCACTATGACGTGCTAATTAAAGCATCCCATTTAAAAGACATGCAAATCAAATTAAAAATACAGTTAAAACCGTAATATTACAATATAAAAAGAAACTATATTTGGGGTTTTTTTATGTGAACATATTTTAAAATTACAATAATTGCTGTTATCATTCTAATATGCTGATTTGTTGCTCAAAGAACCATTTCAGATCATTATCAATGTTGATTATGTTTTTAGGATTATTTGAAGGTTTAAAAGAACAGTATCTTCCTTTAAAAACTGTGAGAAGCTGAACATAACAGGGCCTTAATTGCACAACAAGAACATTAGATTAGAGACTAAATTTGTTCTGAGAAAAGATTTTGGCAAAATAGTACATTACGCCCCCCTATAATAAACACCTTGTGTGCTGCCACTGAACTAAGTGTCTGCCATTCACAACTGAAAGAAGATGGCTGGGAAGTTTTGCATTTATTTCCGGATGTTGTTTTAAATAGTTATGAAAACAGACGGACGACTAGTTCATTTTGTCATTTCTTCTTTGACTCCTGAATAAACTTTACCATATTACTATCGGAGGTTCGTCCCCTTATTGACTTATAGCTGCTTATATAATCCAGATAGGACTGTTATCAAAACAGAGCCAGACAGAAGCAGGACAGAGGACGACGATACGGTCACACTGAATCTCTTTATAGTGCTGAAAAAACACATATTTTGTTGTTAGCTGTTACTTTTTTAGTTAATGTGGTAGATGTTCTGCAAGTTGGATGTGGGTAAGTTTGCAAACAATTTAGGTTGCCTCCAGAATGAGAAAGAAAGCCTAGCTGAAATAATGCCTGAGAAAGAGCAATGGAAAGAAAGGAGTAACTTGAGGATAGTGAAGTGAAATAAACATATGACAGTGAGGAGTGGAAAGGGACGTGGGTTGATTAAGGTAAAAGAAGCTGAATTTTTTACATTCTCCACATTTCAGTGAAATGATGAGGCACCATAAAGTCATTAAAGGACAAATGCACGTGTCTGTGTGTGAGTGTGGAATGAAGAAGGGGAAAAAGTGAAAGCAAAAAGAAGAAAGAATAGAAGCTTGCTTACTTTCCCAGTTTACCTATTTACATATTAAAAACACAAATACATAACACGAGTTTCCAAAAAATTGTTGAATAATCTTTTGAAAATGTACTTTAAACGTACTTTTCTGTGAATTTATACATTTGAGAAATTAATAGTCAGAAGTAGAGTTCTTCTGCTCACCAAGGCTGCATTTATTTGATCAAAACTACAGTAAAAACTGAAATATTGTTCAGAATATTTATATACAATTAATTTTTTTGACCGTTTAAAAATCTTTCTAATATGCTCTATTTGCTGCTTTATTGTTGTGATTATCAGTAATGAGCCGTATTATCATGTTTAGTTTTTGCGGGCTTGTCATTTAGTGCATTCTTTGTTTTTTAGAAAATTTTTAAATCAATGTTTTTTTTTTTTAAACATTTTTTAATTTAAACACAAAAACAAAGTTCCTCAATTATTTAACCAAAAAAATTTTTTCATTAAACAAAACTTAAAGTTAAAGCTCTTTAAAATAAAGTTAAATAGCTAAACTAAAAAGCTAGAAATAAAGCACTCAATCAAAACTGCACCCATGATGCATTCCTTACATAATTTGAAATATATATTCCTATTTTTGCGAATAGACGGGCAAAAATGATCCTAAAGCCCTAATTCCCATTCTCACTGTATCCTTGAACTTTTCAACAGGCCAAAACAATCTCCAGTCCGATGTCTTTAGATTTATCTCTCCTCATTCCACATTAAGCCCCAAACTTTAGCCTAGTTATCCCTGAGATTTACCGCTCCCGATATTCACCACGGCACATTTGCTCACCTGTAGGTCAAAGCTGCTTTGAGGATTTTGTCGCCGCTCTGTTCTTTGGCCAGCGGTCTGAACCTTCTCTAATGCTCCTGTGAATGAGAACAGGGGAATGTAAACACACACAGACATATAGAGATATTTGTCCAGCCCTTTAGATAGAATCTCACCTTGTATCTCCTCATCTCTGAGCCGGCGAATGGCTGCCCGAATGAGTTTTCTCTCTTCATATTCACTGGCGCTTTGTAACTTGAAAGAAAGAAAGAAAAACAGAGGTCAAGACACACAAAAACAGTAATTAGCTTGACATGACTGATATTTAGGCCCACACAGAATGTGAACCCACAGAATTCCACTGAAACAAAATGTTGGGATATTTCCACGGAATTCAAACAATTCCACAAAACTGGTATAATAAAAATATTCAAAATAATCTTTTTTGCAGGTTTCGGATGAAGTTTAGTACTCTCAGCTCTGATTAACATATTTTACCATATTTGAAGGAATAGGTGACCCAAAAATGAAGATTTGCCTAAAATGTGCTACCCTCAGGCGATCCAAGAAGATGACTTTGTTTCTTCATCAGATTTGGAAAAAAAAATGTAGCAATACATCACTTGCTCACCACCAGATCCTCTTCCGTGAAAGGGTGCCATCAGAATAAGCAATGATGAATTTGTTTCTTACAAACATGCAGCTTTTGGCTTCACAGGATGTTAACTGATGGACAGGAGTGGTGTGGATTTCTTGTGGATTATTGTGATGTTTTTATTAGCGGTTTGGATTTTCATTCTGACGGCCCCCATTCACTACTAGTGATGGCGGATTAATGGTAAATTTCTCCAAATCTGTTACCATGAAGAAATAAACTCATCTTGGAGGGCCTGGGGGTAAGTAAATTATCAGCACATTTTCATTTTGGGGTCCTTTAAATACTTTTTGCATATTCATACTGCCAAAAACAAGACCGAAAAACAACATAAACTTCATGTGGGACTTGGTAATTGCAGAAATTAAGAGTTTATTTACATTTCACAAAAAAACACCCCATTATAACAGAAAATTGTTTGTAATTTGAACGTGCTCTTGACATAATTCACAGATTAACATATTATACATCAGTCAATCTCTACCATTTGCATTTATAACAATAAACAATAAACCTTACAACTTAACATAGAACAATGGGTATTTATTTAGACTTGGGCTCTTTGCAGCCTTCTGTTCTACACCAACAAAGAGCTTACAGTACGTTGTGTGGTGGTGTTTTTTCTTTCATGATTTTGCTGATATGACAACTTTCCATACGGGGCAGAAACATTTATCAACCATCTCCAGAATACTACGAGCGTTATCTCACTCAAGGAATGTTGACAGGAACAACACAACAGCCTCATAGACAAACATTTTAGATCTTTATACATGGTCTTACCAGTCCAGTAAGTTCTTCGATGTTACTTATAGCTTGAATCTTCCCTGACAGCACGTCTAATGAAGCCGTCAACTCAGGACTGCAAATACAAGCAAACAACTTCAGATTCAAAATGTAATGGTTTATGTTATACAAGGCTTTCCATTGTGTTTTGTACAACATATTCTTTCATTTGGCATGAACAATAACTCCTAAATAATAAAGTAAGAAATTCTTCATACCGGCACTGGTTTTCTTTATCTTCCCGTCTGCTCTGGTGCGCACGTCTGAATCTCTTGCTAGTTAGCGCAGCCTCCATTTCTTCAATCTCGCAGCGCTGCAGCTCCCGAATCGCTGTACGGATCAGACGCCGCTCATCTATGTCAATAGTTTTATCAAGCTGGAGAAACAAAGAACAAGTAAACTTTGAGCTATTATTTTGGAAAGGAGCTGTTGTGGATGTGCTACATTATCCTCTCTCTAGACAAAAGGATGGGAGATAAACTCAAAATTATATTTCAGAATATGCATGCTACTATTTTAAATACCTACAACACTGGTTAAATAATGGAAATTGTTTTTATTAATAAAAAGACATGAGCTACTTGCACATAAAAACTACTTTAAAATGCATTCTTATTTTTCTGCACATTCTTGGCATCATCTTATACTCTAAACTAAACAGTTGTGGGATAATTAACCAACATGCCTGATGTTTATTTTTAGACCTGGATACATTTCTGACAAATTTACTTAAAAATAATTAAAAAGCAATTTTCAGTTTGTCCTTCTATCTATGTCTACAAGAGAAACCCAGTGGCCTAGATAAAGAGGGTGACACATTTACCCACTGACACTCATCCACTCTCTCTAATTGAGGTCATGACCTGGAATGTCCAGCTGAAGACACGAAAGCAGGTCATCTGCACAGCAGGTGAATAATAAACGCTCACTAAATTTACTCTATAGTAATGATTTAACATTTTGGCCTATTTCTCTGAGATTGTCCTGAGCCAATGTCCTAAACCTCTATATACAGTTTCTGCATTTGGTGGTTTGGGATGTTACAGCATACCCATTACAGCCTACGTCATCAGAACAGAGTGTGGCAATAGTTTATCATCAATAGGAAACAAGTGTGTCGGGTAGATTTGACTTTCATATGTCTTATCAATACATCCATAATAATGTCCTGTTTGACTGAACAATGACTGGACTCTTCTAGACAGAGAGCCAGAGAATTATATCTTTGAAAGCCTACAGAGGATTTTGAGATACAAATATTTTGAACATAATAAACAGAACCATACTATCAACACTAAATGATTCATTTACTTTTAAACTTAAAAGTGATATATAGTGATTTACTGTGAAGAAATTTAGCATTACATCACTTGTTCACAAATGGATCCTCCGCAATGAATGGGTGCCGTCAGAATGAGAGCCCAAACAACAGCTGATAAAAAAAATTCACAATAATCCACAAAACTTGGATTACGTCTTGTCATCAAGCAAAAAAACTATGTTGTTAGAGAAACAATCCAGCATCGTAATAATGCATCCCTTTTTGTGCGCTCACATCAAAACGAACCTCTGCATATTTCTCTCCTGATTCAGACAGACAAGAAGTATTGTGAATTATGGACCAAAAAAAAATGTATACTTATTTATTAGAAAAACAAAGCTTTTTCCTCACAATACTTTGATCTAATGAGTATGTATTGGCATTCCCTTTTCTTCATTTCTTTCAATATTTTATACAATATTTTAAAAGTTGAAAGACAGCAAAAGAAAGTTGGATGACAGCATGGAGCCCCCAATAGAAAAGCTCTGTTTAACAGTTCAGCAGCAGCGCAGGATATGTATTGCACTGTTTTCCTCTACTGCTTTCATTCCAAATTCCCAGCTTATGAATACAGATGGAAACACAGTAGTCCAGATTCCAGCATCATGCAAGGATAAGTGCATTCACATCTGGGATCATCTCGGGTGGTCTGTTGATCACAAGTGAACAGCAGACACTACAGGTGTAAAATAGGGTCTTGGAGATGCATAATGAGAAAACCACCAAAAAGCATGTGGTTAAGATGGAGTTGAAAATATAAACTAGCAAAGTGTTTCTAAAAAGTCAAAGATTTGAATATTACTTAATAATCCAAAGATAGATTCTGCAGTTTCACCACTGTTGAAGAGCATAGATCTCCTGGGTTAAAATCTGGGTGTTAAGGTCCAATTTAACGCTCCTGTAATGTACATATGACTCTCTCCATTTTGGAGTTAACATTACACTTGTAATGTGCGAAATATGTACACATCTGTGCGTGTTACGAATAAATGCCTATGGTGTTCAAATCCACTCTTTGAGTAATATACATTTTTCACACTTGTGTAGTTTTAACTCCAAAATGGAGGGAGTCATATATACCTTTCAGGAATGCTAAATTTGACTCAAACTGAGTTCATTGTACACTGGCTTTTTTGCTGTTAGGGTGATGAAGGTAAGAGTGATGGAAACTTTCAATACTCCATCAATCTTGGTAATGGAAATAGATGCAAAAGCAGAGAGAGAGAGAGAGAGAGAGAGAGAGAGATGTGAATCAGCAGTCCATTCCAGCTCCAGCATGAGTATGACCATATAAGGCCACGGGCCTCAAAACCCCGCCCTCGGGGCTGTGATGTGGGGCTGAATAAGAGAGAGGTGAAGGTCAAAGTAAGAGAGCAAGATAATAAGAGTAGTGACACACATTCAGGAAGATGAGCAATGACCTGGAACACCTCAATGTCTGTAAGACGCAACATAAACATTTCCATTTCCTAGACGTTACTTCCTTAAAAATTCCAAAGGAAATTCAAGTTCATTTAGTTTATGCAAACAGACTACTGTAAATAGTGCTCTTATGGTATGCAGGTAGTCGCTGTCAGATGTGGGATTATTATTTCCATTGCTAAAATCCAAGAATATATTTAATGCCACCTTTTACAATAATGGGTCAGCACTATATGAATGACCACACCTGGAAGTTTTGTTGTCATACATGGTACATTTGAGTAAAAAAAAAAGAAAAAAGCTTTTTGATGTATAATTCTGGAACAGAAAGGCCGTTTCCACACATAAAACCCTAAAAACAAAAACTTTAAGTGCTCTTAAAACTTTATTTATAGCTTGGATAAAGCAGTGTCCATAATACACTTGACTCAATAATATGTAATATTATGGAAATACATATTTTCATATATAATCTGATCTGACTGGACGATTTAAGGTCATGTAAGGTCAGTGTCAGGGTTCACATGACACCTAAACACATTTATTAAAGTACTGGAATGTACCACTAAGAAACTAAAAAATAATAAATTGTAATTTTAAGAAATCCATCAAAGACAACAAATGCATCGGAGGAAAATGACAACTTCAAGAGGGGTTAAATGGCAACAGCATAGAAATAAAACCATGGTTAATGATTCCTGAAAATATTGTTTATAAAATATACAACAATCACTTAGGCAATTCCAACAACAAAAAAAAGAACATTGCTACCAGATGTTTCTGCAAAGTTACATTTCTCTTTAAGCAAAAGCAAATAAGTAGTGCAAAGCACAGCTCACTAGCAGTGATGTTAAAGGTGAACAGTTTAATTTTTGTGGCTGCAAAATACTTTCTTCACTTTCAAAACATTTTGAGCAGTCAACTATCAACTGACTTAACCAACCAGTGAAATGAGTTTGAAGTAGGACTGAATGCTGCAAGACAGGAGTCTTTCATAACTTCAGCTTCTAAACCCAATCCCTGCCCCCCAGAGAAAGCTCAAAAATATATTTTAATGCCCACACACACACATCTTGACTTTCCCGACATGAAAGAGGGCGTCACGGTCCACTACCTCCAATTCTGTTCTTGCAATCCCATTCAAACTTCCTGCATGATCTCATCCAGCACCTGAGTAACTGGGCAGCACATGTCAAGTCACATGACAAAATGCGTCACATGAGCTTTTACCACAACCAGAAACTGAAGCACTGATCATCACTGATTAGAGTGTCCTTTTCAAAGATCTTTTCACCGGAAGCCATTCAATTTCACTCAGCCGGGCAATCTGAGATAAGCAACAGTGACTGCTGGTGATGGGACAGGGGTGTGTTCATATGACACATTTTAAAGGGAAAGTTCATGCAAAAATGAAATTCTGTCATCATGGTTTCAGTCACTTTTGATCATATTTGAAACACAAAGATCTTTTGAAATGTTCACGCAACCAAAACTTTAATGCTTTAAAAGTTCATAAAGAGTTCCTAACCATTTAACCCAAGTCTCCTTTACATGATATTTCATTTAGGCTTTTATTCACATATAAACATTGATCAATGCACTAGAGATTAAAGGGTTCGTCAATAAACCATGGCAAAAAATCGGGATGCATTAAGCAATATTAGTAAGAGTCTCTCACAATGGATGAATGATTAAGATGAATGCATAAAGTGGAACAGACTGCTTAAAGAAAAATTTTTTCTTTTCCCTCTGTAAAATGCCTAATTAAGTAGCATTTCCGCTGCTTGTTTACATAGTTAACAGAAAAACAGCTATAATGCTACTGCTCCATAAGCACCATCTACTGACCGAGAGTGGATACTTTTTATATATAAAAATGGCATGACTTAGACAAAAATATGGACTATAATTAGACATTACTAATTGGTTTAAACTCCTACATTTTTGCTTTATGGAGACTGATATTCATCCTTTTAGAATACTGTTTTGGGTCACCAATGACTTCCATAGTAGAAAAAAAAAATACCAAGGGAGTCAATGGTGACCCAAAAAAAGCCGGCTGGGTGTGTTTGGCAGAACAAAGAAATTCTTACAGGTTTGGAACTACTTGAGGGTAAGTAAATGATGACAGAATTTTCATTTCGGGGAGAATTATTCCTTTAATGTTTTGTTAAAAAACGTGAAAAGACAACCTGACAAGCCTACAAGTTCTGCATAAACAGACACCGATTATACGTCCCTTTGGGAAGCTATATCAGGAAATAGCTTCAAAGTTGAGGAGAACAACTATTAATACAAATAAACATCCCTAATGAAAAACTAATTGAAACTTCAATTCCTCAATCTTGAACGAAAAAAAAAGAACGAAAATCTATATTCACAGACAACTAAAAATAAACCCTATAGTCAACAAGAAAGTTGTTGCTCCAAAATCCACGAGGGACTGTGACACTCCTGACCTCTGTGGAATCGCGTCTCACAGACATCCAAACATTGTGAAGAGGGGAGAGTGGAAAATATTTGCAGGGGGGGAGAAAACAGAGGTGGGAATCTGCAGTACTTTCAGACTTTTCAGGACCACACAGCTCTAAAATTATGTCATTTCAATCCCTAATGGGAACGTATCAATCTTGAATCGGTTAAGCATGTTTTTACGCGGCTGTATTTTTTGAGTATTTTTTGCACAATAATCTTCAACACACCTGCTCCCACTACACTTGTAACAGCAAAGCATCTTTGAAGTGTAAATGCAGCCAAAACCATTAAATTATTATTCAAATACAAATGTCAGAATTGAATGATTCTTAAATTAGAGCAGTGAGTGGTTTTACATTCACTATTTACATTTCCCTGGATTTTTTTTTTTTTACATAAATAGTTCAATATAATAATAGGAAATTTGTCAGAGTGCATTTGGCTGTTCATGTGCAGCCCCATTACAGCAAAGCACAAGAGATCTTTGTAAGTATGTGCCTATACACTATTTATACATCTCTATAGTCAGTCAGACATCACTTTTTGTGTTGTTGTTTTGATTCTTTTGGGGTTTTTTTAGTACTGACGTGATACGAAACTATTTAGTTCTTCTGAAATTTCTATTTTATGGACTTTCTAACAGGTCATAGGTGGTCATTTTAGACGTTATTAATCCCTAAATGTAAAAAAGTCTAAATGCTCAACAAACTGGTGGTGTCTAGATTAACCAGGTAAACCAGGTAAGGTTAGTCAAGCGAGCTGGCTAAGCTGGTTGAGAGCCAGCAACAACAAAACCCTCTACCACCATGTTACAAAAATCAGCCTAACCACTCCTGTCATGACCAAATTGTTCCAATAGAGTGGCCTTACTGTAAACATACCTATGAAAGAGGAATAAGGGTGGGAAAAAAACAGGCGATATTTATTTTTCCCAGTTGCTCTGAATGCAGGTTTTGTGCTCTGACGGTTAAACTGACGGTTTAAACCTGCCTTACAATTTAGCTTTATGAAGCTCACGACTTAAGTCACAGAACAGCTTATCCAATTGTGTAGGAATTTGTCATGCTGTATTTCACTGGGAATTTTTCTGTTAGGGCATTTTGTTGGCATAGGCTACAGGTATATCTATTTTAGAGACAATTCCCCCATGAACGCAAATAATTATGTGTTATTTGTGATGACACACCACCAATCCAAGATAATGTGGTGTGTGAAACACCACAACCCAGTTATTAATATGCTAATCAATAAACCTCATATAGCTGCTAATTAAAAGACAATCTGCCATGTTATTTATTGAAAAGTGGATCTCCTCTTGATTTATACTGTACCACTAATTTGACTGCAGGACAATGCGAATTACTTGTTCTCAACTTACTGTCAGTTTAAATGCTGTGATTTTGTACTCACATCTGAATACTATCTAATGCATAAATGCAAATTGGTATGAAATTCCACTTACAATATTCCACTTGCATTTTGAATGAATCTTTAGACCAGGGGTCACCAAGTGCAGTCCTGGAGGGCCGGTGTCCTGCAGATTTTAGGTCCAACTCTAATCAAACACACCTGAAGCAGCTAATCACGCTCTTACTAGTTATACTTCAAACTTCAAGGCAGGTGTTGAGGCAAGTTGGAGCTAAACTCTGCAGGACACCGGCCCTCCAGGACTGAACATGGTGACCCCTGCTTTAGACCCTGACTTATTCAGTATTTAGCCCACAAAAGAACACCGCCGAGTATACCGATCCAACTTTGTACAACCGCATGTTTTTTTACTTATGGGTGTCCGCTACACATACAAGCTTAGGCTATACGACACTCTTGGGAAAAGAAAATAATTAAATAATTATTATAATAATTAAAAAAAGGAAATTAATTTGAACCAATAAAGCACTTCGCAGTGCTGTCACTCCAAGGATCCTGGAGTAAGCGACACTTGCAGCTGTATAGAGTGGCATTGTTGCGCTCTCAGAAGCCCACTTCATGCTCATTCCTGGCAGTTTCACACAGTTGCTCTCCATTCCAACCACCACTCATTGAAAATGATTTGTTCCCTTTCAAGCACCTCATATCTGGCCTACGGCAGCATGATTGTCACGACAAAACAGAAACCAGCCTGAAACCAGATGTCTTTTTAAGAACTGAAGGTGTTGCTCTAGTGGTTGTTCATGACAGATGGAACATTTAAGGTTAAAAGGCAAACACTAATTTGTCCCAGTTGTTTAGGACTATCTATCCATCATCCTGATAGTTTATCTAGGAACTCCTGCTGCTTCACACCTAATCTGTTCGATTGGTTCCTTTTTATCTGTTTCTCTCGGTCTCATATTGCGCACACTGACTCAGGCTCAGTTACATCCGGCTGCTTGTTTGGACATTTCATTTTTCCACTCATACAAATTCTGTTTGTTCTGCCTGGTGAATTTGTACCATCACTCTAGACGGAACTGCTGACTCATGCTCTGTCTGTCTGCAGTATGTATACATATCATCCTTGTTAAATTGTTTGGTTTGTAAAATACCTTGAGAACTGGCTGAAATTGCTTCATAAAGTAATCATTGACACTTTAACAGCAAGTCATGAATGATCATCCAACAGCTTTTTCTCAAGATTAAATATGTCAGGAGTCTTCATCAGTGATCAATTTTAAACTAATTTCTCATATGTACGTTAATATTTTCATCTTTTATTACTAATTTTAATAACTTCATGTCCTTTTCAATTTATGAAAATGATGTAATGTCGAGAAAAGCACTTATAAAAACCCTCACTGAAACCAATAACATTTTTAATATTAATGCTGACATTATAAGTCTTTTAGTATTTCTCTATTGTTTTTTTGGTTTGTTTGTTTTTCCAATACAAACCTCTAAACTAAGGTGTCTCACAATCATGCATAACTTAGTTAGAAATAATCTACAATAATAAAAATAGAAAGCCTTCTTAACAGACATTGTTAATTTTTAACCATTTTACAACATGGCACGTGCGCTTGAGCTCGCATATTGTTTACTGGGGCGATTTCATCATACAGATGTGAACACTAGATAAAGCACGTACCACGATGTAAATGACTAAATTGATGCTGAAACTAAAATCAATGACTGATAAAATTAGAAAGTGACATTTCTGAGTTGAACTCACCAGATTGCGGAGCGAGGACTCATCCATGCTGGAGTATCGCTTCTCTGACATCTTCTCAGACATTTTATTACCGGTTTGGATGGCTAGCTCATTCGCTACGAGTGTAAAAAACTGTTAAATTAACCGTCGTATACACATAATAAAGAGGCTCGCGTTGAATACATTAAAGAGTAGCTCTCTGCTCGCCTGTTCACTCGAGGAAGATGCTCTCTAATAGAAGCGGCAGACACGTCTGTGGCACAGCCTAACGAAAAAGCAGTAAAATTAAAAGCTCTCCTTGTTAACGAACTGCAGCAGTTTGTTTTCACACACTCCAACTGTTTCACGGTTCACACCGGCGTCAAGACAGACTACATGCCTGCGGAGTCACGAGCGATGAGTGATTTGAGTTGAAGCCCCGCCCCCTACACTCCGCCAGCCAATAGCAAGCCGGCAAATTCAAACCCTCACACGCTCAAATAAGAATGTTATGGTCTGATTGGTTTAACAAACTAACACATTGTTATTTTTTTTATTACAGTAAATAATCTAGCACGGAGATCTGCTAATCAATTCAATGTCACATTTACTTTTTCGTCTCAACTAATTTCCTCCACGCCCTGTCTCTTTTCTGCTGACTAACCGACTTGTGCGAGACATGACGTGAAACCACTCAGCATGGCCTGCAGCATAATAGACACAGGTAAGTACATTGTAAACCAAACAATCAGAAACTTAATAAAAAACATGTATTAAGTAGAATATAGGAAAACAGTTGATTTCAGAACAGAACTTTGGCACTCAATAGATATGGTGATAATATTAGTTTATTTTTATTTTTTACACAGCATACTAAGCAAGAGCACTGCTGTTCAGACATCACTTTTTTGGTGTACACAGTTGTGTAGATGAGTGCACGTATCAGGGAAAAACACCTTATAACATAAATTCAAATATGAGTTCAGTTAACCAATGAGTTGGCAATTTGTACAATAA
Source organism: Enteromius paludinosus (assembly GCA_032361165.1). NCBI lineage: Eukaryota > Metazoa > Chordata > Actinopteri > Cypriniformes > Cyprinidae > Enteromius > Enteromius paludinosus. Next base: position 22,357,059 of record JAUMHQ010000053.1, read on the forward strand.
AACCAAATCCATTCCCGATTTCCTGAAGTCTCTCGGATGCCTATCCTTTCACAAGCTTTAGAACTATAGGGATAACTATGAAAACATACTGTTAATTTACTTATGTAAAATATCCTTTATCAGTATTTCACTTTTGTGACTGATGCACATTCTATAATTAAAATACTAATGGCTAAAGGTTATTTTGGAAGACGTTTTTTTTTGCGATGCACATTTCAGTGCCACCTATTTTGGAGAATCTGTCACAATGTAATGCAGGCTTCGCAAAGAGTTTGTAGGAGGCGCTATAAACTATATTACAGGCATTGAAATATATTACATTATAAGCCATATTACATTATTAGAAAACCAAGCTGCCTGTGAATGAGCACTGAATATCATTTCACATGCAGAGGGGGCAAAGAAGCTAAAAAATGGTGAAATAATAATATATACTAATAACTAATACAGGTCCTTTTAAAAAAAGTAGCATATTGTGATAAAGTTCATTATTTTCTGTAATGTACTTATAAACATTAGACTTTCATATATTTTAGATTCATT
>JAUMHQ010000053.1:22393230-22403241 GCA_032361165.1 Enteromius paludinosus
ATTGTCTTAATAACGTTTGAATGTTAGTCACGTGGTACTATATCGTTTCGCGGAAGGATGAAAATGTTAATTTAAAAAAAATATGCCAATAAAATGTTTCAAATTCATATTCATGTCCAGTTTTTTGTCCTTATGTGGCAAGTAGCCGTGTAATAAGCGGGATAATGTACAGACAGCCTGTAGTTACATAACAAATATACAGCAATAACAACTGCAAAAATATGTAGCACAGTATTCCCATAGCACTCTTTAGAGTACCCAGTAAAGTAATATGGTAAACCATAAAATAATATGGTATTTCTTCAGTACCATGGAGTACCTCTTTTCAAATAGTAAGTAATTTTCCCCAAAATTGTATTCAAACTGCTTAAAGCAATAGTTTGCACAAAAATATTACAATTTACACAAGATGTAGATCAGATCTGATTTAGAGAAAATCAACAATTTATCTTTTGCAGTTAATTGGTTCCATCAGAATAACAGTCTGAACAGCTCATCCCAAACTCATCTACATCTTATAACTATTCAAACGATGCCACTATTCTAACTATACAAACCTCTTTAGGGTCACAATCTGCTTCTGCTTCCAAGCACAGCTGTAAAACGTCCCGTCTAGTGAGGCAGCTTTCAATCGAGACAATCCTGCTCTTCTCCCTCCAGCTCTGCATGCTGTCTGATAGACAGAAAAGATACAGACAGATATTAGCTACTTTTTTAATCTCCCTGCTTTATTACATGACCGTTTATAACGCATTTTTACCAAGTCTGTCGTGTTTCTGTCCATCTCGCTGTCGTTCTCGCCAGTTCCTCCGGTCAGCAGGTGAACCCTTCAGGATTCGGTCCTTGTGAGGACTCTGTCCGAACACTCGGCCCTCAGGAGAGCTGCACGACAGCGAGGCTTTGGCTCTTCTGTTAACATCACTTTCAAAGGTTCGGCCCTGGCCCCGCTTGGCTTTAGGACTGTAACTTTGTTCATGGTTCACATTGTCCCGTCCCAACGGGCTCCTCCAGCTCTCAGCTTCATCTGCTTCCTTCTGTCTCCTGTATCGTGGAGAAAACTTCCTGTTTCCCTTATCAGCCATTGTCGATCTGGATTAATGGGTGGGAACCAAGATCAATATGAGGAAGAATAAAAACGGAATTTGAAATTTAAAAAAGCCTATCGCACTTTATTTCATAAAGTATGACGCATTCTGTAACAATTTTACTTTCTATAACCATTCATAATGTGAAGACATCTTGTATTATCCTATAATCAGCAGAAGAACTGCCACAAAAGACATGATTCCTGTCCTCCTCAGAGAAATTACAAATGTTTGTTCCATTCTCAAACGATTTTCACATGTATATATATATATATATATATATATATAAAACACTCTTTAGACATTTTATGACTAATCCTCATTAAGTAATGAATTATGGCCAGTGAAAAATGAAAATTGCAAAACAGACAATACAGATTTTGTGGAAAAAATATTATTTTTAATGCACGTCTTAATGTAAAGGTCTGTGACAGTTAATTGAGTGTTTTATGTAAATGATACATTTTGAATAATTACTGTTGTCATAAAAAAACAAAACAATCGTTTGACTGTTTTTGTTATTTTAAAAAGTAATTATATGCATAATGGAATATCATTCAACATCTGGTTACCAGTATTTTTTTAAGATGCAAAGCTGCGCAATAATTATTGATATTATGAAGTATTTCAATAAGTTCTTTATGAATGTTGTCTGATCACGCAAATGTTGTAACATTACTTGGATCTCCTATGAAATTCTCATTTGCACACAATTTTTTAGCTGTCACAGTGTGAATCATTTTTATGGATCAAAGAAAGCGAAACATGCCGTGCAGCATTTATAGATGCATGTTGTCAAAATAACAACGCTGAAATAAAAGACGAGCAGAGTTGCTGTGTAACTGCCTTCCCTCGAGGACAAAGAGCAGCTCGGAAGGAGTGTCATGCACGAGTCAAACTAACGTTAACGTACACGAACAACAACGCAACAGCCTGAACAAAGTGACCGCGCTGAACTCACCTAGTATAAAATCAGTCGTGCTTTATAAATCTGTGCGCGGCATCCCGTCAAATTTCCCCGATAACTGTGACACGCAGGTGCCACAACATTAACAAGTCTGATACTGACCCAAACTCACTTCCGCCGGCTACACTTCTGCCAAATCAGCCGATGTTCATCTGTCTGAGGTGATTAAGAGAATAAAATTACCCGTGCTGCGTTTAATTAAGCATAAATAGAGAAAAATTTAAATACTTTACTTTTTAAGTGACAAGCTTGACATTTGTTATTGAAATCGCTGTCTCATACGACATGCGTTTGTTTTCATCTTCCACTTCCGGGTCCTACGTGACTTCAAAATAAAAGCTGCTTCTAGTGATTTAAAACAACAGCGCCTTTTCCAGTGCCTTCTTAATCAACTTCGTTCAATTTATTCACAGAATACATTTTAATTTACGTAATTTAAATTTTTATTTAATGCAGGACATCTGACTCGGCAACACTGGGCAGAAACTGTTAATGTATGGATCCGTTATTGCTAAAGGTAAAAAAAAAAAATTCTGTCCTCAAATTCCCATGTGTTCGCATAATTGTATCAATATCCATAATGCATGTTTAGTGTACCTTTAAAATAACATCTCTGGTCATGAATAAACACTACAGTGATTTTAGTAGTGTTTTATTTTCTTTTTGCTTGTATCACAGTATTCGGGTCCATTTAGCTACTAATAACACACATTTATATTAATAAACCATGGAATGTTTTGGAAAACAATTCTAATACACTTTTACAGTTAATAAGGCACACTACAATTTGAATAAAAGTATTAGTTAAAAAAAAAATGTATGCAACAATGACAACCAACTGCTATTGACAGTAAAGTTAATTAGTGTTCTGTTAAAGTCCATTCATCTGCTACGATCTGTTGCAATAAATGCTGCAAATTCATTAGCGTCACTGCAGTTTAAAGGTACAGATACCACTTTTCAATGCAAGTACAAACTACTACTTGCAAAAAAAGGCCTCTAAGCTATTAGTGGTTCTTCAGGAATTCTTCCATGTAGGCGCCAAGAGCCTTCACGTCTTCAACAGTCACTGCATTGTACAGGGAAGCCCGGATGCCACCCACAGACCTGAAAATGCATAGTGAAAAAAATAAAATAAAAAAATAATCATAAAGCAGGAAACAGAATCGAATCAATGTATAATGTGTAAAAATTTAGATAGACGAGCACCGATTTGCTCAAACAATTTGCCTATATTATGTTACACCCAAATTGCACATAAGGGTAGTTGACAAATAAAAATTGGTCCGTGTCCTATGGTGTGACAGCAAAAAAAGTAGAAAAAAAAACCTTAATATACAAATAACATGAGAAAAATGGCAGGAGAAAGGTTAATCTTCAATATTAGAGGCTACCTTTTTCATTTTTCCGTCACAGTATAGGACACATCAACTACCCATAAGCAGTGTGTACAACATTACTCTTCCACTAAAGCTAATAAAAAAAAAATGTTTTCCGTCAAGCTATGCAAACTGCGTTGACAATGAATTAACACTAATTACAAAGACAGACGTCATATTTCCCTAGTTTTCACACACCGGTGTCCTTTAAGTGAGATCATGCCAAGTTTAGAAGCACCATCAAGAAAGGCCTTTTCAAGGCTTTCGTCCCCTTCCTTCTTTCCAATGCGGAATGGAACATTCATACGGCTGCGACACGCCATGTCAACCGGGCATCTGAAAGAGTCCATATACAGTACATGATAAGGGGAGTTATTTTGAATCTGAACAGATGTTATAATGGGGCAAATATTTGCATTTAGTGCTAGAGTTTTTTGGATTCTTGATTACTGTTGTAAACAAAGAAGGGCTGTGCTTAGAAATACAACATTAACATATATTATGTAAGGGATAATGGACAGGCAGTCGGTAGTTATCGCAGAAATAAGCCAGATACAAGACTGTGATCAGTCTTGTGTCATGCTGAAGTGGTTTATTTCGCGATAACTACAGGCTGTCTGTACATTTTTCCGCTTATTTAAAGGCTACTTGCCACATAAGGAAAAAAACTGGACATGAATATGAATTTGAAACATTATATTGGCATATTTGTTTTGAAATTAACATTTTTATCCTTCCGCGAAATTATATAGTACCACGTGACTAACATTCAAATGTTAGTAAGACAATTTATAACATCTACATATGAATCTATAATAACGGATGTATTTTAGTTATTTCCAAATATTAAATTGCCCCTTATGTTGTCCAGTGTTTGTCACAAGATGGCGCCAAACGGTAATCTTTGTTGGCGCGGAGGGATTTTAAACACACAAGTAGTACCGGCTATGCGTTATTACTTTGGAGCGGTTATTATGCGAGAAGAACGAACCTGCAAATGTCTCAACTGACCAATCAGAATCAAGCATTCCAGAGAGCCGTGTTATAAATGAATGTAAGGTGAAAAATATTAATAAAGAACATACTTTCTAAAGAGTCAGTTCCCCTCAGAGTATACAATACAGTAGGATTTTCTTCTAACATTTAACTCATAGTTTGACCATGGTATTTGTAGTAAAACTGTAGTTATACAAATGGTAATCGACATGCCAATGGTTACTACACTTTTACTACAAGAGAAGCATGGTAAATTTTTGCTATGGCTACAGTGTTTTCTCCAATTTTAATTGTATTATATCAATATTTCTTTAATCATTTTTTTATTTAAGATTAAAGATTCGAATACTAACAAACTAACAATAAAATTAATAAACTAAATATTGATTAAAAACTAAGTTCAATGTTTTAATATTGTGTAATAGGAATAACCTCCTGTACAAGGAGAATATATATTATTTGGAAAATTGTGATCCAGAATGTTAGAAATGTTAGGAGTCGGATAAGGACGGAATCACTGACGAGTAAAATCCATTGGAGCGGTTGATGATGTCATAGATGATGTCAGATTTCAGTTTGTTAAGTCGTTCCATGGCATCTGCCCCTCCTTTGTTCTTGATCCACTCCAGAACCAATCCCATAATGTAAATACTGCAAGAAAGTTTAAAAGAGTCATGTGATGAGATTTTTTCAGTTTTCCTTTCTCTTTGGAGTGTTACAAGCTGTTCTTACCTGTGCATACATTAGATGCCTAAAGTTGCAAAGACTGAAGTCTCAAAAAAAAAAAAGATATTCTTTATAAAAGTTATGACTTGTCCCCACTTATCGATGCTACGGTGTGGGTTTATTTTCATAACACCCAACTGTTTATGCAAAGAAAGAGGGTAGAGCTATTATTCTCGCTGTATTGTTGTTGCTGGCGCCATGTTCTGGAGACGCTGCGTTTTGTTGTGAAAGTGAAACTGTTTGTGCTTCCAAAAGAGGACACAACTAAAAATCAGTGGTTAAGTTGCACGTTCCAGAATAGTTCTACCCAAATACTCAGATGTGTTCAGCGCATTTACGGAGGACTGATTCTTGAACCTGCAGAGCGGCCTATCCTGGCTGTGCACTGACTGAGGCTATAAGGTGAGGCAATTCCAACTGCTCCATGACTGGTGAGCTTTTGAAGCTAATGTTTTTCTTGATTACAGCTACCTTGAGTTGGCAAGCCGACAATAATGTTAGTCATTTAAATGAAGACTACAAATGCACAGCATGAACAAAGAAAAAACATACCTGAAGCATGGAGGAGTGTTGTAGAGAGAGTTGTTGCCAGCCTGCACCTGATAGTCCAGTATAACAGGGCATTCTTTCACAGCCTTGCCTATCAAATCTTCTCTGACAATGACAACTGTCACCCCAGCACACCCGACATTCTTCTGTGCGCCGGCAAATATCAGACCAAACTATAGAAACAAACAGACTCACAGCATTGATGACCACTTACACTGCCATTCAAAAGTTTGGGGTCAGTAAGATATTTAATGGCTCATCAAGGCTGCATTTATTAGATTGCAAATCCAGTTATATTGTAATAATGTGAAATATTATTTCAATTTGAAACAACTGTTTTCTGCTTGAATATATTTTAAAATGTAATTTATTCCTGTGATACAAAGCATCATTACTCCAGTCTTCAGTGTTTTTGGAAACAGTGATTTTTTTTCTTCTTCTCAGGATTCTTTGATGAATAAAAAGTAAAAAACATAATTTTTTTTACCAAATATAAAACATTTCTAAAATGTTATCTTTGCTGTGACTTTATTGTTCATTTAATAGATCCTTGGTTAATAAAAGTATTAATTTCTTTCAAAGAAAGAAAGAATAAAAATGTACTGATCCCGAACTTTTGAACAGTAGTTTTGAACATTATTATCCATTTTAAATAAATGCTTCTGTTTTTAATATTTTAATGATCAAAGAATCTTAAAAAAAAACAACTATTAAGCAGCTCAACTGTTTCCAACACTGATAATAATAAATCAGCATATTAGAATGATTTCTGAAAGGATCACTTGACACTAAAGGCTGGAGTAATGATGCTTTGTATCACAGAAATAAATTACATTTTAAAACATATTCACACAGAAAACAGTTATTTTAAATTTAAATAATATTTCACAATATTACAGTTATTTCTGGATTCTTAATCAAACAAATGCAGCCTTAATGAGCATCTTTAAAAAACATTAAATATCTTACAGACCCCAAATCTTTTGAACCGTAGTGTAGATGAAAAATAATTGTGATATCTGTGAAAAACTACAGCTACTACAATATTTACTACACTTAAGTAGTAAGCTTAATGAACTATTGTGTTACTTTTTGTCATAAAGATGATGAACATGAAGTATCACCAACCTTTGTCACATCTACCGGTCTGGAGAGGAAGTTGGATGACATATCACTGACGAGAACCACTCCTTTAGTGTCCGGGATGAAGTTAAACTCAACGCCGTGCACCGTCTCGTTGCAGCAGTAGTAGACATAAGATGCTGAAGGATTCAGTGACCAAGTGCTACGGTCTGGTATTTCTGTGAAAATAAAGTTGGCTTCATCACTGCAGGTCATGTGATTGACCAATACATGCACTTTTGTTAAATGTACAGCTGTAGTATTTCATTAGAATATTTTAAACAGAAAATGCCGGTTAAGGTGTATTTTCATAGCTAGTTTTATTATCACACTGTTCGAATTTGGTTTATGTGTATATTTGTTCAAAGTATTGTTTCCGTATGAAAAGTATGCAAAAGTGTCATTTTTCTCAAGGCTGTACAAAAAGTGTTTTTTTATTTTTATATACAAATCATCTCTCAGCAATGAAAATACAGCGGTACTCTTAATTACTTACTGGTGTAGCTATCCAGTTTTGGATGAATCACATTGACTTTTCCATACTTCTCCGCCTCTTTGGCTGCCTTTGCAGACCACGTCCCTGTGACCAGATAATCAGCACACCTGTCCTCCTTCAGACCAATAAGATTCAGAGGAACCCCGCTGAACTGTCCCGATCCTCCGCCTTGCAGGAACAGTATCTTATAATTTTCTGGGACATTCCTGTTCAGAGTGAAGGCAAAGCATACATTTGCTACAGATTTCAAAAGAAGACACCTTCAATTTCTAGTTGAGGACAGATGCGAACACTCACAGAAGTTCACGGAGAAGGTTTTCAGTAGTGTTTATGATCTTGGAGAAATCAGACGATCTGTGGCTCATTTCTGGATGCAAATAAAAAAAAATTAACAGCTCAGAAACATTGGATTACACGCATGAATATATTAAAAATGCAGATCCTTACCAAGAATGCTTATCCCAGTGCCGCTGCAATCCAGAAGCTCCTTCTGTGCTTGGAGCAAAACCTATATATAGAAAAATGTCCAATGTATATATATATATATATATACATACACACACACACACACACATATACACATATATATATATATAAATAATATATAGGTTTGCTTTGTCTTTACCATAAACAAAAGGTCTTTAGAACTGGCTTTTAAAGGTGACTGTGATTCAGAGTGCCATCAAAATAAAAGTCCAATTAGATAACAAAAACATCCAAATAATACATAAGTAATATCCGATCCATAGGTTAATGTAAAAGCTGCATGCCAGAAACTAGTTATTCTTTAATCTGCTAAAATGAGTCTGGAATTAGGAGATAAATATCCACAGATCAAAGCAAAAGATGGACTTTTTCACTGTAGAAAGGGTTATATGGACTCATATTTTGGCCACAAGTTATGTTTTTAAAGTTAAACAAACAACTTTTCAGTTCACAAGACATTATTAGTGGATTCTTGTGATGTTTTTATTAGATGTTTGCGCTCTCATTCTGCCGGTACCCGTTCACTGCAGAGGATCCATTGGTGAGCAAGTCATGTAATGCTACATTTCTCCAAAATCGCAATCTGTAAGCTTTCAGCATCTTCATGATTTAGGTAGTACTGAAGAGACGAAGCTAAAACGAGTTAGCGACTTAGGTTTAATAAGAAATGTAATGCTTAAAACAACAACAACAACAAAAAACAATTCAAATAGCAAACTATTCAGATAACGTTACAGAACCTGATCGATCACATGTTTACATAACAAATCAAAACACTCTTAAACGTCTTTCTGTGGCATTTAAATGCGGTCGGATCCTATTTTTGTATTTGCATATATGAAGTGTAACTATTTGAAATGTTAACATGTTTGCTAATGTGTGTGTCCATAGACTTGCACTCTTCAGTCAACGAGCGAAAGCTGATGCAACTTTGGCGCATGCACACACAGGCAAACCGCAAGAGTGTTGTTTTAATATTTACAGCGCATCCAAAACCTGCATCCCAAATCACGAACTACGATTTCGCACATCACAGCGTCGTAAAACCCGTTTGCTTGCACATTTTGCATGCACATTGAGTTAAGGGATAGATAGATGATGTATCGTTACATCATTTAGCACTGATCTATGATAACTCAGCATTATTTACACTGACGTTCCTCTTAATGCGATGATAAAGAAACTAATAATGTTTTGTCAAAATATATAATCAACCTTTACTGTGTAATATTGTTACCAGTATCTTGGGGATGCACTTACCGACTGTGGAAGTTTAGCGGGTCCCGCTCCGAAATTGATGGTTTGTTTCTTCTCCATATTTTTAATATGTCGTGGGATGTAAATGTTTCTGAAACTCCTCCACTTGGCCTACTTTTCTCTAAGTGGTTTGGACTGGCACTATTATTCTCTTTACACATGATTACACCTAATGTGCAAGTTTCCTGCTTGTTTTCATTGGCTCACGGTTTTCGGAGTGTCTGCTCTCGGCTGTTTGATTGGATTATGTGTTTGTGACGTTGCAGCGATTCACTCGCTTTATTGAATATTCATGAGCTTCTGAATAATAAAAAACCGAGTCAGTTTTTACTTTTCATGTTTTTTTTTAATTGAAATTCTTAGTTATCTTCTGAAACTCAAACAAAAATTTGTTCACTAAACATTTTTTTTCACTACATATAGTACCTTGAGAATTTTTTTTATTACTGTATTATTTTACTTAGGTTTACATTTTTTATGTTTATGTTTAGCCTACACTTAGGTTTTCCCCCTTTTCGTTTTTAATTTCTGTAAAGTGCTTTATAAAATATGAAGAAGCTAACCTATTCTCTTACTTTTTTATTTTATATTATTTTATTCCCATACATATTTATTAAAAAAAAAAAATTAAATCTATTTTTATATGTCTGTCTCTTACATGTATTTATAATTATTTCCTCTACAATCGTTAATTTATTAATTCATACATGATTAATTTCTGCAGATTTGATCCTCCTTAAAAATTATATAGCTATTTAATTTTTTTGGGGAGAGTCTTATATAATAGGTTAATGTTGGATTGTTTCAGCAGGTGGCAGTCTTTTGCAGACAATCGAAATAGAAGAGCCGATTCGGACGTTATCACGCGATATGAATGGGCTGATATCAGTCGTTATCAGCCCATTCATATGGGTCAGTAGGGGCCTGCTGCACCTACTGGTAAAACTT
>JAUMHQ010000053.1:22437094-22447508 GCA_032361165.1 Enteromius paludinosus
AGTCTTTTTAAGGTATTATTTCCCAATTCATAAATTCAATGCTTTTAAGACTTTTTAAGACCCCGCGGGAACCCTGTTAAACTCCACAGAGCTGCCACTTCTTTTCATTTAGGTTCCTTTGAAATGCATCCTATTTTAACATGAATTCTGTATTTTTTCCCCCATTTATGTTTTTCTGGGTTCTGTTTTATGACTTAAAAAACACAAATTTATTTACAAAAAAAATGGTGTCTAATAAATATATTTAATAAATGAATTCCGTCCTTCCAAATGTAAATCAAATAGGAATTTACCAATTAATTAACAAAAAAACATTTTTATTTTATGCCAAATAAAACAATAGAAATGTATAAATTAAAACATGTAAAAATGCGTATGCTTTAATTTACTGTGAGCGTCACGTGTTTGAGTTTGACAAGTGTGACAAAACCACACCATGGAATCCACAGAACATGCAGACCTAATATCGGACTACATCTTTATTCCTCCTGTGTGATTACTCCATAATTGAGTCAAAATGTCCGGAACTTCACAATCTCAATCACAATATATGATATAATTTATCACCCAGCCCTAGACTACGGCCCTGGTCTCAAATATCCAACCAGTCAGGCTTTTTTGGGAGGTTTGGACTGTAACAGCTGCTAAGAGTATCTCTAATAGAAGCTCATTTGATGGTAAAAACAATTACCAAACTACAGAAGAAATGCATCACCAAATATATTACGTATTACCTCCAGACAAAAGTCTGCATTCTCTCAAGACCTGATCTACCTCAACATTATAGCCTTATCTGTATAGACTGTACCTGTTTAGTGACCTGGCTGGCCATCTTCTCTGTAAAGTGCTTGTGCTGGCTGATTCTGTGGAACAACTCACCACCTTCCATCATTTCCATGACAATCAGTAACCTTGCCCTATCAGAGAGAAGCCAAGAAAACAGAGTATTTATATTTTTAAAGGGTTAGTATTAGCCAACATTTTCTTGTGCGTTGCATGCACTGATGCGGTTGAACTCCTCTACCTTGGACTGGATTCATGGGGAAACTGAACACTGTTGGCATACACCTCCATTATTTTCACAATGTTAGGGTGAGAGGCACACATCATATGAAGCCTAACCTGCAAATGAAAAAATGACAGGAGTGAATATAAAGTTGCTCTTGGAGAGCCTGACATTTCAACTTCTAACACCGAACAAACAGATAGATAAAAGAAACTAAACCATGCACACCTACCTCATTGCGGGCTTTGGGTCTGTCAATCAAGATCTTTAGGGCAAACCGTTCTTGTGTCGACTTCTTCACACATACCCTGGAGAAAAAAAAAAAACTATCTATACGAATGCACTACAAATAATTGGCTTTTAGTAAACAGCCAATAAATCCACTTAATACCTCAATAACTCTGAATATCTTTCATTTTAAATGGAACAGTTTATTGAAAGGGGTATTAAGTCTAAATGTGTATCTGTTGAGTGTCATATTTGATGCATCAGGCTTTCAGAATATGAGGGAAAAAACATCCATACTGAGCAAAAACGTACAATCTGGTGCAGATGCTGACATGACCAAGAGTAAAAAGAAATTCTAATAGATAATGTAGATAATAATGTAAAAGAGATTTTAGAACTTTAACACAGTATATCAAACTGCTTACATATTTATGAGATAAATCCAAGTAAATATATCTACAGATCTCTGTAGTTTTAAAACATATAATGCAATGCAATACAATGATCATAGAGAGATGAACGTGATGGACAGATTAATCCCAAATAATTCCTTTATGCGTCATACTCTCCAGAACAAATTTTTGTTCTGGCGATTAGGAAAGGATTCAGAAATATCTCCTAAAACAGACATTAGTTCCTACAGCAGGAAAGAAGCTCTAGTGCTAGTGGAGGTTTACAGTTGAATTTCATTTCTGTTTAAAGTATCCTTTAAAATTGCCTTTCAATATACCATTTAAACTGGACATAACAGCATACCTCACAGGACCACTGATCCCAGCTCCCAGCTTCTGTGTCCAATTGATGTTATACTCTTCCAGGATTGATGTCTCCTGTAACAAGAACATATAGTGTTTGGGAACAGTCCATTCAATTCACTTATTCATCAGCATGAATTTTAAACCGCACGCATCATGAAATGAATTACTTTGCCTCCGTTTAAAAATTGCTGCATTAACATATGTACACAAAAACAACCAATTAAGTGATTTAAGACCTGCAAGCTGTATATTTCAATATTCTGAGTGGGGTAATACAAATGATGACGAATAAAGCAATACAAGGAAATCCACAGTGACCTATCAGCCTTGAAGGGGCACTGCATCCTTGTCTGTTTGGGCAACATGCCCAGATTTGCAGTCTCAGGTCATGCTCCCTCTACAGAATGGTGAGATGCCTCAAATGGGCACATTACAACCTGCGTTCACTCAGGGCAGCTCACGTCACATGAAAAAAAGAAATGGGCATGCTGTATCTGTAGGAGAATGGAGACCACACCCTCAAGTAGTTCAGGTGATTTGGTTGGTCTTTGAGAGGGCAGAGATGGACTTCACCTAAGATGACAAATCTCATTGCCCAACTTCCTCAAGTCATCAGGCGAGTAAATAAACAAGTAAAATGCTCGGTTCTCTTGGTGGCCTCACTCTGAGTTGATCCTTGGCCAAAGCCACTGAAGAGGAATATCCCCAGTGAGAGACATTGAGCCATGAGCTGGAACCTTCATGTTTGGCCCCTGACTGAGAGTCTAACAGCTCTCTGTGAGGGGAACTAACACCAACATGGAGGCTAGAGCTCCGTTTATGAGATGCCTCTATGCCCTTAAGGTGTTTGTGCTCTCCCCCATCCTCATGTGATGTGTAATCTATTCTAACCTTTCTGATGGAGAAGGGGTGCACCCATTCTACGATATATAAAGTATATGGGGCAGCTATTGTTGTGAATCATGCTCTCGCACTTGTCAGTTGTCTTTTTAGTTCAATTTATGGGGAGAGCTAGGAGACTAAATCCATATTGTCCTCAAACTATATTGACCTGGAACTTATCCATAGTCATCAAGTTTTCCCTATTCCAACAATGTAGCTTGAGCTCTGGTTCGGAGCCAGAGCCTAGTTTCAAATTGCTTCTTTGACCAACTTATAATAACCGGAAGTCCGTCATTCACGTAATAAGTTTAAAACTAGAAATATTTTAGTTACAAAAACCCACTGATCTGCTTCAGAGGACATGTGATAACACCCCGAAGGTGTCTAAGTTAGTTTAATGTCACAGAACTTGCAGATATATCTGATTTACGGAGCTTCCGAATAATGGCCACTATCCACCAGCATTACCAAGCTTGAAAGAATTACATTTTTTTTATGTTTTTTCCTGAAAGAAGAATGTCATATACACCTAGGATGGCATGGGGGTGAATAATTGATGGTGCAATTAAAATATTTGGGTAAACTATTCCTTCAAGACTACTCTCCTTTTGCTTTGCGTCAGCATTTTCTGCCTTGAGGTTGGGCCGAACAACTGCATGCTATGCGCTGGAATGCAACTCTCTCGTGAACGCACATGCGACAGTTAGAGGAAGCTAGAAAATAGTTTATCAAGTTTTAAATAAGGATATTTTTCCTCAAAAGAACACAATTCAAGGCCCTTATGACATTTAAAATTAGAAGCATTTCACGGAATGCTTTTACGCTCTTCGTACTCTGGGAACTGAGGCTACTTTAGTAACCAGAGCCTAGATTAATCAAGTAAGTTTCTTTTATGGAAATGTATGCAAATTAATGCATATATAAATTAGATCATATATTTTTGTGCAGATTTAAACACAACACTTCAGGAAACTTGTAAACCAAATGTCTTAATTGTACTGAAATGAATGAACTGGGGAATGTATGGTAAGATATGTGTCTTGCCATGGTATTACTGCAAACTTAATAGTTATTACTTATAAGTAATTACAGCATGGGTTTAATTAGGCAATGAACAACACTCAACAAACCACAGACGTGAACTATGAACTTTTTTGTTATCGACATTATTGAGTCAATGCCTCAACTATTTTAGACACTCATGTTGGTTCTGTCCCTTTGGACTACTGTTTAAATCCAGTGCTTGTTGTGGAAATATCATGTGTCCAAATCTAGATAGACTTTTCTACTGAGAGAAAACGTTTTGCTAAACCCCTGTTTACACTACAAACAGAGAGAAGAAAACAAAATCAGGGTATTCATTACAAATAGAGAAATATTACCTGTATTCATAATGTACCCCATAACCCAGTAATGTTTATGCGGTTGTTTATAATATAGCTTTGTTACAAAACTAAACCTTCAAATAAACTTACCCTCTTCTCTATGTATCTTAACATTACTTATTAAGATTCTGGTACATTTGCAGTACGTTTATTTGCTGCATACTCTAAATGATTCGAGGTTGATGTGATTTATTGTTTAAAGACAAATAGCGCCACCGCGCGTCTCACTCATGTACTGTAGTGAAAATGACCCAAGATGACTTCATTATTAAAAATACTGTAATATTCTGTAATACCAGAACACAGTGTTCAGCCGTTTCTAGCTCAGCTCTTTTTGCTAACTGATACTGCCTTTTTATACATGGAGCTGTAAGATACTATACTCAATATTTTTAACCCAAATCGAAATGTACTTTTTATATGTATTTTTGCAATTTGTAGCCATTTGTCAAACAGGATAACGTACGTTAAATAGTGCAGTTATCTACCGCAAAATGTTTTTGAGGTAATGGAAAATGTGTCATTATGAGAAGTTGCAAAAATGCTAACTACATACTTAAGCTTATTATTAATACGCCTTACCTTTATGAATCTGTCCACGCTTGAGTCCTCAGACATGGTGTTGACCGTGGCACTCGCTGATCTTCACTCTTTGGCTGCAACAGGCTCGTACAGGTGCGATCTTACCTAAAACTTGCCTTTGAACGAAGTCTAAGATGCCTTTTTATGTACAATTCCCATGCTGCCCGATGAACTTTGGAACACCAGCGCCTTTCCTTGTTGAATGCCTAACTGGCATTAAATGCGATACACTGTCAAACTCCACAAGACAGTAGGAAAGCAATGAAGACGCGCGTTTCTGAGACTATAACGTTACGTTACGTGCTTGGCTAACATTTTACGCATGCATTTAAGGGGCAAAAGTAGCACAGACTAGCCACCGGTTACGTTATTGTTCTTCCAGGCACTATTTGCTTACTGCTGTACGCCGTTCTTGACAAGAGAGCAAAAGAAACCGAGAAAGAACAATAAAAGCGGTTATTCCTCGTCAGCTGCTCCTTATCAACAGCAGCAGCAGCCGTTAGCTCTGAAGCTCGAGTTCACCACAGATGCTAAGTCTCGTGCTCATCGCATTACGTGCGCGCACGAGCTCCTTGATTCTACGATTTTCGTTTGCCTATCCAGCGTTGAGCGATTAACAGTGTTTTGAATAGCACCATAGAGACCAAATACTATCCCGGGTTTGTTTGCTAAGGTGCTAGTGCTACCTTTGATCCAAGGCTGGGAAAGATTGTTCTTCTTTATTATACGCCACATTCTGCGAGCAGCAATGCGGGTGCATTCCGCCACCTAATGCAGAGGAGCCCGGTCAGGCCGACCCTCGATATATACAGTGTATATATATATATATATTCTGCTACGCAAACAATAAAAGCCCAATAGAAACCATCACAACAATTCTAATTGTTTCCATTAAAATACCATTATGAACCATTAATTTCCCTTTCTGTAGTGTGTTTTGGGCATTTTCCCAATAGGATTTACAATACAATTCCCATTTTTACTATTAAATCCATTCCATTTTATATTGTTTTTTTGGGGAGGGTTATATTGTTTTTTTTCCAGCTGTATATATTTAGTTATATGGTGAGAGATGACAGAATAGTGTATTATTGGTGATGAATGAATTTTTATAGAATATTTTTAAAGTAAATTAAATATAACATATCAATAAATGTGTACAAAATCAGTACTTTGTTAACTTCTATCCCCGTTTATCCACAATAGAGTCAACACAGTATTTTACTGTCACAAATAGGCTGATATATATGGTTCATAAACATACATGGTTAGCCACTTAAGTAATAAAACAGAAAAACTAAGAAATATGCATGTGTATTAAAACAATCAATAAACGCAACGCTGCAAACTCACCAATAACAACATTCATTTATTGATCCAAAAAATCTGTATATTATTACAAAAAAGTAAAAAAAAAAAAAAAAAAGTTCAGAAAAAGACCAATATTTACGCACATTGAGAAAAAAAATGAATTACTTATAACCAAAATGAACTTTAAAAATTTATTTTAAAGAATAAAACCAAATCTGAACCATTTCTTTCACAAATCAGCACATGCATGCTAATAATTGTAGTGATTATGCTCTCTATATAATGCTCAAAAACAGAATGAAGTCAAATTATTCCTCCTTTTGGCTGGTGGATAATCAAGCAATATCTTTTTTTTTTTTTTATGAACTATACAGCATGTGACTAACTAATTGCTGCTAGAACTTTATTTATTTTACAGAACAAAATCTGTACTAAACGCATATTATTTTTCAGTAGACATGAACATTAATGCACGAGAATCAAAGTAATCATAGTTCACTCTAATAATGGCTGGCATGGCTCTGAAACAGCTTCTTTAAATGAATGTGTCCATTTACGAATTTTTCTGAGGGACCTTAATTGTCACCTGTGGAGGAAAACAGTTAGTAAATAATAAACCTGTGGAGATATATCTACACACTCAATAAACAAACAGTGAATAAATAAATATACAATAACTAGCTTTATCTGCTTGTGGCATCTTTCAATTTAAAATAAGCTTTTAAGGCAAATGGAGATTAAAAGACAGATACACTTGTAACATTTATAGTTTCCAATAAAGAGTGAATTATTAATAACAAATGCACTTTTATATATCAGATGGCGAAAGCTTACCGTTTTGACCTCTGTGTAGTTGTCCAATCCGTACTCCCCTAACTCACGACCAATTCCTGAGGCCTTGTATCCTCCAAATGGAGCCTGAACTCCAAACACGTCATAACAGTTAATCCTATAAAATAACGACAAGCACAAACCCCATTTCAGAAAACAACAAACAAATCTAACATACCAATATCCAAGATCCCATTAAAATAATGAAGCACATCACATGCTCACCACACTGTGCCAGCGCGCAGGCTGCTGGATATGTAATGGGCCTTATCAATGTTTTTGGTAAAAACAGCAGCTGCAAGTCCATATTTGCTGTCATTGGCTCTCTCGATCACTTCCTCGATAGATTTAAACTTCAGAATTTGCATCACAGGTCCAAAGATCTGACACAACAAAAGGAAATGGCATGTTATGTAATTTTACTGCATGAAAATCTTACAGCCAAATGGAATGAATAGACAGAATCTAAATAGAAATGCATCTATTCAGCACCCTGCGTGCATAATAGCAAAATGCGTATGTAAAATGGCAGATCTACAGTAGCTCCTTTGAGGTTAATCATAAATAAATATGGTTATATTGTGATTTGTGGTCTTCCCTACATTTGTTAAGTGCTGCTGTTTGTGTAGCATCAAGTTTGCTCTACATTTGATGATGTATGAATGTAATTAATACAATCTGCAAAAAATGTAATCAATCAAGATTTCTGGCTCTCACAGACCTGTAACAACTTCATTAAGAGGCTCCTCTGTCCTCCACTCGTTACCTGTATTAATGGCATCTGTTTGAACTCGTTATCAGTATAAAAGACACCTGTCCACAACCTCAAACACTCACACTCCAAACTCCACTATGGCCAAGACCAAAGACTGTAGACCTGCACCCGGCTGAGAAGACTAAATCTGCAATAGGTAAGCAGCTTGGTGTGAAGAATGCTAGAGAGCATTTGCATGATCCAGAAGAGGATTGGGAAACTGTCATACGGTCAGATGAAACCAAAATACAACTCTTTGGTAAAAACTCTTGTCGTGTTTGGAGGAGAAAGAACGCTGAGTTGCCGAGTCACAGTGTGTGAAAACCTTACAGTGTGAAGACTTACAGAAAACCTTTGACCTCTGTCATGGCCAACAAAGTACTAAGATTAAATTTTGTTATTGACCAAATACTTATTTTCCACCATAATTTATAAATTAATTCTTTACAAATCCTACAACTTGATTTTTTTTTTTATCTCTCATAGTTGAGGTATACCTATGATGAAAATTATAGGCCTCTCTCATCTCTCTCAAGTGGGAGAACTTGCACAATTGGTTGCTGACTAAATATTTTTTGCCCCACTGTGTGTGTGTGTGTGTATACGACGGAGTTTTAGTGCCAAAAAAAAAATCTAAAACTATGAGATTAAAGTAAACAAAAAAAATAGTCGAAATCTAGTATTTAGTATAGTGCACTTGTAAATGACCCGGATTGAGAGAAGGCCACAAGATATATATAAATTATACTAATTATTATATTTCGACTTTAATCTTGTAGTTTTATAAAAACTCCGTCATATATAATATATTAGGGATGGCACGGTTCGTGAAAAAAAAAAAAAAA
The DNA here is from genome assembly GCA_032361165.1 of Enteromius paludinosus. Classification (NCBI taxonomy): domain Eukaryota; kingdom Metazoa; phylum Chordata; class Actinopteri; order Cypriniformes; family Cyprinidae; genus Enteromius; species Enteromius paludinosus. The sequence continues at coordinate 22,445,677 of JAUMHQ010000053.1, forward strand.
AGGGTTCGGTTCGCTTGTCTCGGTTCGGTGCATGCAATGCGTCGCACTGTTTGCCGGTTCATGACATGCGCAATGTAGCCTCATGCCCCGTATGTGACGTCAGTGTGTTTCCCTTTCGCGCAAAAGAATTGAGGTGTCTATTGTGTGGAGTGAGTGCTGCAGGTCATAATACTGTACGTGTAGAAATGGCAAATGGGACAGAAAAAGAAGGCTGCCCAGAGTTGGAGGATGCACCAGCATCTTATAAATCTGGTGTGTGGGAACTAGGGTTGGGTCGATAGACGATCCTCTGCTCCGCCGCCGCAGCAGCAACCAGCTCGTGAAAAACACACTTAATCTATGGCGGCAAATCTATGCCTTTAATAAGCGAGCTCGGGAAACCATTTCTGCGAGAGGAAAACAGATGTACATGCGAGGAAACGGGGCCCACGAGCTCATTTCATCCATGCGCAATTTGATCTGTCCTCAGCTGCTCGCGCGAACACTGTTATTTTTGTCAGTCGTGGGGCGGACGGGCTTTGTGTGCTAAAAAGGCACATACATTCATGTAGATGGCAATACACGTTCTCCTTTTTTGCCAAATAAATGAAAAGCATGTTGAAATCATCATGTCTTTCCTCTTGCTGTATCAAAATCTCACCTAGCTTTCCTCAGAGATGTTCCCAATAATGTGCTTTTAAGTCAAGTCAAATTCATTACATGATATAACTTTTTAAATACTGTATCCTAAGTTGTGGATAATTAAGCTCTATATGATATGCTGAAGTACATTTCTGGAGTGTTAAAGATTAAAAGAAAAAATAACAAGAATGTACCGAACGAAAAATAAATTGAAGTCTTTTTCCTTAGTAATGTGCTAAATAAAGTACACAAACCTCCTCCCGAGCAATTGTCATGTCATCTTTGACATTGCCGAAGATAGTAGGCTGGATGAAGTAGCCGCGGTCAGCTGCTGGTCCGCCGCCGCACATGAGCTTGGCACCCTCACGCTTCCCAGTGCCGATGTAGCCAAGAATCTTCTGGAACTGTTCCTCATCCACCTTCAGAGAGGAAATATCTACAGATGAATTATCAGAGCACTATGCTGGTCAAGGGCTTCTCACTGTACATGAGTTACATTTGCGTCATTAAAAGAACAAGCCGACAGAAAGTCGCATGAACAAGCTTCATAGGTTTAATGACTGAACTGTACCTGGGGGCCCTGCTCCGTGTTGAAGTTAAAGGGATCTCCCACAATCCTCTTTTTAGCTCTCTCCACGCTTCGCTCAACAAACTCATCATAGATGCTCTCCTGTACATATGTGCGAGAGCCTGCACAACAGCACTGGCCTTGGTTGAAGAACAGGGCAAAATGGGACTGCTCCACTGCCTCCTCCACTGCAAACACAAATACACTTTCATTAGAATGATCAGCGTACTGATTTACTGAGAAAAGGGTCATGACATGAGAAATCAGAAAAGAAAGGTTTCTTAACTAGTTAAAGGTGCCATAGAATGGAAAACTGAATTTACTTTGGCATGGTTGAATAATAACATGGACATAACATACTGTGAGTCTCAAACACCATCATTTCCTACTTCTTATAGAAATCAAGTGTTTGAAAAAGACGACTGAAAAACTGTCAGATTCCAACACAACACAGACTGTTTCGTAACAGTCTAGAGACGTAATAGTTACGCTCAACACATTTGCATATCCCCGCCCATGCTTACCATTCAGAAGGGTCGATGTGCAATCTCACAACAACAGGTTGCTCTACAAAATCAGCATTGTAACTGACAAGGATGAAAGTTATATTTCTTTCTCATTTGTTTATTTTCAATATTTGTTA
>JAUMHQ010000053.1:22447608-22464593 GCA_032361165.1 Enteromius paludinosus
CTACATACCTTCTATGTACATATCAGAGAACAATTTAAAATATTCTCTCAATGCATTCTATGGCACCTTTAAGAATATTATTAGAATCACTAAAATATTAGCCATTTATTTGTAGTAACTAAGCACATATTAATGCGTATTCTACATGACCTTTACATTCCTAATCCTACCCAATACCTAAATGTAACAATTATCTTACTAACTACTAATAAGCAGCAAATTAGGAATGTATTGAGGGAAAAAAAAATCAGTTAACATTAAATAAGTGTTTCCTATTATAAAGTGTTACCGAATCAAGTTGTACTTCTATTTTTACATTTTAACATTCCTTTACCTGCTGGTGTCGCTTTTGATTTATACACTTAATAATTGATTTGGTAATACAGACGTTCTTTTACTTTTAATCTACAAATGTATATATTATATATACAGCTCTGGAAAAAAATAAGAGACCACTGCAGAAAAATCTGTTTCTTTTGGGTTTTATCCTAAAAACTGTTAATCTCACCAATACACCACCAATGCAAAACAATGCACGATTGTTTCATTTTTTGGGAACTGCTGTCTTTGAAATATTAAGGATAGAAGCAACTTGATGCTCACTGAATCCTTGTGCCAGTAAAGCTAGGATTAAGGCCTTTTTTTTCTTGACTCAAAACCTTTCTTTTCACTGTTTTTGGCATGTTTAGTGTTTATTTTTACATTTCAAACTACTTTTGAAAGACATCTAGCATGTTTTACCATCCAACTGGTCACACTGCAAGAGGATAGTGTTGATTACAGCAGTGCTTTTTATACTTTTACTGTTAAATACAATTGTATTCAGGTGCTCACCAAATAAGTACATCAATAAACAGAATGAAGTATGTTTGTGTAGAAATTTAACAAAGGCTGGCATGAAATGCTCAGAGAGCTTAGCATACTCAGATAGATACTGATTTAGGAGTAAATTGCAGTAAATTGCACACATCTGGTGAAAAGGGTCCATTGATGGACAATACACAGTACTCAATATACTGGCAAAGCTAAACAACATGAATAAATTATGCAGATACATTCATTATTTCACTGTGTGTGTTTAAACTGATGCTTGCTGATTGAAGTTATTTGTCAGTTATTTGGTGATGAAATCTATACTGTTTGTGTGTTGAAGGATAAGGTCCTTGTGCGTCTGTTTGTTTGTTTGTAAACTGTGTTGCAGGTGTGCCGACTGTATTTTAACACTGGTAAACAAAGAATGTTTTTTCAACAGTTCCACGGCCACCTGTATAGCCTGTGTGACAAGCCGGTACTGCCTTAAACACTCAAAGACTAAATAATGGAAACTTTGAGCTTAAACCAAGATAAGATAGAAATGTTTCTATACTACAAAATAATAGCATCTGTTAAAACTTTACTAAATTTTATCCAACAACATAGGTAGACCTCAGGGAAAACAATAAAATATCACAACCCTTTAAGTTGCCACAGACATATAAAACACCAATAGTCAGGGTCAGCATGAACTTGAACTCACTATTAGCATCTGACAGAATGATGTTGGGACTCTTTCCTCCCAGCTCCAGTGTGACCTTCTTCAGATTACTGGTACTTGAGGCTTTCATGATGAGGTGACCTACCTATAAAACAACAGTAAACAAAAGAAACTTACTGTAAACTGCAAATATAATATATAAGCCTTGATATGCTGACCTACGCAATACTCCGTACCAACTTTGCTACCACAGGAATATTCAGTAGCAGCTAATATGCTAATGAGCACACTTGTTTATTTCATGATTAAAAGTTAAGTACTACAAACAGGCCTGCTTCATATACAGGGATTAGATAAAGCCAGGATTATGCCACACTTTGAGTCAGGGCATTTAAGGAGCTCTTATAAATGTACCTGAGGGAAAAACATGATCAGTGTGCATCTGAGACAAAATAATGACACAGAAGTTTTTATTTTTTAGGTTATTTTAAGCTTTATTTTGAAAGGAAAATTATTAAATTCTTGGCATTATTAATATCAATAACTCATATCAAATAAACATTGCTTCAAAGTGGCAGCACTCATATGATTCATTGTACAGTAAATAGCAATAATGAACAATGAATAGTTAATTATTAGATGATGAGCATTTTTCTTGTCAAGGCTGTTATTTGACTAATATTAACATACATTTATGTTCAGGCTGCATGATAGAAAATTTGTTAAAGAGCAGGTAATATTTAAAATTGTCCTAATATTCCCCTACAGAAGGTTTAAATGCATCCAAGTTCAGAAAACATTGTATTTTTCTTAGAATATGCATTTTATATTCGAATCCCTTTGCAATTAGCCTGGGCCCGCCCATACTTCCTGTGACGCTACATTATATTTCGCGAGCAAAGTTAGTATCTGGCAAAGCTGCCGTTTTAGAGCATTTCCGTTCCCAAAACAGTGGCAACCAATGAGAAACAACTTTGTATTTCACAGGCAGGTGGGGATTATGCAGATATGTTACCCAGTGATTCGAAAACGTAACGAAATCCATATTACCTACTCTTCAATTCTTTATAAAAACTTCATTTCTGTAGCACTGAAAGAAGACTTTTCGCACTGCACTTCATTACTACAGAAAATTCTCTTACCTCAGTGGATCCAGTGAAAGCTACTTTGTCCACATCCATGTGAGATGCAATGGCTGCACCTGCTGTGGGACCCAATCCTGGGACAATGTTGACGACACCAGCAGGGAAACCCACCTACAACCAATCAAGATGGTGATCGGGTGGGAAAGCAAAATGACAGCGATCTTGTGTATGTAAACAACGTGCACTTGATGGTTGTTCACCGGTTCACTCAGTATGGCTTCATGATTGTAGGCCTCTTAACACACTGATTATGCTGTACACTATCTACATCCTGATGTCACTTTTTAGGTTAAAAGTCAAGCTATTTTCATTTTGTTTTTCAACATAAAATAAATCAGTAATACATCCTGTGTTTTTCTTTTTCAACAAAGGTTTTGAAAAAGGTGGTGGCTTACAAGTGACTACATGGGACAATAGAGCAAATTGTGTAATAACAGCTTTCTGTATTAAAAGGGGAAACAGCATGTCAAAATAGTGTCTTCCTCCTCTGGCCAGAAAAAAACCCATCAGTTTAAAACTAGGCTGGAGCCATTTTAGATTGCACAAAAAACGTATCTGGTTCCTGTGGTTCAAGAAAACATTTTCTATTATTTTAAGTGCACATATACTGCAGGTAAGCCATTCACCTCTTTGATCAGACTGGCTACGTAGAGTGCAGAGAGAGGTGTCTGTTCTGCCACCTTCATCACCACAGTGTTTCCTGTGGCCAGAGCAGGACCAAGTTTCCAGGCCTGCATCAACAGTGGGAAGTTCCACTGGAAGACGGTGTGAGAAAACAAAGACGACACGTGAAAGACATTGTATTACTCAGCAAATACAGAATCGATTCTAAAATTCCACAGCACATACTTACAGGGATAATTTGGCCACACACTCCAATGGGCTCATGTCTGGTGTAGCAGAAGTAATCACCATCAATGGGAATGGTCTTGCCCTCCCATTTGTCTGCCCAGCCAGCATAATACCTACAGACCAACCAACACCCAACAAAAAGCAGCGTGTCATGTAGCTGTATGTGAACGTAAACTATCTGCAAAGTTGTGACGCTGACAGTGCACGATTAATAAAGTTATTGTCTATCAAAAAAAAAAAGAGTCGGTTCACATTTACCTCAACGGGTCGTCAGCAATTTTAAATCTTTTTCTGTTACGGCCAATCGTCAGGAAGTAACATATTTGCATAATGTCCGCCCACGTTCTACATGCCGAACAACTTGAACCGCCCACAACAGTACAATTTCTACGTCATGTCAAGAAGAAGCTGTATCCTGCTGTCATTCAGTTACGGCAATGGGTGCTTCGTTTTCCGACACACGCTGTAGCGGTAGACCAATCATAAAGGACTGCGCCATCTGACCAATCACAGCAGTGAGGGCTCACGGGAAGGAGGGGTTTAGACTGTCTTCAAACTGCTAAGTTGTTTACGAATCATTTAGAAATGGGGTAAAATTAAATCTATTTTTGTCTAAAAGGTTTTTTTGACCTTGCATACATGTAAACCTGACTCATAAAACAATATTAGCCACCTTTAAAATGGCATAATAGGGGCACTTTAATGTCTCTCTGTTCATCAGATTTAATTGCACACCAATCATTATAAAGAACCTTTGAAATTCTAAAAATAGAAGAGGTCAGATCATATCAGGTATTATAAAGCTTGTCAGTGGCAGATATGATACATGTACGCCACTTCTGAAACAAATGGCAACTTTCTTGTATTTTAAAAGAACACACTCATAAAAAAGAGAATACATGATTAAGAGAGAACAAAAAAATATACGTGTGCTCACTCCAAAAATATTTATGTATTTGAATTACATAAAACTTTTCGCCGTTTAGATCACACAGTTTTAACAAACGATCAAGCTTAATGTGATGCATATTTGTCAATAATGAGACAATAAAACAATCAATTTTCCCCACTAAAATCAGTTTATCATTAAACATTGAATTTACTTAAATATTTATATTTTCAGTTCTTTGTGAAAACAATTATTTAGTTTCAAATATGGCCAGCTGAAATATTTAATTGGTTAAATATGTATGAATCTGAATCAACTTAAGATTTTTAGAAGATAGGGCTGGGCGATATATATCGAACGATATATCATGCGCATCTCGTCAGTAAAGCCGGTTCTTTGAACAGAGCTGTAGATCACTGAGAAGCTGCGCCATTGAATCACCCACGAAACTCTACGCGTAGCTTCTCAGTGATCTACAGCTCTGTTCATATACTGACGCTGCATTTAAAAACAGCTGATGGAGATTTACCGCCAATCAAAGAACCGGCTTTACTGACGAGATGCGCATGATATATCGTTCGATATATATCGCCCAGCCCTAATAAAAGATAAATCTGGTAATTGTGTATTTTAATTTTAAACTAAGTCAGAAATCCTGTTTTTTAATTTATGTACGACTGACAAAAATGCATCACATTAAGTTAATTCATGTAAGATAAAACCGTGTCATCTTATTTTGAATTCAAATACACAAATCTTAAAACTGGGTCTAAAATGTTTTTTAGTGCTTGAATTGTAGAACTGCTCAGTTGTGATTCGTAATCTGCAATGCGAGACACTAATTATGCAACTCACAGAAAGGACTGAGATTCATAAGACTTTAATGTGCAATGGGATATTAATGTAAAACCAATTTCAGTGTGAAGGACAATTCATCGTAAGGACATTAAGTTCACCTCAAGCATTTGACCACCATGGGCACGTCCACGGTGTAGGAGACTGCGTATGGTTTTCCATTGTCAAGAGTCTCTAGTTCCTATTTAAAATAAATACAAATAATATTAACATTTTGTAGAGCAACTATAAATCAGTGCTGATATATACTTGACAAGTTTCAAAATGAAAATTTCAGCAAGGAACCCACAATTGAAAAAAATAATAAATAAATAAAACTTCTGCATTTGAATATGTGTTGTGCGGTTTATAATGGCTATTCTTGTTTTTTATTTGAATGCGTTTTGAGAATTTGATGCCATTTCTTAATCACTTTCTGAAGTTTTAAGCAAGCAGTGAGTGAAAAAGGAAGAAACAAAAGTGCTGAAAAGCTCAGATGTAAATTCTATAATTAATATAATTCGGGCCTTTTTGATTCTGTTGTTGGCCGTTCATTTTGCTGAATCATACTGATAATGTTGTTTTATACGTTTGATAAATATGCTCCAACTGCTCCTGGGACAAAGGTTGTTTGAGTGACTCACAGCTAAATAGGCAGCGTCTCTCTCTATGCAGTCTGCTAATTTGCTCAAGAGCAGCCCGCGGTTGGATGCATCCATACGCCGCCAGGGAGACCCAATTTTGAAGGCATCTTTGGCAGCTTTGACAGCTTTTTCTACATCTGCCTGCATGCAAAAACAAACAAACAAAAAAACCAATTGTGAGACAAACATAGTCTGAAAATATCATGCAAGACTCCATATGGGTGGTCATGGCTGATGAGAGAATGATTCAGGCCAGCTAACGCAAATCAGCCCTATTAGGTCATATTTTTTCGCTGGCAGAATTACTTGATATACTGTACACTGCACCAAATGCAGATATCCTAATGAGCTCATTTCAGTGCCCGAGAGTTTATTAAGTTATGCTTATTACATTATATTTGTGAGGTAACGTTAGTTCTGTTAAGTCTGGCTATTGGGCGTGCTAAATAAATATGCGTGGCTATTTTTAATCCCAGCTCCTGGTTTGTATCTGCCATGTTGGCATAGGAACGTCAAGCAGATGCATGTTTATCAGTGAGAGCAGGGCTTTGTTAAGCAAACACAGGTGAGGAAACAAATAACAGTAGAGTTAATTTGAAAGATATTTTAAAAATGTCGGTAACCAAACGGCTTCCACAATATACTTTTAAAGTCAATATTGACATCTAACTTTATAATTTTGCCTTCATAATGCTAATTAACAGTTTTTAATGTTTTTAATAAAGTCTTTTATGTTCACAGAGGCTGCATTTATTTCTGTAAAAATACAGAGAAAACAGTAACATTGTGAAATATTATTTATTTAAAATAACTCTTTTCTATTTGAGTATATTTTAAATTATAATTTATTCTTGTGTTCAATCAGTGTCACATGATCCATCAGAAATCAATCTAATAGGCTGATTTGCTCCTAAAGATTTTTTTTTTTTTCTTAATTTTAAAACTTTTTCCAGCTTCCACAAAAATGCAGCTGGTTTGACTTTATGAACTAAATGGTTCAATTTAGGGATGCTCATTTCGGTTATTTCTTGTAAACGACGCTCGTTAAGCGATTATTAACCGGTTAACTAACAACATTATTTTAAATGAGAATTGAATTCAATTAGAAAGGATGAGCGCCTGTGAACCGTTAAAAATAGTAATATTTGTTTTCTGCGGATTCATTGTACATGCACAAAAACTAGCAAACAACAGAAGACTAGGAAAACGAAAGAAAAAAAAGTTAGCAACAGTCACCCAATTAATATCAACCATGGCAACATCCACGAAACTAAGTCTTACCACTTTCTGACATGACAGGAGTCCAATCGAGGCGCGAGTTCTTTCATCAAACCTTCATTAACCGACAGCAGCGCGCGCGGAGAGCGGAGCATTTTAATCGCGCACAGAACACAAAACTGACGAGATCTAATAAAACTTTCAGATGACACACAGCTCATTTTTCCATCACTATAAGTTACACAAACACACATAAAAACACCCGGTAGAAGCTCGTTTGTGCTTCAGAGCGGCTCTCTTCAGCAGTGAATGACGAGTCCTGTTCCGTTCACACAACACGTGTGCTCCGAGAACGCGGTTGTTAGTTCTGAACGTTTTCAGGTGAGTTCCGTTACAGAACGCAGTGTCACTCCCTGTATTAGGACTCAACAACTGTGTTCTGCTGCTGTGTGAATGTGGCCAATAAAATATGATTTCATACGAGTAGGTAAAATACTGAAATAAATAAATAAATAAAATGAGCCTTTAAACCGTTTAACATTGTATAAATCGGTCAAAATTCAAATCGGTCGGTTAACCGGTTAAAATGAGCATCCCTCATTTGCGCTAACAGTGATAATATTCATAGGAAATATTTCTTGAGCATCAAATCGGCACATTAAAATGATTTCTCAAGAATCACGTGACACTGAAATCTGGAAAAATTATTCAGAAAATTCTGTTTTGCTTTACAGAACTAAAATAACATTTTACAATATATTCAAATAGAAAAAGGTTATTTTATACTGTAATAACATAGCACAATATTACCGTTTTCACATGATCAAATAAATGCAGGATTGACGAGTATAAGAGAGTTCTTTCAAAAACATTACAAATACATTTGATTATGATTACAGACAATGAAGTGTATTTATTTACATAAAATAAAACTAAGTTATTTAATATATTAAAAGTTATCATTTAAAATTTTTCAATTTTTCATATTTTAAATTATGTGAATGCTTAAAGGAAAAGTTCAACCAAAAATGAAAATTCTGTCATCATTTACTCACCCTCGAATAGTTCAAAATCTGTATGAATTTCTTTGTTCTTCCGAACATATTTTGAAAAAAAGTTTGTAACCAGGCTGTTTTGGATCATCATTGACTTCCATAATATTTTCTTACTACTTTTGAAGTCAATGGTGACAGCCTTGTTACAAACTTTCTTCAAAAGATCTTCCTTTGTGTTCATTTTTGGGTAACCTATTCTTTTAACTTGCTCAACTTTGTCTAGTATATACTACTACAGCTCAGTGCATCATCATTTCAATGTATCCCTAAATAGAGAGCTGTTTGAACATGGATTAATAATCAACATATGCAGCATTCTAAAATACGATTTTGATATTTACACTATACTTTATATCGACATTTCTCAGTAACTTGATTTTGTTACAGGCTTACTTTGTTATTGCATACATTACACTGCATCAGAGATGCTCACAAGTCTCTGAGCTAGAGTCCAAGTCAAGTCTGAAGTCACTGTATGTGCGACTCGAGTCGCACTCGAGTCCGAGTCTCAGACTCGAGTCCCCATCTCTGCACTGCATGCCTGATTACTGTCATTCCCTGAAGACTGTGTCAAGACATCTGGCCCTTTTCTCAAATGCAAGTTTTTGGATGTATCAGATTCCTGTTTCCATGGTAATGTATCCTGTCACATGACACTTTACAGTCACAACGGCACTGAATGATTACATTCCACTGTAATGTATTGAGTTGCACCTGTATTCAGTATATGCTTCACAACTCTATAGACCTGGCATGTATTAACACACCAACTACAATGAAACAAAAAATTATGAAAGTCTATTTCTCATACAAAGCTATCATGTTGCTTCAAAAGACTTTTGGCCCTTTTTAATTGTCTAGAGAAAAAAAAAATCTTAATGCTCAGCTGGTTTGACCAGTCAGCCAGTCTCTCAACCCGACAAGCTGAGACCAGCAAGTTTTAAGAAATTTTTATTTTGCACAGATGTACTTGGATTTTGAATTTAAAATTGAAAATGCATACACCCACCTTATCGCCCTCTGCGACATGGCAGATAACCTCACCAGTAGAAGGATTGACGGTTGGAAAGGTTTTCTTGTTTACTGCGTCATGCCATTCATTGTTGATGAAAATCTGCAGCGAAAACAAGAAAAACATTAACATTCTCTGGCATTTGAATAGGTCAAAAGGTCAAATACAAATTTTCCTGGTATTTTTTCACACTGCAGATCAACGGACCAAAACAGAGCAAGTATTTACATGTCACTGATTATAAATTACGACAGCTAAAACTAATTATGCATGAAAAAATATCAGGTAAAGCTTTAGACCAGGGGTCTCCAACCTACCCAGCCAATTTAATTTGGCAGCTACTTTTTTAAAAATGAAAGCAGTTGAGAGCTACCAATGTTATACAATACTTAATCTCTTAAATGATGTGTCAATCCAAACTGTTATCATAGCATCGTCAAAATGTGCTGGAAATATTAGAAAAGTACTTACACACTGAAATCATTTTACCAAGTTTTATGACAAAAGCCAAGAAAAATGTTGGAGACCCCTGCAACTATATGTCAACTAGCATGTCATCAGAGTATTGGCAGACTGTTAATAACTTCTAAAACTTGGGGGCAGTCGTGGCCTAATGGATAGGGAGTTGGACTTGTAAGGTTGTGGGTTCGAGTCCCATGTCTGGCAGGGATTGTGGGTGGGGGGAATTAATAACCAGTACTCTCATTCAATACCACGACTGAGGTGAGACCCTTGAGCAAGGCACCGTTCCCCCAACTGCTCCCCAGGCGCCGCAGCAATGGCTGCCCACTGCTCCGGGTGTGTGTTCACTGGGTGTGTGTGGTTGATCACTTCTCACTGCTGTGTGTGTGCACGTTGGATGGGTTAAATGCAGAGCACAAATTCCTAGTATGGGAAACCATACCTGGCCACATGTCACATCATTTCACTTCACTTTATTTTGAACATACAGCATACTGACTCTCAGAAAGTATATGTCAACTTCTTCTATTAACCCTAAACCTACCCTAACAGTCTACTCTAGAGTTAGTAGACAAGTTGATAAAAATTAATGAAAAATACTTGACATGTAGTAGACTATCAAAACAAACCAAATATGTTAATATGAAAAATGTTATAGTATATCGTGAAATAATCATATAATAAATGTGTCAAAACAGTTAGAAGTATATTCCAGAAAAAAAAAATGTCTGGGCTATTGCACAAGTTTAAAGAGTCAGGATTCTATTTTCTTCCAATTCAAAACAGAATACAAAAAAGGCTTCCATTGAACCATCAAAATATATAGTTTTCTAAACATTTATAACATGTTTTGTGTCTTTCTACCTAAATATTTAGTTTATTCAATGTGTTACATGCTATTTCTTTTTATAACTTTTTACAACAGAGCCCCATTTACTGCACAGGTGTTGCTGTAACACCTACACTCAAGAGAACAAATTACAACTCCAAACAGTTTACATTTATCCAGAAGCACCACATCATATGATTGGATATATTCTGTCATTCAAAGACCTCAGGACAATTGAATGTTTTAGACTTCTAATATCAAGAACATTGCTTTAAAGGGCAATTATTCAGGTTAAGTAACAGAATAGAAATGATGTTTTCGAGTCATTTAAATTTATTAGGATTTCTTATTGTCAGTAATAATCATACTAAATGCTATTTCTAGAGAAATTGTGAGAATTGCGTGGCCTTAGAGTCCACTCCAGTTGTGTCACTGTGCTGCGTTTTAATACATGTAAAAGTATGTATATTTTTTTAATATGTTTAAAACAATCTCTAAATGTGTGTGTGTGTGTGTGTGTGAGAGAGAAAGAGAGAGGGAGGGGGGGCGCAGCCTAAAATGATAAAAAAAGATAAGATAAAACAGGAATGGATGGAGGCGGCGTTTGAAAACATGCCAAGTTCATTAACCTGCTGCAAAATTACTTTTACAATAAATGCAAATATCATAACTCTACAGCACAGCAATTAGACCATCATAAAGATGTTATGCTACTTTAGCGTAATGATAAGTCAAACGTTTAAAAGTTACAAATATGAAAATATGTCATTTTCAAACGTTACCTATCACTAAACACGTGAAGTCTCAGATTTTGGCTTTACCTTGTTGTAGTGAACGTCTGGATGAACATTTGGTGCAGGAATCGTTGAATGCTGACATGCTGGGATACGGAAAACTTGTGGAAAAGTTCTGGAGAAAACAGTGCGCAGCATTTTTACTCACTTGCCTTCAACACACAGACTGTTGATGAACTCGGACTTCAGAGCAGAAAAAATGCTCTCGGGTTGCCAGATATTTGCGACAAAAACAATGTCATTAAAACAATGTCATAAAACCAATCAAGATCCGCGCGTTTACATAAGACACTATAATTATTTACACCCGTTATATATGCATTAAAAACAGAATTCTATCAATATTACCAGAATAAGCGTCATTTACAACAAATAACTCCGAATGTCAAGCAACGGAAACGTGTAAATACGTGTGGATCTGGCAACAGACAAACGCTGAGAATGTGTGTGTAAAAGCTGTGATTAATCCAAAATAATTTTCACCAAACGTAACTAATAAAATAATCAAAATTATTGAGCTATATTGGAAAATAATGAAATAAAATGTACATATGTTGGCTTTTATTTTGAAAAACAAATCATGTGACATCCTGAGGCCGTGAAAGTCATATGATTGTGGTTTAGGAAATATGGCGTCACATTTGTTTTGCGGCAGAGTTAACTTGAATATTTTGCGAGAAGCTGCACGAAAAGACCTGCGCGAATTTTTAGATAAATGTTCGGGAAGCAAGGTAAAGCTCTTTGCTTTTATACTAACTAATGCAGACTGGTCTCTTACACGGTCGCTTTCCTGCTGTCACACCTGTCACTTTCTCAGAAATGCCCCTAACGGGCTAATCTTTTTAAAACAATGTGAACTGGACTGTATGTTGTGGTTGCAAATTATTATTAATATAAATGCTGTTCAGTAATGCTGTCAGTCGGCACGCAACGTTTGGAGCTTAATTGTCCTTTAATTTATGTGTTTAAGGCCATTGTCTGGGACGAGTACCTTACTGGACCCTTTGGCTTAATTGCTCAGTATTCCCTTTTGAAGGTGAGAGAAATTGCACCAAAATACACGTATAGTGGACAAAATATAATTTCATATTTCAAAGACACGGGAGACTATTTTAATGATTCTTTCATGCTTGTTCAAGAAGGTTATTTATCTTCATTTCATTTTTAAAAGGAACATGAAGTGGAGAAAATGTTCACCCTCAAAGGTGGCCGTATACCATCGGCTGCCGTCAAGAATATTGTCTTTTTTGTTCGACCAAGGTTGGAATTGATGGACATCATTGCAGAAAATGTTGCAAGGTAAGTAAACAAAATGATTTGTTTATATTTGAACAAATATAAAAGGGTCCCATCAACCTTTGTTCTGTGTACTGTAAGCCGTTTATAGAACATGTTGATTTTTAATTTTTCACAATGTTTGTTTGTACAATAACAATGTGAGTAGTCCGTGAGAGTAATGCTGTGTTGCTGAAGGTGTTGCATTTTAATATTTGTATTGCAGTGAGGATAAATTACAACCACGAGAATTCCACATCCTGTTTGTGCCTCGCCGAAGTCTCCTGTGTGAGCAGCGGCTGAAGGAGAAAGGGGTTCTGAACTCTTTCACAAACATCGATGAATACATTCTGGACCTTATACCTTATGACGGAGATCTTCTTTCCATGGAGTCTGAGAGTTCCTTTAGAGTAAGACAGTGTTTAAATATCAGGTGTATTATGGATTTGAGTTCATTTTCTGAAGGATTTCTGATTCCACGTTAGTCAGACCTTGAATAGAAATATCTATGGATGCAAAATATGCTTTATTAATGCATTAGTTGTTGTTAGGGTTTTAGGGGACATAGAGGATAGTTCTAAATGCATACAGGTGCTGTGCGTATTTAACTTTATGGAGTAATGCCAGACACGTGAAATAATAGACATAAAAAAATATTTTTAATTGATCACAGGCCTGAGCGAAAATATGCAATTTAGTGCATCGACAAAAAATAAGGTGAAATGCTGATTGTTATTAACAAAATAACAGACTACTTGCATAAAATTATATTATCAGAATAGAAACAGTTGTCCTTCTATATCTCCCAGTAATGTGGCATTTATTTGTAAATGATTAGTTTGATGGTCAAAGCTCCTTAAGCTGTTGTTTGTATTAGCCTTATATTTGATACTCACATTCACACTCATTTAAAAAATCTCTGAAATCATAATAACATTTCTCTAACTTTGTACTGACATATGCATGAGCAGATTGTGACATCCACGTAACTGTTTTGTATTATGTAGGAATGTTATTTAGAGAATGATCAGACAAGCCTGTATCACGCTGCCAAGGGCCTCATGACTTTGCAAGCACTTTATGGAACGATTCCACAAATCTTTGGCAAGGGCGAGTGTTCAAGAGTGAGTAGAAAAGCATTTGCCAACTTTGTACCTATTTGTGCCTGTTCTTTTCAGACATTTGATGATTTTTGCATGGTGGTAATGGACTTTTGTTGTTTTTTTTCTCAGCATGTGGCCAACATGATGTTGCGGATGAAGAGAGAGTTTGCAGGAAGTCATACTCAGATCCTGCCTGTGTTTGATACCCTCCTCCTGTTGGATCGCAACGTGGACTTGCTTACACCATTAGCCACCCAACTTACCTACGAGGGTCTTATCGATGAGATCTTTGGCATCACCAATGGTAAATGAGTTTTAAATTTGTGCAGATATAAAAGAAACACTTTAGAAATATATAACTATTATTATTTATATCAACTATAAAGACTGTGTAAGATCTCATTTATTTCCAATAGTAGTAGTATCATTGCTATAAAGATTGTATATTCTCTCGTTTTCAGCAGTAGTCTGTTCTGTCTTACCTTTTTTGCTTTGACAGGTTATGTGAAGCTTCCGCCCGAGAAATTTGCACAAAAGAAACAGGGAGAAGGTGGGAAAGATCTCCCAACTGAACCGAAGAAGCTGCAGCTCAACTCAGCCGAGGAGCTTTATGCAGAAATAAGGGACAAGAACTTCAATGCTGTGGGAGCAGCTCTCAGCAAGAAAGCCAAGATTATATCAGCTGCGTTTGAGGTGCTTAAAACTACTGATTTTAAATAAATTCAGCGAGAAAAAAGTCTTGCATCCCTCGCCTGTGATTTTAGTGAAACATTTGCAGTTATATGATCAACAACACAGTAAAACAGTTATACTACAGTATGTGATATTATAATTAAAAAGAACAAAATATAATTTTTAAAAATAATTTTCAGTGGTATGACAGCATTTTTAGTGTCCCTTGATCCTTCAGAAATCATTTAATATGCTGCTTACTTTGCTAGTGTGCCATTAATGATCTTGTACTCTTGCATGCTAGGAACGACACAATGCGAAAACTGTTGGAGAGATTAAACAGTTTGTTTCGCAGTTGCCTCACATGCAGGCGGCTCGAGGTTCCCTGGCTAATCACACCTCTATTGCTGAACTCATTAAGGACATAACAAGTAAGTTTGAGACCAATCAGTTCTACATTCAGAAAATAAATAATTACAGCTGGTTCTTTTCTGCTTCAGCTCGACTCTGAAACGCTGTCAGTTACAACAGACAGTAATTGTAACTCTTCCCACAGTTTCTACGCAAAAGATTTTAAACTTGTTTATAGTCATAGTTTACAGAGAATATCATTCTTACTAGATATATAGAGTGACCAACTAACAACATGCTAAGAATAGCTTTTATATTTTTTTTTAATAACTGTATTATATTTTATACAGTCATGTTGATTTTCTTACTCTCCTTTCATGCTGTAAACTTAAAGGATTAACCAGGATTATGTTGTTCAGTAAAGTCCAATTGGTTTATTTTTAGAACTTCTGCAATAAGTAGTACTCATTCTTTTGCTGATATCATGAATTAGCATTTAGTTAATATCATTTTGCATTCATATACTGTGATATCCTGTTTTTGGAATCCAGCAAAATTTAATGTGGTTGCTGGACTTCCATTAACAAACTGAACAAGTACTGTGCTAATACAATGTGGTAATATTATGAGATTTGACATGAGTTTACATTTAGTTTTTTACTTGCCAGTTTTGGATCTTTTTCTCGAACTGCCTTGCTTTCCTGTGTTTCAGCCTCAGAAGACTTCTTTGACAGTCTGACCGTTGAACAAGAGTTTATGACTGGAGTAGACACAGACAAGGTGCCTTGTTTTGTTTAAGATTCCAATGTGAATGCTGTGTAATTTAAGAAGTATGTTTAAAGGAGCCATACAAACCCAATTTCTTTCTATCTTATATCATTCTTTAGGATCTTAATGGAAAGTTTGTAATATAGTTTGCTTTAAAATTTCTCAAAGGTAGTGTAAAAAACGCTCATTTTACCCTGTCAGAAACAGCTCTTTAGAAATCACTGTTCGGTGTACTTCCCCTTTAAATCTTCACAAGCTCCCCTGACTCCGCCCCTCTTTTCCGAGGCACTCTCAGAGGATCTTTTTTTAGCCAAATTCATTGTGAAACTTGCTAAATAGCACATTATTAGGAAAGGTGACTTCATTAAAAGACATTATACTCACTGCTTCTGTAGGTGAGGCTGGATCATGAAGGACTCTCACAAACATAAACGCATTTCAGTTGATCAAGGGACCGTGTCCCTTCAGAACCAAACGTAATGTTAATCCTCCGCGTCTTTAGTCAGATGTCGGGAGTAAATGACTACTAAAAGCCCGGTTCTTGTGTTTTATTAAATGAATAGTAACCCAAAAAAAGAAAATTTGCTGAAAATTCTCAGTCTTTGCTATATGTGGATGAGTATACTTCTCCATCAGAACAGATTAGGACAAATGTAGCATTACATCACTTGCTCACAGATGGCTACCCTGCAGAGAATAGATCGACTGTGTGCATCCTCTATGAAAATGAAAAAAAAAAAAAAAACTTTCTCTGGGGACAGATAATAATTTAGGTTTGAGTAATTTCTTTGTTCATTGTGTTTTTATTGTGATTTTACTCTCAGGTCAGCACTTATATAGAAGACTGCATAGCACAAAAAGACCCTCTGATAAAAATCCTGCGACTGGTGTGCATGCAGTCTGTCTTCAACAACGGCCTCAAACAGAAAGTCCTGGACTACTATAAGAAGGAGATCCTTCAGGTTAGAGGACATTTCCTTGTGGTTTGATTTTCCTTTTAGATGTATTGTGAATCCTGTCACTGTTTGTGGTGATGATAGCAGTGAGTTATAAATGCCATAAACCTCTACCATGTTTGTGTTTTTGTTGGATTAGACATATGGTTACAAGCACATTCTGACCCTAAAGAACTTGGAAAAGGTTGGGTTACTCAAACCTCAAAGCACCATGAGAAACAACTACCCCACAATCAGGAAAACACTTAAATTGTGGATGGAGGACGCCAACGAACAGGTTTGTCCTGTCCTTTATTTTAAGTAAGGCTCTCTGCTTTTATATAACTGCAAGTGACCGGCACTGGTCAAATGTTCCCTGTCCACATTCACACCAGTGCTTTGAAATAACGCTTTTCACATTTCCGTGGATCCCAGAAGTCATAGTTGGGTGAACTTTTAAGAGTAAAAACAATATTTTCATGTTCCTATTTGCTATAATTGCAAAAGAGAAAACCCACATTAGTGTTTCTGTGACTTTCTAAAAGAACGAGATAAAAAGCAAAAATAAAGATATCTGTGATAGTCTTGCTATTTAATTTTAAAGGTGCCATAGAATGGAAAACTGAATTTACCTTGGCATGGTTGAATAATAACAGTTCAGTACATGAACATA
>JAUMHQ010000053.1:22483990-22505785 GCA_032361165.1 Enteromius paludinosus
AATATGCCAATAAAATGTTTCAAATTCATATTCATGTCCAGTTTTTTTCCTTATGTGGCAAGTAGCCGTGTAATAAGAGGGATAACTACCGGCTGCCTGTACATTATCCCTTACTGAACACACTGTACTTTAATCATTCAGACTTTTCATTCCCATGAAACATTAAATATGGCTATTTTTATTTGCAGCTTTCATGATGCACATTTGAATTAATCATGTAATAGATATACCATAAGTCATCATTATGTATTGATTTAAAATGATCATTAAATGTGTAACTATTTACATTTCCGTTGTCTTTTTACAGGCTTGTGACATAACTGGAGGCTTGTATCTCAGAATTCCCCAGAAGATTGCTCTCACACAGTATTTGTTGGTGAGAAATTTGTCCCAAGTTTTGAACTTGGGATCATCCCATTCAGGCCATTTTATGTTTGCAATATTCTGTTGCTGAGCCTGTGACTGCTGGTTGTGTGTCAGTGGGTGTTTTTACCAGACGCAGACCAGAGATCCCAGCTGTTGTTACCTCCTCCGGTACATGTAGACTACAGGGCCGCCTGCTTCTGCCACCGCAATCTGATTGAAATTGGCTACGTCTGTTCAGTGTGCCTTTCAAGTATGTCTCCATCTACCCCTTATAAAACTCTTTTCTTTTTTAATATATTGTGGGGTGTGATTTAATCCTGTGGTCTTCAGTGTCACATGATCCTTCAGAAATCATTCTAATGTGCAGATGCCAAACATTTCTGATTTAATGTAAGAAGAATACAAAGTTAAAAATAAAGCATTTATTTAAAATAGAACTATTTATATTATTTACTGCTCATGTTTACAGTCTGAATACCGTGAACTGAATATGGTCACTGACACAATGACGTGTCACTTAAAGGAACAGTTCACCCAAAAGTGAAAATTCTGTCATCATTTACTCACCCTCAAGTAGTTCCAAATCTGTATGAATTTCTTTTGTTCTGCCGATCCCAAAGGAAGTTTTGGTCACCACTGATTGAAGAAATAAAAAGGAAGTCAATGGTGACCCAAAACTCTTTTCAAAATATCTTCCTTTGAGTTCAGCAGAACAAAGAAATTTGTTCAGATTTGGAACAACTTGAGTGTGAGTAAATATTTTTTGGGTGAATTATTCCTTTAAGAAATGGTTTTTATTAGCTTGAACTTTTTTAAATGTACAGTCTGATCAAACTATATTTCTTTCTTTACCTTTTTAGAGACCATTAAATATATTAAAAGATCCTACATAGCTGAGAGATTGCTATGTGTGGTTTAACTGTTGCATCTTTTCTTCCTTTACCAGTATTCTGTAACTTCAGTCCCATTTGCACAACATGCGAGTGAGTCTTTTTAACATTTGTTTTATGATCTCCGCCATCCATTTTTCATTCAACCTTTAACATTGTGCTCTTCTGTTCATAGGACTGCTTTTAAAATGCCACTGCCTCAGATGGCCAAAACAAAGAAGAAAAAAGTTAAAACTGCAAACTGACCTCATCGATAAATGTGTGTCTGTGTGTTGTGTTTAGTATTTTGTTGATTAGCATACTTTTTTTACTGTGATTTGTTCCTTATTATGTTTAACATAATAATGTTTATTTGAACAATGTTTTGGTATTGTAGCCAATGCTTTAAATAAAAGATCTCTGAACCAAAGCCAGAAGCACATTCAAAGCACATTCATGTCAAGGGTCTTGTTTCAGTCGAGTGGATTTCACAACAAATGAGCTATTTAGATTTCTTGAAATGATCAAAAAAAAAAAAAAAGTGTATATGTATGTACAGCATATATGTATGTATGCATGTATGTACAGTATGTATGTATGTACAGTATGCATGCATGTACAGTATGTATGTACAGTATATGTATGCATGTACAGTATATATGCATGCATGTACAGTATATATGCATGTATGTACAGTATATATGTATGCATGCATGTACAGTATGCATGTGTGTGTGTTGTTTATATATATACACACACGCACACATTACAGTACAGTTTTTATTACCAAGCAGTGCAAAAACACTTCAAATACTCCTCACTGCAGAGACCAACAAAATGACTTCCTGTTTATAACAACTTATTGGTCATGGTGGGATTTCTGTACCCTACTGCCAACCACAGACCAACTTCATCTCCACTCTGAATGTACAGAAACCTGCATTAGAGTTGACAGTCTTCGGCTGCAAGGGACATTTAGATCCTCCACTTGGTCAAACACTCCCAAGATCCTTAGTTGCCGTTCACCGTCATAAAGAAATGGTCCATACTAAATAATCCTTGTGCTTCGGTGCCATGATGCCATTTATAATACGCTGAAAAAATCTGTCACCTGGATCGGGGGGGGGAAATATATACTCGGTTTGTGAAACCGGGCCTTAGCATTTTGTATTTACCAAAGACCTTTATGCAAAGCGACTTATAAATGAGGAATTGAAACACACGATTTAGGTAATGCACAAAAAAAGATTGCTAAAAGTCTGTCAGAGATGTTCTGAGGAAGGCATACCTTTGTTAAGAGATCGCTTTGAACCTTACTGTCCTTCTCAAACTCTACTGCAGCATCCAGAACCAGCACTGGCACCTTCGCCAGGTGCTCAAAATGAACCCTATGATGGGGAAGAGAAGAGCACATATCAAGTACATGGTACCGTCATCATCACTAGCTTACATGCAAAATAAAGTCTTTTCACCAGTTAAAAAATGGTTTTATTAATAGTGTGTCAGCATAAAATTTAAGTTGACATTTCCTAATATTAGTTTTGCCATCAATATTTGAACGGTCGTCAAGATCCGAGTGATCAGAGG
The DNA here is from genome assembly GCA_032361165.1 of Enteromius paludinosus. Lineage (NCBI taxonomy): Eukaryota > Metazoa > Chordata > Actinopteri > Cypriniformes > Cyprinidae > Enteromius > Enteromius paludinosus. Next base: position 22,486,813 of record JAUMHQ010000053.1, read on the forward strand.
TTTGGGGCTATGGAGTAGAGAAGACATGTACCCGGGAACCAGACAGAAGTGTTGCAGTTCAAGACTCAAGTTTATTAACAGGCGAGTGTATATTTATAGTGTCAGACAGAAGTGAAAGATTTCAAAACATGACAGTCATGTTTCAAGTATATATTGAGTAATGTCAAAAGCAAAACTTATCTAGCACAAAAGGAACAGAATGTTCCTTTGAATCTCTTTTGGTGAGAAAGCACACAGTGGTACAACTAACAAGTATCAGCACACACTTTGTACTTTTGTTGATAAGCCAGTCTTCATGTTTTATGTGGAGTTTCGCGAGGTAGTCAAGCTGAATTCCCTGTTCCTCCATACGACCTCGTCTGCCTAACCTCTCCATGCAGGTCTGGAGAACATAGCATGAAAATGCATCAACTCGTATCAAATGATTCGAGGAGATTAATGAAAGAGATGCACACCTCTGGAGATGCTCGGAGGTATATGATGCCCTCCAGTTGAATTCGATGACCAAACTGCTCAACAAGAAAGGAGTGCCAATCCTGATACACAGCCCACTCGGTCGAATTTATACAGCCAAGCTCAAACATGTTTAAAGCAAAGATGTACCTGAGAAAGGAGGATATACAAACTCAGAACGGAAATCATGTTTGGTTTACAACAACTGTTTTCAGTACACCCGAGTACATTCAGTAGTACTTATATTTTAACATATAGAAATGTGCTCAAGTGGGTCAAAAAACCCTTGCTATGCTAATAGGACTAACTATGAATTATACACTCTCACCTGTCACTGTAGACAGAGCGCTCGTACACCTGCACCGCCAAACCTGTGGACTGCCGTAATCTGGCAGCAATGGGCTGCAGTTGTGTTCGCATGCGACTCATACAGGAGAACGTCTGGAAAGTGTAGGACCAGCGCTTTGGATCATGATACATCATCTCCAACAGGTTACTGGATGATTGCTGAGCGCTATCTGCCGTCTGCTACACACAAAGGAAAAACACATTAGTGTATGTAACATATATACCTTGGTATTTGGACATTTATGCCAGTTATTTCACTGCATATTGAGCAGAAAGAATATGAAAATACTTGAAAATAGCACACTTGAATTAAAATATTTCACAAATGCTTGGTTCTTTGTTCAATGTGTACTCTTTGTACATCACAGAATAAGCTATAAGCTATAATATAACATAAGCTACAATTAAGTACAAAAAGATTGTAGTTTGATATTTTTATATCATACAGGCTGTATTTTATGTACTTCCTAGAGTTGACCATACATGGCCAGGATATAATCTCACGGTCACTGTTGATTTGACGATTATGTGTGGTGTAGTGACACTGACCTCGGTGGTTTGGTCCACATTTTGCCATTTGCTGACGGGCTCAGCTATCACTTCCCAATTCTGTCCTGCATTCTGTAGCAGTTTGGCAAATGTTGACTTCCCGACCGCTTGTTCAGAGGACACACACACACACTTACATGACCAACTAAACTTTAAAGCGACACTGCTACACCTGAGAACCGGTCTGGTGATGTGCACAGGCCACATTGAATAACCATGACTTTATTATTTTTCAAATTTCATTACACTCATGTAAACGTTAATCATTTGTCCAAAAACACTACAATAAGCAAAACATACCAATGTTTCCTTCGAGAGAGACTCTCTTTATTTCGTTGCTTCCGACGTTACTCATGCGGCCGCTCGCAAAACGGCAAAAAGCAGAGCGCGTGAAAAAGCGTTTTATCGCTCTCATACTCAACTCTGACATCACGCAAAAATAATATTTACATCATTTATATATGTCTAAGACCATTTGACCATTTTATTTGCACTAAGCATCTTAGCAGAAACGTGCTTCCGGGTGAGGGAAAGTTTTAGTTTCAAAATAAAAGTTTCACTTTTTCCATTAAAAAAAAAATATGAACCTCAAAACATCGTTAAAAAATAACATGTACAAAATTTTTTTTTTACTACAATAATCCTTATAGTGCATCTTTTATAAGATGACTAACACAAGTAATGCAAAATACAGTGTAAAACAAAAAATAAAACGTTGAACATACGGGAATTTTTCACTAACATACTTTTTCTATAGACTAAAAATTACCAATGCTTTCGAAAATCTGATTAGGAATATGGTTAAAAAAAAAGTCAGTATAAATAAAAGGATAAATGAACTTGATGGTTCCATTACGCATGAAATACTGCTTAACGGTCTGAAAATAAATCTAGAGCTTCACCTAAAACCAAAATAATAATCTTCACTGTTGATTATGCAACCACATACACATAAAAAATGATTTGTCTTCAAACTTGTAAAAAAAAAAAAAAAAAAAAAAAGTAATATTGATCCCTTCCTCCAATACATTTATAAAAGTACTGACTAAAAATGCTGGTTTTATTTTTACTTCCATCAAAACTAAACTCTGATATATTTGCTTTATATCCCAGTCCATTACAAACACATAAAAAAAAGCTCCACAGTGTAATACTGACAACAGAACAAACAGCTAGAGGAAATCCACACATAAATCAAGAGTTTTTCAGGATGACTACTTCTATGAGCTTCAGGAAGCACAGCTGAGATACAACGAAGACGATCAGCGTTGCACAAAACAAATTCAGACTCCAAAAACTGGACAAGGAAGGCTTTCTGGAAAATGCATTAAGGCTGACCAATACGGTATTCATATCAGTGTCTATCTATCCTTGCTGCCTAGTTTCTCAATAAGGTCCTGCAGGGGTGCCAGCTCTCTGCGATCAATGAGATTGAACTCCTAAAAAAAAAAAAGGAAAAATTGTAATCAGTTCAAGAGTATTGATCCAGCAATTTAGACATTGTCACTCATGACCTATGCGTGTGTATGTGTTAATGCACTGACCTGTACAAAGAAGATAAAATGCTTGAAGGAGGTGTTAAGATGAGCTTCCTCCTGAAGCTGCATGACAGAGTCAAAATGCTGATGGTAAATATGAGCATAAACCCTGAACAGACGCTTCAGTATAGTTTTTGCAACTGACATGAAGTTCTTCGGGAAAGGAACGCCTGGAGGGAGTGAAACGTCCAATAAATGAAAGAGCCTTGATGACAAGCTTACACTACATAACAACTGGAATCAAACAAACCGATCTTAGACGGGAAGAGAGTTTCATCATCCAGCTGATCCTGAACCCAGGTCATCAAGTAGTCAATGTACTTGGGAGCAGAACACTTGATGGGTTTTTTGATGTTGGTGCCGTCTGCCCAGTGATATTCATATCTTTAATAAAAATCATCATAATAAAATTCATGGTCATTTTGAACGCTAGAGGAAATTGCTAGTGAATGATATCACACTGGAATAAAACTGGTTGGCTTTGACTTTAACACAACTTTCACGTTTGGTGTTCCCGGACAAAAATGATACAGAATGTCTTTGTTACATGCTGTCGCCACATATTGGTTTCAATCTTTTTATCAACTTGTTTTCTTTCAATTAGCACAGGTTTTGTATTTCTTTTTGGAATTGATTCATTGATCTGAGTTTATGCACCATTATCATAAAGCATTATCTGTGGATTATTTTGGCAATGTCCACTCGGCTCACATGAACTCATATCAACAAGGCAGACAATCAATCGGTTTCCAAAAAAGGGATGCAAAAGCCTGCGCTATTTGAAAGAAAAACAAGTTGAGATTGAATCCAATATTCTGTGATGATAATAGAATAATGAGACATTTACAAGAAATGTTGCAAAAGCGGGTCATCTTTAACTGGAATTTAAAGAAAGGGATTTTCAGCACAGAATAAAGCTTAAGCGGCATTGAAAAGAAGCTATTTTATTTTACCTTGGCCCCGCAGACATAACAGAGCAGCTGGTTTCTGTGCAAAATTCAGTGATTGTGCCATAGAGCATGTTGATCTGGTTGAAAAAGTCCACAGCTGAAATAAATGCATGTGAATTAAAATACTTTTACTGACAAACTCACTGTTGACACAATGTAAAGGTATAGGAGATGAAGACTGGCAGGGTGGTATTTGGTGATAAAAAATACAATTATGTAATTGGTATGGTTATTTTCTGATATAAATGTACTGTAAAAAGTTTTTGATGCTGATACATTGTTATCATTGATGCACTGTTGGGTATGGGTCACTAGGCACACGCTTCTTAATTTCAACTATTAAATAAATATTGCCATTTTAAAATCACCAATTTTACAAAAAACGGAAGAAGGTTTCGTTTCAAAGGAGAATGAAACTAGCAAGAGTCCATTTCTTTTGGGTTCAGTCACACTGCAGTTCTGGCAGGTTCCTTATATCTGGTTAAACACTGAGACGGGCAATCCTACATTTGATTTATTTCATGCTTTGATTTATGTGTCAAATATGGTCAACATAGTCTTTATTATGGTTGAATATCATACATATAATTTCAAGTGGTTTAAATCCACCTCAATAAGTTTAAACTAATTTATGCATTTTTATGTATCTTAGGATGCATGCTTTTTTTTTTAAGATAAAATAAGTTATATAAAAATTTAATACTGTTTTATTTCAACCTGCATTATGTGTTTTTTATAACGTTTTAATTTTTATCACTAGTAAACATATGTAGACTCATGTGTATATTATGCATGTATTTTAGGCTTCCGCATGCAAGTTAATGTAAATTGCTCAATTAAAAGCAAAAACAACTCACTATTGACAGCAATCCATTCGTTAAGGTCCTCTCCCTCTGGTAACATCACCGCAGCTCGGAGATTTCCGCTTCCTAAAGTGGCCTCTGCATGTTTCAGCAGTTCATACTGATGAGAGCCTTCTGGGATATTCTTCTTGGGCTTGAAAGTCTTTGATGAACGGCTCCCACTACGATACAAAGTCACAACTGTCAATTCTACTAGACAAGCGCATGGATTAAACTGACTACAAGCAATATATTAATATAGCACGAGTGTAAGAATTTAAAAGTGAAACATATGTAACATTCAAAACAAGCTAACTTAAGTCGAAGTTTTCACGCTAAACACAGGAACAGACATGTCAACCGGAAATGTTGAAAGTTCAACGTTATCAGCGCAAGCAGACGTTTATTTGTTGATGGACGTGCTTCCATATTTCTAATTCTTCTGAGAATATAAAGATGCTTGGTAATATATCTTTAATGCGCGATTATGGCAAGAAAGAAAAGGTTAACGTACTGTCGCGGCGGCTAAAAAAATACTTACAATAAGAAACTCATCTCCGGCTCTGTTCCTCTTCAAAACTACTTTTAGAAGGCAATGCGAACTGCTATGACTGTAAAAGTTAATCCTCAAAGGCCACTAAACACCATTTATAAGTTACTCTTCGAAGTTCGGTGTTTTGCAGACGAAAGATATAAGTAGGCGTAGAAACTAGAGACTCAGGAAATGTCTACGATTGGTTCCCCTCGAGTGCCATGTAACCACGGAAAGACAGCGCGTGGTTACGTGCAAACTTCCTCATCTACACGGATCGAGAATTGTTACGATTGTTCGGTACTTGTGACCACACTTCATTAACAGTTATTGGTGAAACTATGAATAGAAAAGCCACCTGGCAGCTAAAACCTTGTAGTTATACCGCGCATGCGTGCTTCGGTCAAGGGGCGGTAACGTTAGTTTGTCCTCGCGGATGATATAGTGACGCAATAGCCACGCACGGGGCAACGGGGTTATAAACTGATACTGAATTTTAGTGTGCTCACCTTTCTGCCTTATTTCCGCGAGGGCGGTTTTGGGTCGCATAGGTGCGATTTAGCGGGTTACAATCTTTTTTTATATTTTATTCTTATTTATCAATAACACCCACTAATGGCTAACGTTACACTACGGGCATTGCGGAAACTATGCCGGCATTCTCACCATCAGGCATGCAGTTTTCATTTGTCATCTTCACGGTAAGTGTCCGAGAGCTGTCTTGCGTTACGCTACTGTCATTTGTGATAGGATAAAACCGGGCTACGAATGCCACAGCGTTATGATCAGCTCTCGTTAAACCGGCTGTCACGTACTGCGGAATTGTAATTCTGTATCAGTTTAACAGTTGTGATTGTATCACTGTATTACACTTAGTTTCTTGATAAAAACGTGTCATCTGCGACTTCTCTCTGGATGTTTTAGTTATGTAACAAACGCCGGTTAATTGTTCGGTTCGCTGTGCGCCCCCGAGCGGCTCGCACCCGGCTGATGTAATGTCATTAACTGCTTGCAAGCAGCCGGCGTCAAGTTTCCACAGAGGGACCCCTCTCTGCTAATTTCAGTGCTCATGTGTTGAGTTTCCTCTGGGTAGTTGTGCATGACTGCTCAAATTCAGCACATACCCGTTTTAATTTGTGCTCCGCGTGGTCATTAATTTTATGGGATTAATTTAACGGTGGTGACTGAATTTTCTACACATGACTTGACTGAGACGTCTTCAAGCAGCAAAGCATTTAAAGTTTTCCCCCTGTTTAAAAGAGGAGGGGGGAGAGTATATCTCCCAAAAATGTGTATCTTCGACATTGATTGCATGCAGAGTACACATTTTGTCACTTCATGCCTTCTGCGGGATTCGAACCCAAAAGCTTCGCGTGACCAGCACAGATGTCACAAATGTGTCCTGAATAATAATAAAAAAAGAATAATCACACAATTTTAAAAAAATCAGTTTTATAAAAAAACAATTAAAGAATTGGACACAAAGTATCATCAAATCTGAAAATTGTCAATTGCTATGAACACTTTTAGGAAACTTTTGTAAATGAATAGTAAAAAGAGAATAGTAAAAATGTCTGTTTTTGCACTGATTATCTGTTTTGTGTATAAGTAAGTCTACGACATATAGACCAGGCCCCTGCACTTATATTTAATTATTTAGAAGACCCATTTCTCCTAAGCACTTTACAAACAGTGTCCTGTTATATTACTGTCCAAATGTCTTTATTTAGACTGTTGTCTATCACACCAGCACAGTGCTTATCTTTAGGCGGCAGCTTTGAACAGATAAATTCCACTGAAACAATATATTTTTCAAAAGTATTTTTCCGAATGTAGCCAAAGTTAGCCAGGGCAGAAGCAGATTTGTAGTTATTTGCAGTGACTCGTCAGTGTTTTATTTTCCAGACAAGAGGCGGTGATCATCTCAGGCAGGAAACTGGCACGGCAGATCCGTAACGAGGCGCGTGATGACGTGGAGGAGTGGGTCGCTGCTGGAAACCGACGGCCTCACCTTAGTGTAGTGCTAGTGGGTGATAATCCAGCCAGTCACTCGTACGTTCTCAATAAGACCCGAGCAGCAGCAGAAGTGGGTAAGATATGTTTCAAGGCCAGATGGGAGTCTGGAATAGTATTTAGAGCCTTTTTTTTTTCACAGCTCACTGAAGTGAAGTGAGGTGTATCTATCTACCAGATACAATTCCGAACATGCTTGTCTGATGTTCCGTAACCTTTTGGTATAATGAATTAAAGGTTTAGTTCATCTATAAATTTCAATTCTGTCATTGTTTCTTCTCATTATGTCATCAAAAATCCATGCCATAGCCTTTATTCCAAGTTGTTCCTTAAGCACTCTTTTAATAAAGCCTGAGAGATGTTCTTTCTGTTGAAATCCCATTCCAGCAATACTAGGCCCTTCAAAAATGAAAGCTCATTTCTACTGGAATAAAACTACATTCAAGTGATCATCTCTCTTTATTAAACTGCTAATTTAATGTGAATCACCTCTTTAATCTCTTTCTAACTTTCTGATCTAACAAATGTTTGGTTGTGTGGACTTTCACTGGAGGAACAGAAGTCTCTTCGAAGGTTTTGCCTTCACATGTATTTTGATAAAAGCCTGGTTCGAAGCGACACGAGAGGGAGCAAATTATGACAGAATATTTTTGTAAATTATGAAATGGATGAATTGAAAGTTATACTCAATAAAAATGAAAAGCAGCCACAAGTCTGTTTTTGTCATCAATATTGCTGTAGTATGCTAGAGATGGGTGTCACTTTTCACTGTTGGCTGTATACAGTATGTAAATCTATTTTGAGTGTACATGTGACTCCTTACACTCTGGCGCTACACAAACTTACACAAGCAAATCTGACTAGTGTAGCACTTTGGGGCCTATTGGCATAAATACCTTTTTATAAATGATTATATATGATTTATATACGATTATTTAATGCATATATTTGCATGTTGTATCATTACTCTTTCTTATTCTCTGCAGGCATTAGTAGCGAGACCATCCTGAAACCTTCTAGCACTGGTGAAGAGGAGCTACTTGACCTTATAGAGAAACTCAACTCAGACCACAGAGTAGATGGTCTGCTAGTACAGCTACCACTTCCTGGTAGGTTAACTGGAGAGCTATAGCTGTACTGATGTAGTGCCTCATTGGGTTATTGGACTGCTGTGAACTGTATAGAGTTTCCAAAAAGGAATTAAAAGCGTCCTCTAGACTAGAATATTATTTCCAGATATATTATAAGGTTCTTTTAAATGGTTTCCTCTCAAATACAGATCACATCGATGAGCGACGTATATGCAATGCTGTGTGTCCTGGGAAGGATGTCGATGGTTTCCATGTGGTCAATGTTGGTCGCATGTGTCTGGACCAGTCAACTATGCTGCCTGCCACTCCTTGGGGGGTTTGGGAGATTATCAAACGCACAGGTGAGAAACCCATTACTTAACCAACTAGTGATACAGTGTCAGTGTTAGGATTGTTGATGCGCTATTACATTTTTAAGCAATCAGATGCACATATTAAAATGGATGAACAAATCCTATAGACATGGACTAAAAGAGACGCCCAATTAGAGGCTTGAGAAAGTAAGCAACCATCTAGGGCAGAGTGCCCCAAATGAGGGTTTGTACACAGCTAATGCAATGCAAATCACCGTAATTGAATAAAAGCCAGCAATTTAGCTAATAATTATCTGTTCTGCTGTGTGTTTCTTCAGCTTTAATGCTGTTTCGAAGCAGTTTTCAATAAATTCTCCTCACAAACTCCTTCTGCTCCGAGTTTAACATGCATTTCAGGAATGCAATGTGCATTCGCTTTATTTACAAATGCACATACTTTCCAACATTACTGTATATTCAGTGCGGCTGTGAATGTTTGTCATGCTGACTAAACCTGTATTTTGTCATAGGCATACAGACGCTGGGTAAGAACGTGGTAGTTGCTGGTCGCTCCAAAAACGTTGGGATGCCCATTGCAATGCTGCTACACACAGATGGCAGGCATGAAAGGCCAGGAGGTGAGTCTGTGAGGAGAGGAGAGACAAAGCATTGTCAGTGCAGTTCTGATGATAAAGCATATAATCATATAAAGCATCCTGCCTTTTTTTGTTTCAGGTGATGCCACAGTGACCATCTCCCACCGTTACACTCCCAAAGAACAGCTCCGTCAGCATACACAGATCGCAGGCATTATCGTCGCTGCTGCAGGTTCAGATTTCCACCCTCATTTAATTACCATTTAATGCATGTTTACCGCAATGTGCACACAGGGACCCAGATTCACAAACACTGTTAACTCCCTTTAGGTATTCCCAACCTCATCACTGCTGATATGATAAAGGAGGGTGCAGCAGTTATAGATGTTGGAATCAACAGAATATTGGACCCCTTGACTGGGAAAAACAGGCTTGTTGGTGATGTGGACTTCGAAGGTAATGAGGATACGCAACTAGTACTGTGATTGGTGTAATAATAGGATAAAAGCCTTTCTGAGTTTCTCGGTTAAAATAATTGTTGTGCTTGCACTTTACCATATATTCTTTCAGACATTCTGGTTTGTAGTGTAGCCACATCTTGGGAGTTTGTTTCAGTTTACAGTAGCTGTGTCTTTTTGAATTATTATATTTTAGGATTGTTTGAAAATCTTCTGTTGACTTACTCTGATTAGTGTTAGTAAAATGCTAAAACGTGTTAACAAGGTATTGGAAACATGTTAACGTGTTAGCGACGTGCTAAATGTTCGAAAAATGCTAGCATTTTGCTAAATCATGCGAGCAACATGCTTAAACGAGTGTTAAATCATGATAGCAGTGTGCTAAAACATGCTAGCAATGTGCTACTTGATGTTAGAAGCATTTTAGCAGCGTGTTAAATCATGCTAGCATGATGTTGTGTTAAAATGTTAGCAATATGTTGAAACATGGCTAGAAACGTTCTTGCTACTTGCTAAATCATGCAGGCAGTGTGTTAAATGATGTCAGCAACATGTTAAGACGTGTTAACAGCGTGCTTTAATAATCTTGAAAATGTTAGCCATGTTCAAAGTCATGCTAGCAAGAAACAAAGACCAAGTTTCATTGACTTTTTCTGACTTCTCAGAGAAACCTTCAAACCTCAAGCAAGCTTTTCAGAGTTATTTTAGGCAAGGCGTTTTCAAGCCTTTGTCACAGGTCACTCATCTAGTATTTAAATCACTTCTGATGTGTCTTCACAGGTGTTAAAAAGAAGGCCAGCTTCATTACTCCAGTTCCAGGCGGTGTTGGACCTATGACCGTAGCCATGCTAATGAAAAATACAATCAAGGCAGCAAAAAATGTCATTTTAACCCCACCTCAACGTGTTCGAATGGCAGCAACCTCATAACGCCCTCATTCTCGGCACACTCCACATTCCACGCTGTGCTTCCCTCTGACTTCGTTTGTAGGGTCTGCTAGTGGAAAATCAATATTTTTAATGGCTATTTTTGCTTTCGATTAGTCTAGTTAAATATATTTAAAGGTTTGAGAATGTGAATGCACTTTTTCATTCAGATCTTAAACAAAATATATACATTATTTAGTGTATATTTCTCAGTTACATGGCCAAGCATTAAAAAGAAGTTTTGTTCTCACTGTTACAGCTTTGCTTTTTTTTTTGTATGTTTAAGTATGACGATAGGGGATTTTGCAGTATATTTATTCATAAAGGAACACATAAGACATATGAACTAATCTAAAAGAACAGAAGTCAGTGTTTATACAGGTCCCTGCAGAACTGATGTGGATCTGTGGAATGAGTCACATGTCCAATACTGGTCAATACTTGTGAAACAGCATGCAAGATAACTGACCGAATAACCTTTGCAACAACAATTTATTCATCGAAGGAATATTTGTGGCTGAATTGACCAATCACTTCTTTTATTTTATTTATGTCCTCCGTCTGGACAAAGAGGGTGCAAAGAACGACGATAATGGTGCCATAGTTAGGGAAGTGCAGTTCTAACTCTCAAAGAATGAGAGGAAATTAGATGAAATTCTTTTACTAGTTTTTTTTTTTAGCTGTATGAATATTGACATACAAGTCCTGATTTCAATTTTGCATATTAACATGTAATGCCTTTTAAAGCACTACAATAAATGTACCATATGTAAACAACTGATGTATTATTTGAATCCTGTGAGCCTATTTGTATTTAAAGAAATACAAAATTATTTTTTTGTTAAAGCCTAGCAGTTGGTGTGGTTGCATTTTTATTCATTTTATGAATATGTAATATTATATTGGGATTATTTCTGTTGTTTAAACAGTAGAGCATAAACGCCAATGTTATGGGTTTAACTCCCAGGAAATGCACGAACTTGAACATAAAGTTGGATTGGGACACTTTTTGTCATTGAAATGACTTGGGATAAATGTACCAATCCAGCTAAATTCAACCTAGCTTAAATGAAAGTACATATTTAAGTACATATTTAATTACATAACGCAGTGTTTTTATGTTCGTTTTTTTTACAATGAATGCGCGACGTCTTTTATTTTGAAAGGATGACCAAAACGGATTTCCGGCATAGTGTTCCATGTTACTGCAGAGTGGACAAGTACAAGCTACTGATTTAAAGGTCTTATAAAGCAGAAAGAGAACATTCTGGGTTAGTGAACAAGTAACGTTAAGTATTAATTGGCCTCGTTTATTGAGTCACTGTTATAAAGATGTGTTCGCGTCATTTGATATGAGATTAGTACGTTAGAGACCTGGAAGAGATCTAATTCTCTGTATGTTTCCAGCTTAGGGTCTGTCTCAGTAAGTTACACACACTTGGGGTCGTGCTGCGGTTCTGAAGCTTTGTTCATGCTAAGGTTCAGTAACGAAATTCTTCTTTTTTCCCGAAACATTAGGTGGCAGTGCAGAAAAAGGCATGTTAAACTGTACTTTAAACATTAAAGTCGTCTTCTTAATTAAAGACTTTCTTGTAATAAACCACAGCAGTCGGTTTCATGCGAGAGGCCGCTTATTAGATTGATAAATAATCATTTTATTTTTGGTTTGCACTCTGTTTGCTCAATTCATGGATATAACAGGGATAACGGTGGGGAAAAATAACGGTTACCCTATTATTGCCATTATTGTTATCTGTGTTCCATGGTGAATAAAGGATTATGTTCTATACTGGGTATATCTTGCACTATTATGTTGTTTTTAATCTGCACTGACAGCATTTTTAACTAGGTCATATTGCTTTCAAAAGTAACAAAACAGGACTACTTTCCTGAAGACTTTTACTCATGGGAGGGAGTGATGCTGACAGCAGATCTAAGAGCAGACACAGAGATGAGAGGAAATCCAGAAGCTTGTCTTCATCAAGTGCCAGGAGATCAAGTCCAAGCCCTCAAAAGAGACACGAACGTTCGTCTGGTAAGGGAAAGTGCAGTATACTTGCATGGTTTTTTGTACTTTACTGATAATCAAGTAAACCTTAGTTGCTTGAATCCAAACGTTACAGTTTTTCTTCATAAAATCAGTAAATATTTCACAGTAAAGACTCAACCTTAAGGTGGAAATTTGTGCAATTTGACTTTGAACTGTCAATTAGACAACAGAAGGCGTGTAATAGATTGTTTATTCATAAATTATTACATGCGTACGTAAAATGCCTCCTAAGATCTGATTTGAATGTAGACAGGAAAAAGATGAAAAGGAGAAGTCCCTCCAGCTCTTCATCATCTTCCAGCTCTACCTCCCCGTCCAGAGAAAAAAAAGCCAAGAAAAAAAAGAAACGACAAGAAGTTAAGAAACTGAAGCGCGAAAAGAAAAAAGAGAAAAAGGAAAAGAAGCGGCAAAAGAAACTAGCGTTGAAAGCTGAAAGAGCTGCGGCTTCTGTATCGAATGCTGTTTCTGAAGAAACACCTCAAACATACCTGAAGACCTGGCTGAGCGAAGAGGCTAAAGAACACGGCCCCGGTATGTGCACACCTGCGTAGTACATGCTGGAAATACACACGTAACATCTAACATTGTTTAACATCGAAAATAATTTAAAGGAATGTTTTTGCTGATGATAAAATTACATTTCTCTCTCATTGTAGTCATGACTGATGAACAGAAGGACAGTTTTTGCACCAAGAGACCAATGACAAAGGAAGAATATGAGGCAAGACAAAGCGTCATCCGTCGGGTCCTGGACCCTGAGACTGGGCGAACCAGGTGTGTTAAATCTCTACTTAGTCTAAAGCCTTGTTCAGATTGTCATAAGATAATATTCGGCATGTGTGAACAGCAGAAAAATCACATGAAATCTAGTTTTTACAAGAAATCATTAGCTCAGTTTCAAGCTACATTCAATGCAGAAGTGATAAAGAGCTCTATTATATAGTTTACACACAGGAATTTGACCTGACATGGTGTAACATGATAGTGTAGAAATGCATAGGAATAACACAGTAGTGATGGACTATAACACTATTTAAAATTAAACGATGCACTAGTTACAGATGTACAAGTGCACCAAGGATTCGGCAGCTGAACCAAAGCAGATATTTATCGATGAACACAGGATACTTTCGATGACCGTAGAACAAGTGTATTTCCACAGTTGGCAATGGAAGTTCGACCTCCGCTGGGCTCTTTTTAGCAATGGAGTCTAAGTGATTGTCACACTTCAGGTCCTGAGAGATGGTGGCACACAGGAGTCTGAATGACTCCACTGTTGACGTTGCAGGATGTAATGCAGTCTCATGCGGACCTTTTTGCTCTGTGTGCAAACCGAAAAGGATCCAGCAATGGTCAAAAGATATGTGGTTTGAAATAGGGCTGGGCGATATATATCTAACAATATATTATGCGCATCTCGTCAGTAAAGCCGGTTCTTTGATTGGCGGTAAATCTCCATCAGCTGTTTTTTAATGCAGCGTCAGTATATGAACAGAGCCGTAGCTCACTGAGAAGCTACGTGTTGGGTTCGCAGGTGATTCAATGGCGCAGCTTCTCAGTGATCTACGGCTCTGTGGATAAGCTGGCGTTCTTTTTGAAAACAGCTGACCTCAACAGATTTACTGCTAATCCAAGAACCGGCTTTACTGATGAGATGCGGATAATATTTCGTTCGATATATATCGCCCAGCCCTAGTTTCCTGACCACTCAGATTTTTGCACAGTTTTTCTCACGCCATAACCAAGTCAGACATTTTTGTAGAAGACATGTACAGTTGCGATACACACTGTGGACAGTCAATCATCTAGATTGGATCTGCACAAAAAGCGGATTGGAATTGACAGTCTGAACAAGGCTTACATTTCAGATTAGCCTGTATCAGGGACGGATTATGGGTTGTGTGGGCCCCGGGGCAAATCGTTAGCGCAAATCGGACCCCCAGCACCACAGCAATTCAAGGGCCCTCACTCCATGTTTCCATCAGGGGCCCTTGTGGGCAGGGGATCGTGGAGTGTAGGCCATAGACATGCGAAGATACATTGTTCATATGTGTTACAAATTGCTTTGGGCCCTGTGCCCCTGGGCAGTGGCCCTGCCGGCCCGGTCCGTAATCCGTCTTTGGCCTGTATTGATTCTGGTGTCCCTTGTTCAAATCCAGACTCAGAGACCCTTCCCGAAAACCTCGCACCCCTCATCTCCAACTTAGCTTGTTCAATTCTGGTCTGTCCTGTCACAATAAGGGCAAAATTGCAAGAGTAAAGTCAGACCAGATAATAACAACAACAACAATAATAATAAACTAATTAACATGATAAACTTTCAAACAGGCTTGTAAGAGGTGATGGGGAAATCTTAGAAGAAATTGTCAGCCAGGAAAGGCACAAGGACATCAACAAGGTGCGTCTCTCTGAACCATTCTGTTCATGTTTTGTGAAATGTTTACATTTGTCGTAATTTTTTCTTGTTTTTTTAACACAGAAAGCCACTAAGGGAGACGGTGATGCTTTCCAGAAGAGATTGGGGATCAACAGGTAGCGAGGTGTCAAGTCCAGGCCAATGCAAAGCCTTCTCCTGCATTTCTACAAGAATTCAACTTTTGAACTTTTTCTTAGTTCTTTTGTATTCCTCCCTGTTGAATAAATGTCACAGAAATGTGATTCCAAAACAACATTTTGCCCTCAGATATGGTACAGGAACAAGCACATCCAATGTGTAATCATTGTCCTGGCATAGTTGAACAATATTTAGTTCTGGTAGAAAATTCGTTGCTCTCAAATGGCTCATTAACCCTATTCACTTCAACACCGTTTACTATTTGAATTTCCTCAAAGTCAAAGCAGGAAGTCTGTCGTGTTTATTTGTTCATGTGGAAAGACTTTCTTTTTTTTGTAGATAGTCATTTGCGGTCTGGTAGTATTCATTACCACTGAAGCTCAGCATCTCTTTAATATCAACTGATGGTATTAAAGAGGACTGCTGCAACATCAATAAAATATCTTTCTTAAACATTGTGTGGGTTTCTTTCTTAAAAATAGGATTGCATCAAAACTTCAATTCATTACATTTTAGTTTAAATATGTAGATAAGCCCATTCCTTTAACCTGTTGACCCAATGCAAAGTATCAGTCAGAACATGCAAGATTAATTTAAATTCTGTATTTGACTGAATTACATATGAAACAATATTGTAATTTAAAAACTATATAAAGATTTTCAGATAAGACTGGCTGAACAGAGGTTAAGTGCACTGTTTAAGGCTTGATGGAACAGTTCAGATAGTTTAACCTTTCAGAGGATGACAGTGGTCTGTCATTAAAGGGACACTTTCTCTAAATCAAAATTTTTGTCAACTGAAAACCCTTTGACCTAAATTATTTACTCTGCATACCCGCTGTAAATTATATGACATTGTTACTAAAGATTACATTTTCATATAATTATATTTACTGAAATTATCACAATTATTAATATTAACCCTGTATTGTCAGATGTGCTTGAAATGATAAAAATGTACTCAAAAAACAAATAATTGCACCAGTTTTTATGTCAAAAAACACTAAATGATTTAAAATGATTGTACGTTTTATTATTTATAATTAAATTGATGTATTAAATCTTGTAGATTTATTATTATTACTAACAGTGGTAGCATAAATATAATGTTTTGCATTCTATTTATCATTATTATTATTTGTATTATGTTCCTGTTTGTATTATAATTTTGTAAAATGTATCACTAAGTATTTTTGATTATGATTTAAGGATTCTTTTTTTTAAGCAGATATGTCTCAGTCTCTGTTAAATCAAATAAATCTGATTGCATAACAGACCACAGCCCAGTAGGTGGCGGTATAAACACTGTGTGAATCATGTAAAACTAAAAGAAGAAGTCAGTCGTGAAGTTAAGTGTGCATGTAGTACATTACCTCATAATGTTGTGTTTTTTTTCAATCAGATTTGGAGTTTGGTGTTAGTTTACCATTTGAATGCGTGTAACTGGTTTATATTTCGACCAGTCTTCTATGTGGCTGCAGGAGGAAACATTTAAGGATGACTTCGCCTCTTTTAGTCCACCAGCGCCTTTTCGCTGCCTGGAAGCTGCGCTGGGGATCGCTGAACACGGGGACGAGCCTCGTACACCATCAGCCCTGGCGGGTAACAGGGTGGTCATGTGTTTTCGCTGCTGGTAAGAAGTACCAAGTTGACCTGCCAGTAGTTCACGAGGAAGACCTCGATGAACAGTTTGTTCGTGGATCTGGCCCTGGAGGACAAGCTACCAACAAAACCAGCAACTGCGTGGTGCTCAGGCATATTCCCACGGGTATCGTCGTGAAGGTGAGTTCATTCATTCATTGATATTGACATATGGATGTGATAATAGCATACTTGATGATAACCCGATAAATCATAATGTCTTATTATATATCCAATTTATAGTGTCAAAAATTGCAATTATCACGTTAAAAAGTCAAGTCAGAAGAGGTTTGTGAATCCAAGGAAAGGATTGAAGTGGCTGTGGATAAAATCTTATATGAAATGTATATTAGTTTTACTCAATTTCATGCTATGTACATTCAACTGTCAATTACTGCACTGAATAAAATGTGGTCTGACCTTTAAGTGAGACACAGCTTCAGACACAAATAGCTGTCTGCATGAACATGTGTTACTTTTCCAAAGGCTTGGTGCTGATCAGTTATTTTAAATTGCCAATACATTTATGACTTTTTCTGATTTTATCTTTTGATTGCTAAATGACCTAACATTTTAATTGAGGCTGAATCTAAAGTTTATGAACAAAGAAATACTGTATGCTACTCTTTTCCCCTTTTGTTCTGGCCATTTATGACTTGATTTAAAACCTTTTGCTCATTATTTATGATTTTCATCAAACTGTATTTTCGTGTTGATAAATCAAGTTATTACTTCAGGTTTAAATTTCCTTTAAAATACAGCAGTGCGTTATTTCCTTAATTAAAACTACAGTACAAAAATGTATTTAAGTGTTGTCTAGCATGTTTATAAGTAGAACATCATAGGATTAGTGGATAAAAACCTTTAGCCAATAAGGTTGAACCTAACAAATATAAAAAAAAGTTGAATCCCAACTAATCGAGTTATTTTGAGTAATTTAAGTGTATATCTAATGTTAATTACGTCTCAACACCCTAAGATAATGGCACCCCCATGATGCTTTGGTGTCAACCTCAAGCCAAAGTGTTCTTGTGTAATCTAATCTGTCAGTTCCAAGCAACTTTAATGAAAGGATCTCATGTTCTCTTGCAGTGTCACCAGACCAGATCAGTGGATTTGAACAGGAAACGAGCGCGGGAGATTTTACGCGAGAGACTGGAAGTTGTGTATAAGGGTGAGGAAAGTGAACTGCTGAAAATGAAAAAGGAATCCATACAGAGGAAACAGGAGAAACGGAAAAAAGTAAATGAAAACGTGGAAAAAAAGAGAAGATTCAAGGAGATGCTGTACTCAGACCGAGATGACAAATGCTGAGGTGCACATGATTTTTTTCCCTTTTAGTATTAATTATACAGTGTGGACAGGACCACTTCAAGAGTGTATTCTGTAAATGAAGATATCGAGGACTTCCGTATGATATAGAGAACTGGATAGAGTGCTTGGCTCTGTTATAGCAATTAAACTTTGTGTTTAATAAAAAAAATCCAGGCTTGTCCCTTTTTTGTTGTAATGAAATCTAAGGGTTCTGTCAAGTGAGAGGCCATAGCTTTTTGAGAACATCCCTAGCACAGAAAGGCTGATTTATGTGCCTGCATCTCAATCAATCACTTTTTTTTATTTAGCGCTTTTAACAATACAGATTGTAGCAAAGCACTGAACATTATCAAATAGGAGAACAGAGTGATGGTAATGTATACTTATGAGAATTAAACTATTTATTTATCAAATGCAGAGACGGTCTCTGTAATCAAAACAGCGATAATCACAAGAAATCAGGGGCCTGTACCATGAAGCCGGATTAGCTGTTAACACCAATTAACACCAATCCTGGGTTTTAGGTACCATGAAAGAAACTAAGCTTCAATTGGTGTTAATTGCCATGGTAACTTGCACTGCATGGCTAACCTGCTCCGGGGCAGGTTATGTTCTGGGTTAGAGCTCCCAAAACTAAATTTGACCAATCAGCTCCCAGCAAGGTGACACATGTCTGATGCAATAAAGCCACTCCCCCAGCTTTTCTTACTCCAAATTAAAGGACGCTGCATAATAAAACATTGTTTATAGATAAAAGCAGCCGATTTTTTTAGATTATTATTTTTAGAATTACTTTATTATTTATACAATTATTATCTCCTTAAT
>JAUMHQ010000053.1:22533302-22547281 GCA_032361165.1 Enteromius paludinosus
AGATCTTTAAGTCCATCTCATGAAAAATCGGAGCAGAAACAAAGGTGTTGCGTTTATATTTTTGTTGAGTGTATAAGACCTTCATTCATCTTTGGCACACAAATTAATATATTTGATGAAAATCTTACCCTCCATTGACAGCAACGATTAAGGACAGGAGGGTAGTAAGGATATTGTTAAAATAGTCCATGTGACATCAGTGGTTTAACCATAATGTTACGAAGCTACACAAATATTTTATGTGCAAAAAAAACAAAAATAATGTTTTTTTGTTTTTTTTCTGTGCTAATTAAAATGAATCTTAAATAAACATGCTTCATACTCTACATTTTAGTATAAAATGTCTGTCTAAAATCCACTCTAGCATTTTAAATAACTGATTATAGTTTACAGTGTTTTTAATGATTTCAACAAAGTAGTGTAGAATTGGCTATAACATACAAATAATTCCTTTTTTTAACCTCAGTACATCCCTGATAACTCTTGTTTTTCCTTTTCTACCAATCAGCAGTGCACATTTCACCAATCTGAAGAATATGTCAAGGTGACCGTGTGTCTCTTAGCAGTGGTCTTTAGCTCTTTCTGACCGCAATAAACCAAGTGCTACTGCTGCCTTACCTAGAGCCCTTTAGACCAGCTCCTCTACAGTCTTATATTCACAAAGAGATCTGAGCAAAGCGTTTCATGAAAAAGGATTACAGATCACTGCATAACTTTAATCTCCATTTCATCTTTCAGGAATTTCATATGTCAGTTCCCAGATTACGATAAGCAAATTTTGATCATTTTAAAGAAACGCATCTTCATGTTATCTTACTTGTGATCCTTATTTATGAAAGGTCTCCTAAGGGTTTTTTTCTGTTTCTAAACGGAGTGCTCTTCTGGGTTTTGCATGTGCTGGCTGTGAATGTTACTGAGAGTAGATTCAATAAAATATAAATAGAATTATATTATAGAGAATCATTAGTTCTGACCAAAAACTCAACCTGTACCTGACATCTTTGCTATCACCTCTCTCTTTACAACACTTGGCTAATTATTGTGTGAACTGTTATCAAATGATGACCTAAATATTAGTTTTGCAACATTTAATCAAACATCATTCTAAATACAAAGTTGCTTTTCCATGCTCACATCCCTATGACTTTGGTGAGTAAGCTTTCGTCTGAAATCACCGCTCTTATGCTTTTCTCATCAGTCATTCCATTACGGCAAACAAAGTGCACCGAACAACATCAATTTTGCATGTAATTACACCGCTCATGCATTGTAACTAAACCATCTGGTATACCAAGAACCTTGTGATAATGCTTCATCATTTACAATGTGTGGGTCGTCCTTCACCGGCCAGCTGTTCGTATGCTAATATGTGGGATCTTACATATGGCTAACGGAGGAGGGGAGATCATGATCCCTGCACAAAGGGTTTAATAGTTTCTTTCATAACTGAGAATTATTTAGTGTTAAATAGCTAATAATACACTTATATGTGCACTTTGTTGAATTCTACATCAAGTACACAACAAAATACACAATCAATTGCCTGTAGTTTTCTTGCCTAATTAATCTGTACTAGCCATCCATAGTATGTACACCTATTAGTGCTCTGATCATTGAAGGGTTAGTTCACCCCAAAATGAAAATTCTGTCATTAATTACTCACACTTATGTTATTCCAAACCCATAAGACCTTCGTTCATCTTCGGAACACAAATTAAGATATTTTTGATGAAATTGGAGAGCCATCTGTCCCTCCATAGACAGCAATACAAATACATAGTAAATACACTGGTGAAACAGTCCATGTGACAAAAGTGGCTCAACTTCAGTATGAGAATACTTGAAAGTTGAGCTTTCCAGTGTAATTACTACGTTTCTTGAGCTGGGATCATTTGAGTTTTGAGTATCGCTGTCTATGGAGGGTCAGATGGCTCTCCCATTTGTGTTCTGAATATGAACGAAGTTCTTATGGGTTTGGAATAACATAAGGTCGAGTAATTTTAATTTTGGGGTGAACTAACCCTCTTAAGATATACAGCAGTTGTGGTGTTTTAAACGTATTGAGTAGCTTTGCATCATTTGTGCTGCTGTGGCTAACATGTTATGTACTGCTTTTTCCATTAATTTCTCCATTCGATTTTTCATAGTTCTTTTCGCACCACCATCGGCTGTAGGCATCACAAACAGGATCATGCCGTGTTTGATAACTAGTGACTCTCTTCTCTTCCTCTTGCTCTCTGTGTGTTGTGGGGCTTGGAGTTTGTGTTTGCGCATGTTGTGAGGATTGATCTTTGTCCTCAACCCAAGTGTGCTTGTGTAGTGACTGTCTGTGTCTCTCTGATGGTTTCAGAAGCGGAACTCCATCTCCTAAAAGAACATCAGTAACACGCTCACCCGCCCCAAGAGGAGCCAGGGATCGCTTCACTGGAGAGTCTTACACAGTACTGGGTACCAAAACAGTCTTAGAAATCCTAAAGTGACTATGCTGTTCAAAAGACTGGAGTCATTTTGGAAGAAGCGTCTTTAATCTGTAGAACTGCTTTGTAGTTGAGATTGAATGCGTTTCATAATTTTCATAATTCATAACATTGAACTAATTTGAGCTGAATAACATTAATACTGTTATTTATGGTGAAAATGCTCTAGAGCAAACTGTATTGTAAAAACTAAAGCACTATATAAATGTGACTTAACTTCTGACCAACAAATACTACACATCCACACAACAGTGGTTGCTGGAATAACGTCACTTTATTGACATTATTACAATTTGAAGATTGTTTTGATTAAACTTGTGTGTTTGTCTGCATGTGTAGGTGACACCAGCATAGAGTCTGGCCAGCATTACTGGGAAGTGAAGCCTCAGAAGGATTGTAAGTCGTACAGTGTTGGTTTGGCCTACAGAAACCTTGGGAAATTTGACCAGTTGGGGAAGACCAACACCACCTGGTGTATCCATGTCAACAACTGGCTGCAGAACTCATTTGCGGCCAAACACAACAACAAGGCAAAGAATCTGGATGTCCCGGTACCAGACAGCATAGGAGTCTACTGTGACTTTGATCGGGGTAATGAACAAAATATAACCTAAAAAGGCATTAACTGTATAGCACATTTTAAAATGATGCCTTCTGTAGCTTATTTGATGGCATATTTCTAAGCCTTTAAATTATCAACATTTATTTTGTTGGAAAGTCTTTTGAACACAATCTACTTACCTGCCTTTCGGAAAGTAAAAGGCCTTTTATTATAATTGTATAAATGTCCAGCTTTTTGCTGTAAAATATTTTATTTTATAAAGTAAACCTAAGAGTAACTTTACATTTTTTAGATTATTTTCAATAAACCATTTATATATATATATATGTGTGTGTGTGTGTGTGTGTTATTTTGGGTAGCTTAAATGTTGTATGTTCATGTCATGCTCCCTTTTGTCTGACTGCCTTAGTCCATAGGGAACATTATAGCCCACCCTCGGGTTTCTCACATGTGCAATCAGATACCTACAGATTGAGTTTCTGTCATTTCCATTCATGCTTTTCTTGTGAGCTGGTTCGTGCACTACTTGAATAACTGAAGCAAGAAAATGTGACTACTGCTGTTTATTAATAGCATCATTTTATTTCCCCAGGCCAACTTTTCTTCTATAATGCTGAAAACAAACAATTGCTTCATACTTTTAAAGTGAGGTTCACCCAACCTGTTGTTCCAGCTTTCATGGTGAGTTAGAGTATAAACATTTTATTTACACATGCAAATATGGGCTATTTCTAATGCAAACCATGCCCCATTTTTCAAAAAGGACGATGATGTAATAGAATCAGGCACAAAATGAAAAACACGTAAAGTGAGTGTTGACTGTTTACAAATAGGTTTGTAATAGTATAAGCTTGAAATATACATGTGCTCAAGGGTTAGTTCACCCAAAAAATTTTAGTTCTGTCATTAATTACTCACCCTCATGTTCTTCCGAACCCATGAGACCTTCGTTCATCTTCAAAAAACAAAAGATACAAAAAATATTTTTTATGTTATTAGACAGCCATCTGACCCTCCATAGACAGCAACACAACTGAAATGATCCAGATCCAGAAACGTAGCGTAAACATCGGTAAAACAGTCCATGTGACATCAGTGCTTCAACTTTTTTGCGGATGGGAGTAAGGTTTAGGAGGGTGAGTGTAATGGAGGCCAGTAAGTAAGTGCTGTGCAGGTAAACCTCGGAGCGAGGACGAGTCGTGGTGGGAATGGACCCAGGGGGGTTACGTTGGTGCCGTGACCCGGATGGGAGTAAGGTTTAGGGGGGTGAGTGTAATGGAGGACAGTAAGTAAGTGCTGTGCAAGTAAACCTCACTCGCCTGATCTCAAATAGAGGCGCTCTAGCGACTGATGATAGATGTCATGGCCTTTAGCCTCCTTGTTAAGGAGACCGGGGTTCGAGACCCGCTCTGAGCGAGGACGAGTCATGGTGGAAGCAGTCCCAGGGGGTCCTTTCCAAGGTGTAGATGTGTTTGTTTCTACCTAAGAACAGATTTGGTGAAATGTTTTACATCACTTGCTCACCAATGGATCATCTGCAGTGAATGGGTGCCGTCAGAATGGGAGTCCAAACAGCTTTTAAAAGCATTACAATAACACCACTCTAGTACATAATTCAACGTCTTGTGAAAAGCCTTGATTCATGGCAATGCTTTCTCAAGCTAAAAAGTCATCCCATCTGAATCAGGAGAGAAATATGTACAGTGGTTTGGATTACTTGTGACGGCACCCATTCACTGCAGAGGATCCATTAGTGAGAAAGTGCTGAAATGCTACATTTCTGTACATTTCTGATGAAGAAACAAACCCAGCTACATCTTGGATGACCTGAGGGTGATTAGATTTTCAGCAAATGATCTTTTTTTGGGTGAGCTATCTCTAAAAGGGTCTGCTAAAAGGCTGGCTGAGTGTCCTGAATGCATGTGTCTGTGTTTCAGGTGTGGTGTGGCGGTCTGACTCTGTCGACAGGCCTGCAGATACCCAGTGCAGTAAGAAGCTTCCAGAAGACAGAAAATGGGCTGGGAGGATCGAACAGCAGTATATCTCAGCAGGATCCCTCAGTAGCCTGTGATATTTGCTTCTACGATAAACTGCCCTCGGTAGAGGGTTCCTTAATGCCGTGACCCGATTTCTCAAAACAACTGAAAAAATAATCAGGAAACCATTCTAAAAAAAAAACTGGACATACTTCCGATGTCATGTAGACTTCCAGGACAAAGAGATCATCGCTGCAGCTTTGACTGGCAGAATTTGGAGAGACGTTTCCCTTCTCGTTCCTATGAAGAGAGGCCTCGTTCTCTTTGACAGACACTTGCTTTCATCAGAAGATGTTTGCATTGGGAAAGCTAGTCGCTTTATCAGGGAATAGTTGAGTGCACTTTCTTTACTGATTTTAGTTTGAATGATGACATGCTTTTTTGAGTTGTTTGTCCTTCACATATTTTAGCTTTGTTCCTTGTAGTGTGTGTTAAATTCTTTCCATGGCATTTTCTTTTTTACATTAACTGTACTCTTACTGATATCTAACTCTGTAGATCATCCTTCAGCTGTTGATTTCAAAAACTGGAACATTTTGCACAAGTGTAAAAATGATAAAAGCTGCTTCTAATGTCCCCTTATGGTCACAAACCGTTATTATATCTGGATAATTTTGGATGTGGACTGTACATGTTTGTTGTATAAATGTGTCATCCTGCTTTATGTTGATTTTTAAGTCATTCTAGGTTTATTTTTTGGAATAAGTTTCATGCATTTGTGCAGAAACTAATAATCAAACCTCCATCTGTTTCTATGTAACAGTCCTCAATGAGCTTAAATCCAAACATTAAAGCTCACCAAAGACTTCTGTTTGACTCGATGTTGACTTGTTCCGCCTCTGGCACCATCTGGTGTTCAATCCCCAATAAGCAATAAAGTAGATCCCAGGCAAATGAATTTAACAATAAATAAATAAATAAATAAAGATAGGCTAATGCCATTTTAAAATGACCGCTTTCAGGGATGAAATAATTACACGTAAAAACGAATAAACAACTATGAAGAGTCCAGTATGTGTTGTTAAGAACTGCAAAAAAATAAAAGGTATTCATTCATAATAAGAAGCACCAGAGCTATTACCATGCGAGCAGATACCAACCACCTTTTTCCCATAACATATCTTTTTTTCGACTGCAAATCACTTCTGCTGCCGAGTGCCGTAAACCATACACTACCTGTCGCAAAATTGTCTTGTGTTTTCTTATTGGGGGAAAAAAAAAACGTATTTAATAACAATCACACTAAAGGTTAAAACAGAAGTTCTCATTTAATTGAGTCTCCGCTCAGGTGACATCCATTAAAAACTCTCTCTCTCTCTCTCTCTCTCTCTCTTTTAAAAACAAACCATTTGAAAGTTCACCTTAAATAGGCTCTAGCTCAAGCACCCAGGCTATTTTCGCAACGCGTTTTACACATGTCCCTTCTGACGCACGGTCGCAATCTGCTGTGTGAATCCGAGGCAAAAACACAGACAGAATCAAAGAACTGTAAATGATTGCGATAAAGCAGATATTCAGCGTTTTCCTGCTTCTGGTAAGTTTGTAAGAAGCCATTCCTTATTTACTGATCGTTTCACTTCTTAACCTGTGCGAATGCGCAATCTAGCGTTAGTTATTTTGTGTAATATCATCATATATTAAAGTATCTCGTTATGCAGTGTGTGTATTTTTGTTTTTCTCCTCCCTCTGTTCTCAGCTGTGTCCGTGTGAGCACAGATATGATCCTCCTGCGTGTGTCAGATTGCAGCAGCGGGAGTAATGGCTAGAATAAACAGAACATTTGTGTTGACAATCCTCATCGTTGCCAGCTCAATATTCCTCCTCTTCCAGCTCTTCAACTACAGACAGTATTCATCAAAGGGGGCAAGCAAAACCTTTTACTGCCTTGAAAAATATATTGATAATACTAATTACTAGTTATTATCACCAATAACTAATAATACTGCTACTAATAAATAATTATCATATAACATATATATATATATATATATATAACATATTGTGACCTTTTTTAACTATTATACAAATATTGCTCTTATTTTGATTGTCAGTTTCCATAACTGTATTGCACTGTTTACTGTACTAAAAAACTGTAACAATTTTATTAATTACATCCAAAATAAATGTCTTTATTTACAGTGTGTGTACATATATTATGTAGGCTATATTTAGCATGTATATATAAATGCATGTATATATTTAAGATAAATAGCCTGTTATGTTTATTCATTTAAAATATTTATATATAATTACGTTAGTATGATTATATAAATGGAAATACAAGGAAACATTTTCAAAATATATACTGTACATGTGAAAGAGATGTGATTAAACGCGACACACACAGACGAACATAATCGCTGTAATCAAAGTCATAAATTAAATCCTAATTTAATTGGTTGATTTCTTGCATATAATGATGTTATTTCTTTCACTGTAGAATGGACTTGCGATGAGTAGTAAAGAATATCTGTCTGGAAAAGAGGCACATTGGGTGAGTGAGATTTTGATAGTAATGATAACAAGTCATTATGGCTACAACAACTTGCCTCATCCTTGTAACACACACGTCACATTCTCTATCTAGGATGCTAATATTTTTTATATGTTACTTTGACTAAGGACTATGACTTCATATTTGCCTGTTATCATATAAAATGCACTGTTAAAGGGATAGTTCACCCAAAAATGAACCATTTAACTTTGTAACTTCGCTGCCTTCTGAAGCCAGAAAAGTCATCATCCTTTTAGCCAACAACATTAAAACCAATTAAGGCAGAATAGTTTTTATCTCAGATGTCATTAATTAACATTTTGTCTCACTTTTTTTTTTTTGTTCTAGCATTTGCTGAAGAAGTTCCTGGGCCTGGTGTATAAGTTTAAATTGCCTGTGTTTCTGGTAGACACAGCATCTCTGAGCCTCTTGTCCCAGGATGCAGTTCTGTACCGGGACAGTCAGCTGAAAGAGCCCCACTGCAGTTTCCTCTGCACACACAGGGACTTCACCACCTTTGCACTTCTCGGAAACCTCTGGAAATACGATGTGAGGAAAAAAGCACGAAATTGCCTCTTTTAGACATTAAACGAAGATCTTCACCTTTTTCTTCCACATACATTGTTCATTCTAACAATGGTTTAATACAAGAAGTTTAATATTTCTCTGTACTTATGCAGGCCGCCTTATTGGACGCAGCAGCGGAGCGAGGTCTGGAGCTGCTGGAGATTCATGGGAAAGACCCCAGACTGATCAGCATGGATGATCTGACAGCAAAAGATATACCACTGCACTTCCTGTTCCGCTTTAACAGCCGTCTGGTTCATGTGGTCGTTCTATATGAGCGCAGTGGGAAGTACCTCTGGCACGGCCCTCTCAGGCTGAGAGGCAGTATGGACAGGACATTCGCCCCTTTCGGAAAACTGGACTTTGGCCGTCATGCTGGGGCCTATGACAGGTGATGCCATAATTATTGCATGTACACAGAAATGTCAAGTGAAGTAAATATGTCTGATAAAAACAGTTCAAAACGTCCCTAAACAAATTTGTGGCTAGATTTTGGTGTGAGAGGACAACAGAGGATGCCAAATTTGGCCAGAAGTGACAATTTAAAGTTGAAATGCTTGGTGGATTTGTTTTGCAAACACATAACTTGGTGAACTGGAGTGATGTGGATTGTATGTGGATTATTGGAATGTTTTTATCGGATTGGACTTACCCATTCACTGCAGAGAATCCATTGAAAAGTCAATTCCAGGTGGGAAAAAAATCAGATTTGACATATATTGTTTAATTCCATGACTTCTTTTTCAGGCCAGAGCTCATTCTTACCACTCTTGATGGCCTTGACGTAAGAATTCCCAAAAACTACTCTCGTTTCCTCCATGAGCATTCCAGCAGTCGCTTTCTGGAGTGTCGCTGCAGAGAAGCCAAGGCCTTTTACCAGGTACTGTTGATTGATGGAAAATAAAAGCCCAAAGTGAACGTCTTAATTGGACCGTTTTATCTGGTTTAAGGATTGATTATATATTGGGCTTTTGTGCAGCTGTATCCAGAAGACACCTCTACGGAGGCTATGGACTTTAGGATGAGGGCTAAAAGTCTGCTTCATTTTGCTTCCAATGTCCTCTCTGTGCTTGGAGTGCCGTTCTGGCTCAGCAGTGGAACTTGTCTTGGTAAGAGACTCTCAACAAATGTAGTGTTGTGAAAAGTTACCTTAAATCTAATGATAATAACAAAATTGTATGACTCCCATCTAACTCCTTCTGTCCCATGTCTCACAGGCTGGTACAGGCAGTGTAACATCATTCCTTACAGTAAAGACGTTGATCTGGGCATTTGGATTAAAGATTACAGGCATGACATCACTCAGGCGTTTCAGAAGGCTGGTCTCCCACTGAAACACAAGTTCGGGAAGGTAAAGGGGGATTTATTATCTGGACAATAACATTGCTAGATGCTTTGTCGGTCCCCTTGCTTTAAAACTGTTCAGAATTGCAGAAACAATCCATGTTGGTCTCTGGATGGATTTATCATAGAAACACTGTAAGCACAGGACGTTATTATGCCACTTTGCAAAAATAGCTAGTCAGACACCTCCAATGAAGGAGTTGTTCTGCAGGTGGTGACCGCAGATCACTTCTCAGTTCCTGTGCTTTCTGGCTGATGTTTTGGTCACTTTTTGCTGGCGGTGCTTTCACTCTAGTGGCAGCATGAGACGGAGTCTGCATCCCACACAAGTGGCTCAGGTAGTGCAGCTCATCCAGGATAGCACTTCAATGCGAGTTGAGGCAAGAAGGTTTGCTGTGTCTGTCAGCGTAGCGTCCAGAGCATGGAGGCACTACCAGGAGACGGGCCAGTACATCAGGAGACGTGGAGGAGGCCGTAGGAGGGCAACAACGCAGCAGCAGGACCGCTACCTCCACCTTTTGTGCAAGGAGGAACAGGAGGAGCACTGCCAGAGCCCTACAAAATGACCTCTAGCAGGCCACAAATCTGCATGTGTCTGCTCAAAAGGTCAGAAACAGACTCCATGAGGGTGGTATGAGGGCCCGACTTCCACAGGTGGGGGTTATGCTTACAGCCCAACACCGTGCAAGATGCTTGGCACTGGACAGAGAACACCAAGACTGGAAAATTCGCCACTGGTGCCCTGTGCTCTTCACAGATGAAAGCAGGTTCACACTGAGCACATGTGAAAGACGTGACAGAGTCTGGAGACGCTGTGCAGAACGTTCTGCTGCCTGCAACATCCTCCAGCATGACCGGTTTGGCAGTGGGTCAGTAATAGTGTGGCGTGGCATGTCTTTGGAGGGCCGCACAGCCCTCCATGGGCTCGCCAGAGGTAGCCTGACTGCCATTAGGTACCGGGATGAGATCCTCAGACGGTTGGCCTTGGGTTCCTCCTAATGCAAGACAATGCTAGACCTCATGTGGCTGGAGTGTGTCAGCAGTTCCTGCAAGCGAAGGCATTGATGCTATGGACTGGCCCGCCCATTCCTCAGACCTGAATCCAATTGAGCACATCTGGGACATCATGTCTCGCTCCATCCACCAGCATACTGTCCAGGAGTTGGCGCATGCTTTAGTCCAGCTCTGGGAGGAGATCCCTCAGGAGACCATCCTCCACCTCATCAGGAGCATGCCCAGGCATTGTAGGGAGGTCATACAGGCACATGGAGGCCACACACAGTACTGAGCCTCATTTTGACTTGTTTTAAGGGCATTACATAAAAGTTGGATCAGCCTGTAGTGTGTTTTTCCACTTCAATTTTAAGTGACTCCAAATCCAGACCTCCATGGGTTAATGCATTTGATTTCCATTGATCATTTTTGTGTGATATTCTTGTCAGCACATTCAGCAATGTAATTAAATAGTTTGAAAATGAAAGATTGAATTAGAGGTTTACCCAAAAATTAAGTCTGTCAGTAGGATTGATTGATTTGATGATAATTCAAGACCCAGATATTTGCTGACATACTTTCACCCTTCTTTTCTTTAAATTTCAGGTTGAGGATAGTTTGGAGCTCTCCTTTCAGGGAAATGATGTGAAACTGGACATTTTCTTTTTTTATGATGAAGGTGACATTGTCTGGAATGGAGGCACACAAGTAAAGAGTGGCAAAAAATTCAAGTGAGTGTTAAAAAGTTTTCCTATTATCATTTCATTTTTTCAATCAGGGATTCAGAAAACGCATGCAAATAGAAGCCCCAGCAAATCAAGAAAACATCTTCAGCAGTGCGTTTCTTTATGTGGTTGTGTTGTAAGCTTTTTTTAATCGATGAAGGTATTTTGTCTATTTGCAGTGCGTTGAGCTCTCTCGGCCGCTGTACATTTGTCAGATTCTCACAGTCGCTTTTTTTCAGGGAATCATTTATGTTTATCTTACATAACTAACATTTCAGATGAATGGTGATTAACTGAGCTGTTTCAAAGATAGAAGTAATTGACATACAGCGGGAAGAAAAAGTTTGCATGACATCTGGCTTTCTGCACTCAAAACTTGCATCATAATTGAACTCACAAAGAGTTAAACAAACGTAATGTCAAAATGCAAACCGTATTTTAAGACCTGATCTTTGACAGGGAAAGCTGGAAAATGTAGTTCATTTCAGAAGATGACTGGATGTGTGTGGAGAAATGTATCCTCTTTTATTTGTATTTGTTTTCTGACAGATATATGTTCCCACGATTCAGTCTGTGTTGGACTGAGCTGGTGGAGCTGAAGGTCAGAGTTCCCTGCGAGACCGGGGACTATGTGATAGCCAACTATGGACCTAACTGGAATGTTCCTGTGAAAACCTGGGACTGGAAGACCTCTCCGTTCAACGTGCAGGAGAATGGCGTCTGGCCTGTGAGGGAATGGGATGACGTCATCCAAGTTTACTGAAGCGTCATGGGAGTAAATGTATTTAGGTATACTTCAGTAAATATGGGTCATTGCTATATACCTTAAGCTACTACAAGGTCAAAATTATGCCCCTGTGGAAACATTGACTGCCTTCGTAACACTAAGAGGACATTGAAAACATAAGAAATATTAATGTGGTGAAGCGATTTATTTTATTCATGTAAATGATCTATCCTGTAAAGGTGTTTTTAAATTTCATTTGAGAATGTGTAAATAATTGAATAAACTACGGTGTGAACTATTTAGGTCTTCTTTCTTGTTATAATTTTTTTTAATTGATGTGTTATTGATATATACGTTTTAACAAAAGCAAATAACAGATTGTGGAAATGGTTAAAAACATATGCACACATTTGTTTTTAAATCACTACAAAAGGGCAACAAGTCATCAGTTAAGTTCTCAAACTCTGTTTAGAATGGGGAGAACACACATTTAAATGCAAATAAAATAGGGGCAAAAGCAGCTTGATTGCCTTTCCTGGACAAATGTATTGAATTTAAGATTAAGTAATTATATAAGGAGCTGTATTCTTATTTAAAGTGAATACACTTAAAACAGAAGCGATTCATTTTCTTTTATTTTTTGTTTTGTACAAAATGTATCCATATAGTATCCAACAGATACTCCAACAACAAATGGCTTAAGTCAATTTACAAACCTTCATGACATGTATCCTTTTACTGGACAAGAAGCAAATATGGGAATATTTACCCACGTCTCAATCAAAACTCTAGAAAAACAAGCCTGGCTGAAGACAAAGCTATAGAAACATACTTGATACAACAGTCATATTTTAGCAGTGCCTTGGAATACTGGCACTTATGACCTTATTTAAATGTACAACAGAAATCACAGACACAGGCGCAGAGTTAGCAAACACCTAAAAACTGCAACAGCCATTTAAGGAACGCACAGTCCGGCTCACAATCTGACCGGGGGGTTGGGGGACAAAAGAAAAGAAAACAAAAAAAAAACAAAGAGGGAAAAAGAACAATTAACAATTGCAGGACCAGCTACAGAACCAATGATTAAAAAATAGAAAATAAAAAAAAATGTGAGGGTAAAAATGCTTTTTGGTTTTCACAGTTAAATTTTAAATGCACTGCATGCATGATGCTAACAATGGCATGAGACTGACAAAACATTTTTTAAAAATGCCCAAAAAGATTCAGTTCAGCTTTATGATGAACTTCAACTGTATATAAAAAAAGAAAAAAGAAATCCAACAATATCTACAAAATGAAAAGCTGGGGGAAAAACAAATGGGAAAAAATAGATTTAAAACAATTTCCCCCTATCTCCGGTATCTGCCCCTCTCCTTTTCCCTCTCCCGGTCTCGAATCCGCTCTCTCTCCCGGTCCCGTTCTCTGCCACGCTCTCGTTCTCGGTCACGTCGCCCGTCCCTTGGCCGGTCGCGCTCTCTCTGACGGTCACGCTCACGTGGTCGGCTCCTGCGTCCACTCACCACCGCCTGCGTTCGTCTCAGGAAATCATCCACCCGCATGTCATAGTCATGCTACCAAACAAAAGTTTAAAAAGATTGAATAAGTAATCAGACACTAAACATCCAGAAACACCTTTTTGTGGTCCCACTTTATATTAAGTTTCCCTAATACCTGTGTACTTCCATAGTAACTAGATGTGTACAGTATTTAACCACAGTGTAAGTACACACCGGTACACAGTATCTACAGCTGTAATATTTCTATAACTACACACATGTAACATCCCTCAGAATGGTGTGTGTAAGAACAAATGTGTAACAGGTATACATTGGTATCAACACTTTTTGGTGATGAAAGTACAAACAGGACTAACAGCCCTTTCTGGTAAATAAAGTGTTACACTTTATATTAAGTAGACAATTGCTATGGATTAACATGTAATTACTCTGATGTTACACAGCAGCGGGCAGTAAATTAGGCTTTACATATAAATCGTGGTTGGTGTCCAGAATGTTACACTTTATATTAAGTGGGCAGTTCCTGAGGAGTTA
>JAUMHQ010000053.1:22547381-22557494 GCA_032361165.1 Enteromius paludinosus
TTCTGAGGGTTGTTACATGTGTGTAGTTACAGAAATATTACTGCTGTAGATACTATGTAGCAATGTGTACTTACACTATGGTTACGTACATAGTAACTAGATATGTATCTAGTAAGTATACATGTATTAGGGACACTTAATATAAAGTGGGACCGCTGGCTATTTACTACTTTTAACATGACAAAATTTTAAATTGTCTAATTGTTTTTGAAAACTTGCATTTCGGTTTTACTGTAAAAAGTGACTTTTTACGAGTACACCATGAATCCATTTTCCAATTTGTGTTTTTGGCTTGTCCTGGTTCACTACGGCACACCTATAATTCTTGTTTATATTTGGACTATTTAGACTGGTTCGGGTACGTAGCGCTGTGAAATGTTCTTCTTTAACCTGCAAGCAGTTCTGTTTATTAACCGCTAAAGAGCCAAAAGTTACGAACTGCAGGTTTAATAATCGTAACCGAGGTCAAGTAATCAATTATTTGCCGTTTCGATTTCCGTCCAGCTCTATGCTATAGTAGTGTTCGAGCTGTTTTAAGTGGCTAAACATTACCAAACTGGAGGCAAAAGAGCGAACAACCCTCTTTTCCCTGAAGCGGGCATCGTGTGGCATCGGATGGTGTCCAGAGTAAGGAGGGTGGGCCTGGGGTGGAGGAGGATGATGCTGGTAGTATGGGTGCTGGGGAGGATGCTCCATTCCAGGGTATGGGGCCTTCAGATAAAACAAAGAGTCAAGATTAAAAACACATGGATAACCAAAACACCGAATACAGAAAAACGCAGTGAACATGCTCAGTCTTACCATT
The DNA here is from genome assembly GCA_032361165.1 of Enteromius paludinosus. Classification (NCBI taxonomy): domain Eukaryota; kingdom Metazoa; phylum Chordata; class Actinopteri; order Cypriniformes; family Cyprinidae; genus Enteromius; species Enteromius paludinosus. The sequence goes on from JAUMHQ010000053.1 coordinate 22,548,187, forward strand.
CCTTGCCATGGTGGTGGAGGCCCAATGTTGTGGTGGAATTCTCTCATATAGTCATTGTAGGACTAGACATACGAAAATGAGTGTTAACAGTGTTCACAAAGAGGAACTTACAACTTTATGAAAAAAACTAAATAAAATCACTAACGTGGGCAAATTTGTTAAGTTGCCAATACTAAAGTCTTTTAGTACACAAATAAAACAACTACATTTTTCTGTTTAAGATGTACTTGATTTAAAGATTTCAAACTTACTCCGTTAAGAAACACATCTCTCCTAACACCAGAGAAGCGCCTGTGAAGACACAATAGTTTATAAGTAACACATTTATAATACAACTCCTATTTACAAATGGAAAAACAACAATACCGACCTGTCCACAGGTGGATTGCGAGGGTCTTGCATAAAACCTAAACACACAGCAAAAAACGAATTTCACAAATTACAGGAAGACGCAGCACAAACAACACGACCAAACGTCAACTGCTACAACAGTTTTGACCGAAATGCAAAAACTCAAGGTGCAGTTCAGCTTTCATACTATGTAGAAATACATATTTCACGTACGGTACCATCCTTAAAACACAAGACATCAATCTCGGTAAAGAGTCGTAACAAGGGGACAAGAAAAAAAATAAAAAAAAACTTTTTGTGGCATATAACTGTGGCACTCTATTAGAAAGCAGACCACTGAACAGTGAGACGGAAGAGAGAGAGAGAGATCTACATGTCGCAGATATTGACCTGGTCTCTGGGGGAATTCTGGCGTGTAATCAATCCTGGGCCGCTTCCGGTTGTGCATGTCATATTCCTCTGGACGACGCCTACGTAAACCAGGTACATTAATGTGAAACATGGCACCGATTTGAAAAGAAAAGACAGACATGAACCATACAAACAAAATAACCTTCAGTTATAAGTGTGTGGGTACAGGCTTACATATCAGATGTCTTTCTTCATATTTTTGTTAATAGTAAAATACTTGTGAATAATAGAACATTCATTGGTGAGCAACTAAATGAATACTTAAGCTGCATGACTGCAAGCACAAACCTCTTGTTCAGTCTTTCGTGGCATGTTAAGATCTTAAATGTCCTGCATAAAATATTCAGGGTTCAATACAAGTCATTACTGACAGCATTTGTAACTATGCTCATTTGAGCTAGGTCAGAATGGATGGTCAAATCACTAGCTGGTTAGGTTGGACAGATCATATAGATGTGTTACATTTTTAATATTAGTAGCAGTGGTAGTGCTTTGGCTGGCTAAAGTTTTTCACTTCATCAACTGTCACCACAGTTATACATATTCAGAAAAACATGCATTGCTTTTTCAAAAGGATGTTTTTGAAACCCAAAACTTATGCACCAAAAAAATAAAAAATAGCATGTGTAATTGAGCTTTTAATCATGGTTACAGAAAGGCACTTAGTTAAGTCAAAGTAATTAAAGATGAAAGTGCACAATTTTTCGACACTAAAGCCACAAAACTCATGAAAATGATGCTAACTTAATTTGTCCGTGTCATGTACATTTCTGTATATCAAATGCATGTAAACATGAAAAGATATCAAAAACTTGTACTGAACCCAGAACATTACTTAATACTAAAGCCACATTGATGTGGTTCTTTTTTTTATTGCTCAATCCTCAGCAGAGCTCTACAGTGTGAGCATTTCCCAATGTTCAAATGTGAAAACTTATTTGACACCAGCACAAGTAAAATCTGAGGGCCAAATCACAACTTGTGAACTCAAATTATACCATTTACCACTACATATATATATATATATATATATATATATATAAAAAAAGGCTGCATTTTGTTGTCTTCCATTCAAGTGAACAGAGAAAGAGAGTCAATGTGGATGTGTATTCTTGCAATCTGGTGTGCATGATGTATTTGAGGGTCTGGTAACACTAGTTTCATATATTTAAGGTTATTAAATGTGTTTCCAAGCTGTGTTTCTTGATGCAAGACATTATTTGTGAATGTATGTCTCTGTTGACTTCCCTTCCCTAGCCGCTCAAATGCTTAAAATTGGAGGAGGATTTGTGAATTTCAAGAAAGCATTATTAATATATTAGGTTTCATCATTGTGTTCATGACTGAAGTTATAATTATGTTCTTGGGCAGTAAAAGACACTTAATTTGTATAAATCAGTCTTTTCAAGACGTTTGCTGATAACATCTTTTCCCAAGTGCAAAGTTAGCAATAATGTTAATTGCTACCCAATTAATTTTGCCCAAATATTACCGTAGAGCCCTGCTCAGAATTTCATAGAGTAGCTTTCGCTGTGTTCTAAAGCCAAAATAACCCACATGCCTTCAACAGTGCCATGAGTCTTTTTCTAGAAAGATTACTCCTAAAACTCAACTATTCGAACACATACTCAAATTAGTGCCCTTAGTGATGTTAATGTTATTCTAACATATGGTAAAAAGCCAATATGTCAAAAAACAGTATCTACAGTGGAGAACAATAAAATCTGGTTGAGTGTGTGACATACCGCATTCTTGTAGTTTTGTGACTGTTAACGATGGCAAATACTTTAAAGAGTAAAAGTTCATTTAAAAGTCCATCTTATGCTTTAACACATTTTAAATGGGAGGGCTTGGTAAAGCAGAAGAAGGGGGAGTGATAAGGAGTGGTGCAGTCCATTGCAAAGCAAACCGAAAAAAGACCAAGAGAAGATCCAGACATCTGGAAATAACCCTTCTCTTGGGGTACTCAGTCCATGGAGGGCTCAGAGAAACACAGAAGAAGGTAAGGGTGGAGGCATCATTTTACACCATCTTTAGTCCAAACCGCCTACCTACCACCAGCTGGAACATCCCATCGATTTTGAGGAAGGGGCTTTTTGTAAAGAGGGTGGGGAAAGGGGAGGGACGTGTACACATGTAACGCATCCAAACTGGAGTCCATCAGTTGGGGCTGGGGGGGGGGCCAGACAATGCAAACCAACAAACTTCCTCATAATGTTTGTCTGGAAAAAGTAAGGATGCGTTTAAGTCCTTTTTTTGGGGCCATTTTTTTCTTTTTTTGAGCACTGTGGTATGGAACAGAGTTCATGTAAAGCAGTGCTCTATAGGGAGAGTCCCTGGTGTGATTGGAGTCCATAAGCACTGCAAACGGGACGACTACCCACTCCGGCAGCTTTGCAGAAGAACATGCTCTTTTTTTGCCCTTCCTCCCTGTCTCTCCCTCTCTGTTTTCATTCTTTCCTTCACCGTTTGATGCTACACCCCGCACACTTCAACTATCTATATTCATAAGCACACTCTGGAGCTTTTTCTGGAAAGGAAAACCAGCAAAGAAGTCCCAAAATACGCTCCTCTTGAACGCTTTCTCTTTTTTTTTTTTAAACCAACGACTGCTTTCTGTCCCTCAAATCGATGTGCCATCTTCCGTTTAATTATTAAGGCTCCTTTTAAAAGAGTCCCAAATTTGACTGGCTCTATCCCCCATGGACACTCCTGCAAGAAAAGGCTTTGGGAACAAATTTAAACACAGACTCATCTACATAAACAAACCTCAGTGCTACAGCTACAAAGTTAACTAGACCATTCTGAGGCTCAAGTAGTTAACAGTTAACAGAGGCATATCAGGTCAATTGTTACACCATTTTAACTCCCATTAACCATCACAATTAAACAACAGCACGGATGATTTATGCTGTGACTTTCCCACAAAGCCGCAGCCAGTCCGCTCTGCTCTGGTCGGCTTGGTTCGTGGCTCTTCTCTGACCCTCGCTCAAGTGACGATGAAGGCGAAGGTGGAAAAATAACAAAAAACACACACTTGCTCCCTTCGCATCAGGTGACAGGGACACAAGTGCGCACTATCAGTCCAAAGAACATTTCTAACCTTCCCATGTCCCGAGGGACGGGCTCTCTGTGGGGTAGTCGGCCCCGAGATCGAGGCTCTGAGTGCATCCTCCTCTTGTGGCGCATTTTGTGAATGACTTGATACAAGTCAATGCTCTCATCAGGTGGGAAGAGCATGCACAGCTGTGTCCCACAGTCTGGTTCGATCTCCTGCAGGTGGTCGTTTACAGATGTCCAAGAGATCATGCGAGACAGTGAAAAGAAAGATAATTAATTAAACATTTGTTTATATGAACATTGTCTGTGATGCTAAATAAAGACATGGGACTAGACTAGAAGTTTTTTTGTGTATGTTCCTGGTCTTATTATACACATTCCATTTATATTTGTAATAAGTAATAATCAAAAACCAAAAATTAACAATTAACTAACTATGCTTTGGACTGACAAAAAAATTAAAACTCATCCTCCTTTTCCAATTGCAACCGTTTTAACCACAGGACTAACGCAAGCAGTATATAAAGAATATAAGTAGACCTGTCACTTGCCTGTTGTTGTGGTGCAGCAGCAGGAAATTCCAAGGCCAGTGAGTCTAATACAGTTATTGGCTAGTAATGATTTAATGACCAGCATTTATTTTGAAAGATCCCTTTGCCCGACTTTTACTAGACTGACCAAGTTTTCAGGCAAAACTGTGCATGAATGTATAGCTGTCAGAGGCACAGCTGTGAAATTATTCCAAAATATATGTACGTACAATATTAGAAAACTCATATTTGTCTGATAAATGTGTTTAATTTGTTGACAAATTTAAATGCATTTTTATTTGGATAAATAAAAATGTTTGCAGGGCATGCCAAAAAAAAAAAAGGTAAGTGAAAAAAAAAAAAAATGTTGAGCCCTGAACAATCTAGATTCACTGTATAACATTCACCCAGATGAAAGAAATGGTTCAATTAAATGGCTTATGGAAGGAGTTTCATATTGAATCGACTAACCTGTCCATCACGTCCAATCTTCACAGGCTTGTGCTCATTCCATGGGTTGGAGAGGTGAGCTGTTTTTGTGAAAGGTAATTCCCGCCTTCAAGTAGAAAGAAAAACCTCAATAGCTCATAAATGCAAACTACATAAAAAAAAAAACAATCCTAAAATTGCTTTTTCTTGGTTTTCACCTGCAAATCCAATCAATCTTGAAGACTCCCCCAAGCATCTTAGCATTCATGCCTGCGGGTAGAACCCAGTGGATGGGAGAACCTCCATGATGAGATTCAGATGAGAGCCGAGCAAAACCTAAAACGCAAACACACATCCTTATCCTAAGTTTGCCGTTTCAAATTAGCTACGTAAAAACAAATATAAGACTGTTTTTTTTTTTTTTTTTAGACATACCTTGAAACTTTCCACTTTCCCTAACTGAAAAGACTAGCACAACACTTCGAGCAGAGCGAAAAGCTGCATTGAGTTTTTTCTCATTGACGGGCAAAGTGGACCAAACACCCTGTGGAGAGATCATGCACACCATGTTACCAGAGCAAAGCTAAATCAAAAAAGTCTCTACAAAAAGGAAAAAATGCTGCAAACCTTTGCTTTAGCCAGGGAAACATTCTCATGATTGTTGCTCTTAATTAGAAAAAACCTGGCCTCTCTCAGGATATACTTCAGCTTGCTGGTTTGATCTTCAAAAAGAAAAGGAAAAACGTGTCACAAAAGCAGTAAGAGTACATGGCTGTGATGACTGAATTGATAATACTGTTAACAAAATAAAAAATAAACAAATTTAAATACTGACATGACAATGCAATTAAATGTGCAACGATTATCTTATTTCTTACCCTTCCTCACAGCTCTGACAGAAGAGGACAGTTTCTCATGTTTCTTTTCAGACCCTAAAAGTCAGAGAAACACCATGCTTTAACATTCAAAACAGATAAAAACATGCGCTGCTGCTGCTGGCGGGCCATAATTTCGACTGGTCCTAACATGAAACAGCCCAACACTGTCTTTAAGAAAGATCACTCCCACAAGCTTAAGATAAAGATAAGATTAGAGAGACAAAATGTAGTCGTTGGAAATTTACACTATTTCAGGTTGCCATCAGGTGTGTATAAATACAATTATGACTCAGCTATTTGTAATCTGACCTGCTCCACCAAAAATCAGTCTTAGCACATTATTACTGCTCTAAGAAACAGATCTTTGATCAAACACGGCCCTTTGCAAATCTCAAATATTTAAACTGCAGGACTGTCTGCTGTCTCAGCTGATCAACTGATTCTCCTTCACAAAATAAACCCAAATTGTGATATATTTTTAGGCAGCTGACTATTAGGCCAGTCACACACCTGGTGAGAAGTTCTGCGTCACGCCACATCTAAATCAAGGTTTATCTAATAATTATGTTGCACCGAACTTTAAACCTTGTTTAAAAATAACCAGGTTTACATTTAAACCATCATTTTGATCCTGGATTTATTTTATTTTTAACTTTAATCTTGTTGCTCCAAAACACTCACTCTCTCTCACACTCACTCGCTCTCTCACACTCTCACTGACAAACTATATATATATATATATATATATATATATAAACTTCCAGATGAGTAGGTTTAAGTAATATAAAAGTACACCTACATTTCAGTATGTGGCTAATTAAACAAAAAGACAAATAGTGCCTGTGTACTCAGGTCTCAGAGAGGCGTTTAGCTATAAAAAAATAATAAAATAAAATAAAATTCAAGCGCACTGAACCGGCAGATTGTGAGGGTCGTGGCAGCCTATGGTAAACTTGGATCTGCTACCGACAAAGAAAAGAAGACAGGATCACTCCGATGCCTTTCGTTTCTCACGCCCCCACTTACACATATGCTAGTTGTCAATCAAACAGGCAGTGCGTCGCTGTTATAAGCGGAGGTAGTCACTACGCAAATAGTGCCAGATATTTACGCTTATCTCGGTTTTGTCATAAGCTGTACTACATTAATCGAAACAGTAAATATATGTCCAGAATTATGAAATACATATGCACTGCCTCAAAGTTTTATTGCTTGCTTGATCAGCTGTTTGATCAACGGCCTCTTTTTACTTAGCGGCTTATATAGACAATGGACACTTTCCTTTATCGACAAAAGTTATGTCAGAGACAGAGGATAAGGAATATTAACATTGTTACCGTTTAATTATATGACGAATCCATCATGGTGAAGAAAATTAATCGAAGATGGAGGTTTTAATCGCAGGTTAGAATTGTAATCCCAATTTGTAAATCTCAGTTTAAAATTAAGTGGTGCAACTCGACTCGAACAAATCTTTGATTAGCTCTAAATCTTGCTTAATTTAATCCTTGTTTGTGCAACCCACCCTATGAATAGATAATCCTAAAAAAAAATTAATAATCATTGAATAATCATAACTAAAGAGCTCAATTAATCTAGGTTTTGATTTTAGGTCATATCGCCCAGCCTTTTCAGATTTTTCATTTTATAATGAACAATTTAGCTTTTTCTTTGAAAGCCACCAGGGCAGAGGCAAGTCAGCTTACACTGCTGAATGAACTCAAATGACTAAAACCTAATTTGAAATCGTTACTGAGACTTATTTCAAAGTTTTAGTAGTATTGTTAAGGGATTATTTAATACCTGGATAGGATTCTGAAGCTGAACTTCCACTTCTATCAAAAACGACTGGTGATATCCCTCTAGCGTGCTTCTTGGCTTTGCTTTCCTCATCTGAACAGTAAATGGGAGAACATGTCCCTTATGTTAGAATATCAAGGATTATTTGAGATCTCTTGGGCTCCAATTTCTAGTCAAATCGTTTTTCTGTCCTTTGATGAACACAGCCAGGTAGCGACCCGTAGTGAAAACTTCTAACAACATGAGATCAACTAGTCACAGGTGAGAATATTGTGTCAAGGCAAGTTGCATAGTCATTATGAAAATGCAATACGTTTTTTTTTAATGGTCTTACTAGCCAATAACTGGTCTGCTCCAAAACCCAGTGAAATGCCAACCTTCACAACACAAGAGGCTCTGCTGATGTGAAGGTGGCTGCAAAATGAACAAACTCTTTAATCTTACAAACAGCAGTCATGTTCTAGAAGTACAATTTGACATTTAAAAATAAATTTCAACAACCTACTCTAAGATTAGAGGTTATTAACTGGTTTAAGCTTTTTTTTTTTTTTTTTTTTAAATCATCCATTTACATAGTTATTCACAACTTATTTTAACAGCTGGTCATGGTGGAAATGTGAAAACTACATTATCAATAATGCTGTACAGAAAATGTGCAGCAAAAGAGCTTGTAGGGAAGGGACCCCGATACCGGTATCGGCCCCGATACCACATTTTCTAAAGTACTCGTTAAAAGTCCCCCGATACCTATGCCCGCCCCCAGGCCCCGGCTGCAGCTCAGAGCGGGGAGAAGGCGAGGCGGGACATGTCAGCCGTGAGGAACTATTTCAAAGTAAAGTTGAAGACGACAAAACAAAGGCGGACTGCAAATTGTGCTCAACGAAATTGTCCAGAGGAGGCTCAAAAGGTAGCGCATTTAACACAAGGAATTTAATCAAGCACCTAAAATCCCAACACGACAACGAGTACAATGAGTTTACCCACGCTTCTAAACCATCACAACCCACGCTGAAGCAAACTCTTGCAAGACGAGTACGAGTACATTGCATTGAGTAACCAGCCACTCTCGGAGGCAGAACTGTGTCTCCTCCATGTTCTGGAGCCCAGACATGATGTCCCACTGCCTAAACTACACGATATTGTCAAAATACACTAAAGCTGTTAAGTGCAGTGCCCTCTACTAATATTGGCACCCTTGGTAAATCTGAGCAAAGGTGGCTGTGAAAATAAATCTGCATTGTTTATCCTTTTGACCTTTCATTAAAAAAATTCACAAAATTCTAACCTACCTTTGAAGAAAAACCATGATGAAATTTAGCCAAAATTATTGGCACCCAATTATTGCTACGTCCTTTACCCAAGATAACAGCTCCTGTTACCCAGTTTTCTCCTGTAATGCCTGAAGAGTTTGGAGAACACCTGATGAGAGAAAAAGAGAGCACTCCTTCATGCAGAATCTCTTCAGATCCTTCAGAATACCAGCTCCATGATGGTGCTTCTTTTCTTTGTTTCACCTGACTCAGGGTTCAGGTCAGAGGGCTAATTTTTTTAGTTTCATCTGATCATAGAAGCCAGTCCCATTTGTAGTTCCAGTCCTGTCAGACAGCTGAACATGCTGGAGATTGTTTTTGGATAAGTGAGGAGAATTTTTCTTAAACCTCCTGAACAACGTGCTGATGTAGAGGATGTTTGACTATTTTTTTTTTTACATTTTCTGACCCTGGGACTATTTTCTGCAATTCTTCAGCTGTGATCCTTAAAGAGTCTTTAGCCACTCAAACTCTACTCTACTCGCCGTGTATTAGGATGATATAGACACACTTCCTCTTCCAGGCAGTTTCCTAACATC
>JAUMHQ010000053.1:22561037-22577715 GCA_032361165.1 Enteromius paludinosus
GGAGGACAAACTTGCAAATAACACAGTTTTTCTCCAGTCTATACCGATAGGAGCACCTCCAATTCACATTCTGTGAAATTGTTTTCCGAAGTAAAGTCATTATCATACTTATACGGGGGAGGAGGCAGGGAGGGGTTTAGCGCTCCTGCGTGCGCTCAATTTCACGTTAATTCGGATGTACAAAGACAATATGTGTGGGATTTCCGTGTACGCAATGTTTCATACAGCTGAATGTTTTTGTGCGTACGCACATTTCCAGGTTTGTCCGTAAGCAAGGTTTTAGTATTAATTCTACGCAAGTCTTTGTACATGAGGCCCCTGGTTCCAAAAGTCTTCCATTATGGATAATGGAAGCTACGTGCTTCTGTGACCCTTCAACTCTTCCCCAGATATGTGGTTAATCCTGTCTCTGAGCTCTTAAAGTAACATGAATGTTCCTGAATTTCTAAATTTCAACTGTCCCAGATAAGAATACTTATGCAATGGAAGCATTTAAGTTTTTTTTTTTTTTTGCAAAGATGTTATAAACCTGTTATTCGCTTTGTCATTATGGTGTATGGACTGTTGATTGATGTGGGAAAAAAGGAATGTAGAGTGGTTTAATACATTGTTGCAACATAAGACGTGAAAAGATAAATTTGGTTAAAAAACACATTTTAAACAAGCAACAGCATAACCTGAATCTGCAGTGCAAAGAAACGCACACAAGAAATAGCCAAAGTTTTTTTTTTTTTTTTAATAATTGACATTAAAATTGACATCTGGCTAATATGTATGAATTTCAATGTAAGTACTGGTACTTCTGAATGGGTTGAGATGTGAATTTAGCACATTTGAAGTGAAAGTACTTGATAAACATACTTTGTGCGGAGGGCATTCACTCAGTTGCATGATCTCATTTTTGACCAAGATGGCTTTTAGAAGCTTTTGCATCTAATCTCTTTACTTGTTTTAGCCATGCTGATATACAGCAATACCACTTGCAATTCTGACTAACGTTGTTCTGCTTATTTACTTGATGGCTACACCACATTCATGTAAGAAAACATGAACGGTCAGCAAATTTAAATCGTCCTCTCTTACCTCTGTCAGCTCAGGCAGCAGGGGCTTGATTCTTCTCTGGGAGTCTCTGCTACGGGACAGGCCCTTCTCACCATATCCTTTAGATAAATCGGCCCGAGATGCACCACCTCTTCCAGCATGGTTCTTTCGGTCTTCGTAGAGGTCTTCAGGTGCATGTCTTCCTCTGAGACTGCTTGACTTTTTTGACCCAGAAGAAGAGGCAGCTCTCTTTAATGGCTGTCTGGTAGTGTGCCCTGATGCTCTGATCCGCTTTGCATCCTGGCTGTCTCCTCGTTCATGCTTCCTTTTAGACCCTGAGACATGAGGTTAAACAGTCATGTGTATTCATACATCCTAAGCTTTTTCCCATTCTTTACAAATGGAAAGAATGCCAGGTTATTGTTCAGCTGAGCCTTTATAAGTCAAGCAAGTCTCTGAACAAACAAATTGCAAAATGACTTCTAGTTTAAATGGTTAATCAAAAATTGATGCATTGGGAATAAAATCCAATCTGGCAATGATTTAAAATACTGTTTTGCACATGTACCTTTTTTCTCATTAATATCATGTTCGCTTTCAGGGTTGTAAAGTTCATCATCCTGGTCAGGAGCATCAGTCAAAATGTCTTCCAGCACATTCAGTTCCCCATCTAAAAATAAATTGCAAATGATTTTTGTTCATTTAGCGTTAAATCACAATCACCTCACTCACACAAATATTAAACGCAATGTCATATAGTGATAAAATAAACAACATATCCATCCCTATACAGTACACACGTACAAATATACAGACTAGCGCTAATACAACATCCTTATTTACTATAACACATTACTTATTATATCAAATTGGTATTTATTAAACTGTTAAGCTGTTCTCGTGAACGTGTTCGTGTAAAAAGTGCAAACGCTGTAAGTTAAATCGACACGAACAGAAATTCGTCCATTGTTAATTTTGTTACATAATGTGCCCTATATTACATCCAAACATAACAGACCTATGTTTGGTAGATGACTTCCTAAAAGCAAACTGTATAAGTAGCACACAATACATACATATATTATTGAATCCTAACAACCATTCTTTGTCCAAAACCATTCAAAACAAACAAAGTCCTCCACGATAACGTGAGTTAGCGCCATGCTAAGCTAACGATCGCTACTATTTTTCCTCAACAAATGTTTCTCTGGTCATAATAAGGGTTTCTAGGGAGAATGTAAATTAATTTAGTGACACATAATTAATAAGAAAAGAGAATTCTGTACTAAACAACTAGCAATAAAAAACACAAATCATTATTATTTGTAAAAAAAACAAAAAATGTGGCCATTACAGGCACAAAACATCATCGTTTACCTTTCTCATCTCTCCTGTCGGCAGACATCTTCAGCCCCCGTGGATAAACACACTATGAAGGCCCTCCTCTCTCTCTAGATTTATTCTTAATAACTCTATTAATTCTGTTATTTTAGAAAATCTTACACACCACTAAATGATTTGTGTCTCGAGTGTGTATTCGTCTGCTGTAAAATGGCCGATCTCTTCCTCCCGCATCTCAGTTAAGGAAGGTTGCCAAATATTCAAAGGTATATTACGCCTTATTGTTTTGAACCTTGTTTCAGAACATTTCGTCTTAGGCTACGGAAAATCTAAATAAACAATGAATGAAACAAAAAATGAAATACAATTCACTATATTTTGTGTGAAAAGTATACATTTACATAAAAACAGGGCACTGATAGAATGTGATGAAATAAATCAGGAGAGAACACTTACTCATGTCCAAACCATTGCACCATTTACTGCCATCCAACATTTATCTGAGAGGATTTTTTGACAACTTCACAATTTGTAAAAGGCTCAATATTGTCAAATTTTAATTTACAAATATCTACAGGTAAGCCAGTTCTCTCTCTAAATAAGAATGAAGACTTTGTAAAAATGTATGTGTATAATGCTTAATTTAAATAATAATGCTATTTTTCAAATTTAAAAAAAAAGCAGTCAAATGTCAAAGGTCTAGTGACAAGAAAAAAAATATATAAAAAAATAGTTTCTTCATCATTTTGATTTATCTTTTCAATGCAAAGTGATACTGCAAAAAAAAAAAGGCATCCTTTTTTTGTCAGGCAGAAATGTGAAGGTTTGGTTAAAGGAAGTCAACAAAACAATGGCACAGGTTAAACATCTATCTTTATACAACAATAATTAAAAACTCATAGCATAGCGGAACACAAAAATACAACCATTTAAGCTCTTTACTCCTACATAATATCCCTTACACCTTCATGGCACCCCATATGTGTATGACTTTCTTTAAATTGAAATATATACAAATAGATTTTTTAAAAACTCTCACTCACACACGCATGTTGGGTTTACATGTTTTATGGGGACATTCCATAGGCGTAATACTGTTTATACTGTACAGACTGTATGTGGTATTGTCCTACACTGACCCTACACCTAAACCTACCGTTTACAGGAGACTGTGTGCACTTTTAGATTTTCAAAAAACTTCATTCTGTGTGATTTATAAGCTTGTTTCCTCATGGGGACCTAAGAAATGTCCCCACAAGGTCAAAATGTACTGGTATTCCTATCCTTGTGGGGACAAATGGTCCCCATAATGTGATAAATACCAGGTGCACACATACACACACACATGTATAAGCCAGGATCTCTGGCTTACGAGACCTCTGGGAGGGCAACTCATGTGATCAAAGCATCCAGAGAAAAGGACAACAGTCAGGCACTGCACAGCCTAAAATAGTTTTTGTTGGCCAAGCAGCCTTAATACAGAACAAGGCGGTGCTCCAACTCTACTAGAGGCACCACTAGGTTTGAACCCAGGATCTTCTGTTAACTAGACAGGAACTTAACCAACTAAGCCACAGCACCTGTTCAACTCCAGGGCAAAAAAGGCAGCTTTAACCAACTGAGTCAAGGCACCAACTCCCACACTAAAACTCCCAGGGTGACTCAGTGGATCAAGACATCCAGCGGTAAGGCCAATAGTCCACAGACTGGACACACACAACTTGCACACAACCTGTTGTCTGAGGACAAAAAGGCAAAAAGGCACAGACCCACAAAGCAAAGCCACTGGTTAGAAGGCACTGCTTGGATTTAAACCCAGGCCCCCAGTTTCACAGACAAGGCTTAAGCTAGTCCCAGACTAAATTGCATTTTTGAGCTTGTCTCAGACGAAAATATCTTGCTCTGACATACCTTAAAACATGTCAGTGTCATTGTTCTGTGTTAAGATGCACACCTGTAATATTTTGTTACAAGGCATGTTTGTAAAAGTTGCTTAAATATCTTAATTTAACTAATGCCTAGTCCTGGCTTAAGCTAACCCCCGTTTGTGAAACCGGGCCCCTTATTTACAAGATAAGCACTTTGACCAGCTAAGCCACGGTGCCCTGTTGCAGCTTGGTGGCAGCGGAGGGGTGGCTCGCTGGTGAAAACCATCTGCTCCACTGGCGCTCAACTGCATCTGCCTTTTGCATTCCATTCCCGGAATAAAAACCACACACCCCAAGGTGGTTCTCCAGCAAAGGTACCGCTGGGATTCGTACCCAAGAGCTCCTATTTACTAGACAGGCACTTTAACCAACTAAGCCTCGGCATCAAGCTGGATGTTCAACCTCTAAAAGCAACTCAAAGCATCTAAAGAAGAGGATGATGTCCAGGCACTGCACAGCCTAAAAGAGTTCTTTTTTTGGAAAGTTGTGAGGCCAGCTAGCCAAGCGGTCTTACTGCAATGCCAAAAAATACCGACTCTGGTGGGACTCGAACCCACAACCTTTGAATGGCCTCATCAAGCAGTCTAGAAGTCCAATGCGCTATCCATTGCGCCACAGAGCCTCTGAGGGTGCATGGGTGAACCACGTGAAGGTTTTACTTCCTGCTCAGTGCCATCAAGCTCAGTTTGGTTTGAAAGCTCTGTGCTCATGAAAGATGAGTCCTCAGTACTCAGTGTAATTGTCAAATTGTTGCTCGGTTCAAAAAAGCAACAGCACTGTCAGGGTCTCCTGTCCAACTACAAGGCGGCAAAGCCCAAACAGCTGCACTGCTGGGATTCAAACCCAGAATCTCCTGTTTACAAGACAAGCGCTTTCAAAAGGTAAGACAGCGCATTTCCATTGTGTGCTATCTTTTAAAAACAGCTGTGTGTAAGTTCTATATGGGAAAATACAATTTAGCTTATTGGACTCATATACTGGTCGCAAACGATTGTTAAACGAAAATACTTAATATATAATAATTATAATAATAATAATACAACTGTGGGAAGTTCATCATCATCATTAAAAAAACACCACCTCACGACACTGACAACAGTTTAGTTTTTACCCAGGAACAGGGGTGTAGCACCAAATTTTGGGCCCTATGCACAAGCAGTGTGGCCCCCGTAAGCTCTAGGTTCACAACTACCTACGACACCATTTAATACATCAATCAACTGATGCATTTACCCAAAAATGTTAGCATTTACATTAGTTAACAACATTTATTATGATCTTAAAATTATATTTAAAGGAAAATAAAATTTCACTCCTCAGGGGCCCTCCCCCCACTTGGGGCTCTGGCAATTTAGTTCCACTTTTCACCCAACTACGACGCCCCTGCCCAGCAAACAGCAAAAACAGCGAGAAAAAACATGGCAGCTGCCAGTGGAAATCCCTGGCAGCTGGGGATGCCACCGGAAGTGGCACTGCGAGCTGCCACTGTCAGCATTCGCGTCTGTTCTCTTTCAAAATGAGGTGAAGAGAAGAAGCACCAACATGGAGCTTGGAATCTAAAGGGTCTCGAGTGATTCCAGGTAAAAGAATGGTCTCTGATCTCTTGTCAGGTATTCTCTAACCTCATCAGGGATTATAGATAGTTTCATTGGGCGCACACGCCTGGACCTAAATTAACTTCCAGTCTGTGTTTGTTTATCGGTCTGGTTAGTGCCGTGGCACTTTTAAAAATCAAACCGAGGCGTGAGTGTTTTTATAACACAATAAGGTAGACTGTCTTTAGAAAATGTAATTTTCATTTCATCCTGCTTATAAAGCAGCGTTTGTAAGCTCAGAGCTGCTTTGGCTACAGCTGGAAAATGGAGGTTTCAAAAAAATTTGTGTAAAAGGGTGCTGTTAATTGTGGCCAATGTGTATTAGAGAGAGAAAAAAACACATTTATTTCATAATGATGTTTCCTCCCATTTTAAATTATTATTTTCCAGTGAAATTGTGAATTTTTCTAAACAAAAGGTCAAAAGGATTAATTTATTATCAAGTGCAAATTTATTTTCACAGTATTTTTTTATCATATTTACAAAAGGGTGCTGATATTTTTGGCTAGGACTGTACATGTGTATACTACATCAAATATGCATTTATGCATTGATCATAATGATCAGTTTCACTATATAATTTTCTAATCTGTCAAATTCAAAAGCACCCATAACTGAATAATAAATGTATGTTGTGATGTTTAATTTTTAAATAAACATGTATCACAGTCAACATTGCTTCTATGGGAACCCTCTTTACATTTACTCTTTTGTGCTTTGCCATCATGATGAGTCTTTCTGAAACACTTACGGAAAAGGAAACAGCATGTTTTAATAAAGAGGAATGTGATCAGTGTTATGTCGGTGCAGAGGTAAGGCACGGAGAGGTGCGTCGTAATTTGCAAACATACTTTAATCTTCACAGATAGTCACATGCAGGGAGCAAAACATCGACTTTACATAAATGATGACCGTCCCAGACTGAGGGACAGACAGCAACTTATAAAGAGGAGACAATAACTGATAATGAACGACACACACCTGACAAGAATACTTCATTAACTGAAACTAGGTCACAGGGAAAAACCAAAAGCACATGGGGAAAAAAGACAACCAAAACATTCACACACGTAACAATCAGTGCAACAACTGAGAGTAAGAAGGCCACTACATCCAGGCAGTGGTACAGATACCAGCTCGGATCATGTGCCCGAACTCGGAGATGTTTAGCTCCTTTATTCCGCATCACAAACTCGATCCAGTAAACTGCCTGGTCCAGAGGCTTCATTGGCTGATCACGATGGATTCTGGATAGTCTCATGATGCTCTCCTTGTATCTGAATAGAGAAGAACAAAGCATATATATAAAAGTGCAAACATTTCTAAATATATGTTATATGAAATATTTGAAGTTCACTATATGGATTTAAATCCTGGAATGTTTTAATCAAAAACCTTCATTTCTTTTCGACCGAAGAAAGAAAAACAAACATCTTGAATGACATTGGGGTGAGTAAATTCAGGAAATATTGATTTGAAAGTGAACCAACCTTTAAGGGAACACTTAAAACACACATACATAGATTTCGAATAAGATTTGAGAATTGTTGAGAGCACAATTATGGCACAGTGATCAGTGGAAACCAAAATCATCTACCCATTGAGGGGTGCAAAGATTTTAATTGAAGGCCCATGATATGGGTGTTCATTTCATCAAAGCAATTAAAAATATAAATCAGTAGTGTTTTTGGCCACCATGTGCATATATGCACTACCGACAAGTAGAAACAATAAGCTTGTTTCTGGAGACTATATGTTATTAAATAGAAAACCAAGCTTATTTGAGATTTATGAAAATAATGTCTTAACTCACGATGGTCTCCACCAGGTCTTTGGACCGCATTGTGTTGATGTCAAGGACAACAGCAGCTCCTTTGGTTTTCATGTGCATTAGGCAAAACCACTATTGGGACACCATGATAAATAGCCTCATAAAGTCCATTTGTCCCACCATGGGCAATGAAGGCCTTTGTTTTTGGATAACCTACCAGACAGAATAAAGTTTGTATCTATCAGACAACAATTATTGTTATTCATGTATAATGAGCACACACAACAACATTTTCCTTACCAAGCAAATCATTCTTTGGAATCCAGTCAAAGAGTTTTGTATTAGCTGCGAGAGTTTCAGGTGTTTTCCCATGATAACGCCAAACATCCTGTACAAACACACATGGAGAACAGTTGCTGGATCCTGCGCATGAAACACTGCAACAGGAAACATACTACTCACATGGCCAGTCACATGATCGACCACTGTAAATAAAATGTCATATGCTTGGAATAATAAGAATAATAGTTGTGAAGCAGTTATGAAATATTGTTCTTGTAAATATTTTTTAGTATATCGAAGTGGTCAAAAAGGATTAAAACATTGAATTTAATTTTAAAATAGTTTCTTGTAAACTAAAGAGATGTGGATTTGGACGGAAATGAAACTATCACATAGGGCTGGGCAATATATTGTACATAATATTCATGCGCATCTCTTAAGTAAAGCCGGTTCTTTGATTAGCAGTAAATCTGGGTGGCAATAAAATCACAGACTCACGTTTGTAAATGCTGAAAATTGCTTAAAATCAGGCTTAAGACACACACACACACATATACATTTAGGACATACAGTACTGTGCAAATGATTTGGGCAGGTGTGAAAAAATGCTGTAAACAAAGAATGCTTTCAGAAATATAAATAATGATTGTTGTGTTACATCAACATTTAATGTGTGCTGTTTAGCTCTTTAGAAAAAGGACAAAGAAACGGGCAACATTGAGGATCATAGACGCAGTGGTAGGCCAAGGAATCTTAGTGCAGCAGATGAATGACACATCAAGCTTATTACCCTTTGAAATCGAAAGATGTCCAGCTGTGCCATCAGCTCAGAACTGGCAGAAACCAGGACCCAGGTACATCCATCTACTGTTCGGAGAAGTCTGGCCAGAAGTGGTCTTCATGGAAGAGTTGAAGTCAAAAAGCCATACCTTCGATGTGGGAACAAGACCAAGCGACTCTGAAAACTGGAACTGAGGTGCAGAAAAATGGCAGGTGCTCTGAACTTATGAGTGTCTGCAGGCAACAGTGAAGCAAGGTGGAGGTTCCTTGAACGTTTGGGGCTGGATTTCTGCAAATGTAGTTGCAGGGCTCTCAAGTCTCACGCATTCACTGTGAGACACACACATTTCAGCCAGTTCACATGCTCTCACGCCACACCTTGTATTTCTCACGCTGAACAGTAAGAGATAATTATAACTTGTATATACAATTAATAGACAAGGTCTATTACTAGGCAACATGGCTGCGCGCACGCACACACGGAGTGGAATTTGAAAGAGCAATAATGACGAATGCGAAATCTGATAAAATCTGTTGCCTGCGGAAGATAGTGTGAGCTGCTGCTGGGAAATATTGCCAAATTCGTACTAAATTACTAAAGTTTCAGATTCTGCAATCTTACTATATGTGTACAGTATGCATGTACATTAAGTTGGCTCAGTTGTTCGGTTGGCTCTTTTGGCTCCAAATTTATCTGTTTATTTTTGATACATTTGTTTTTTTAAATATATAAAGCTTTATTTCATTTGGATGAATTTGTCTCTTTTATCAGATTTACCAATTGTTATAATTCATATTTGCAATGATCATTTATGAACAATAAGTAAAATTAAACTGCTGGTAATAACTTCAGAGAATTGGGTGGGCAGAGGGGCTGCCTTGCAAATATTTTGTGGCTTCTCCCCTATAGCAGATCAAATCTCACTCCAAACTTTTGCTAAAACTTGAGAGCCCTTTAGTTGGAGATTTGGTCAGGATTATTGGCGTTCTCAGAAATACAGGCAGATATTTTTCCATCATGCAATACCATCAGGGAGGTATGGAAGCCCGTTTCCGCCACTGTATATAAAAAAAAAAAAGGTTATTGCAACTTTTTATCTCACAATTCAGACTTTTTTTCTCAGAATTGCAAGTTATAAAGTCAGAATTGCGAGTTTTGTGGTGTTTTGCTGATTTGTCAGCCATTTAATTTACTTGGACTTTCCTTGTGAGTGAATTTAACATGCATGTAGTAACATGTAGTAATTTCTATAAAAATGTCTCTAGTGTATTAATGATCTGTAATGTTACTTTGCAGTCTGGGTAAAGCTATACTAGGGTTTGACTTCCTCCACTAAGTTTTAACCTAGTGATACTGTATTTTTTTTTATGTTTTACTTTGAACAAACCAGGAAAGGGACATCAACATGGGGAAAATGTTTTAATCTTTGCATTCCAGTGCATTCTGCACATGATTTTGTTGCAAAAAGAGAAATACAAAAGTGAAAAGAAAGAATAAGAGAAAGAGAGATGAAAAGAGCATATAAAAATAATACACAGCCACAGATATTTGAACAAGAGGAATTGTCTGTGGCATTAGGATTAAAGTACGTACTGACTGTGGCTTTAGTTTATCAATGAAGAAAAAAGAAAACATTTATGCAATCTAATGTGCCCAAATAAATGAAGGAAACACTTAAATTACATTGCATTTACTCTTTTTTACTCTTTCCTGCTTTTACAGAACATTTACGGAAAAGGAAACAGCATGTTTTAATAAAGAGGAATGTGATCAGTGCAACAACTGAGAGTAAGAAGGCCACTACATCCAGGCAGTGGTACTGATACCAGCTCAGATCATGTGCCTGAACTCTGAGATGTTTAGCTCCTTTATTCCGCATCACAAACTCGATCCAGTAAACTGCCTGGTCCAGAGGCTTCATTGGCTGATCATGATGGATTCTGTACAGTCTCATCATCCCCTCTTTGTACCTGATCAGCAAAGAAAAGGAAGCGCTGCTTAACAAGACAAGATCTATAAAAGTGCAAACATTTCTAAATACAGTATGTGACCAACCATGTTTTGGACTAGAGAGTTTTTTCTATGACTTCAGAATTAAAATAGTTCTAACAGTAGTTAACGTTTTCCAATGAGCAAAGTGAAAACATTTATATACTCTAATGTCCACTGTTCAAAGGTCACAGGTTCATGACCAGCCGGAATTGTATGTAGATGGAATGAATAATCATTGCTCTCTTCCACACTCAATATTTACTTAATAGAGTATATTTAAAGATGGGTAATTTTACTCATACTCAAGTACATGTTTAGTGAAAAAAAACAGTACTTTAAATTTGTTTACAATTGAACGAAGTAGATCCGACAATGTGTTTCACTCTTCTCCATGTCACAGGTTATATGCATATATATATAGCCTATGATACATAATTAATATACTTTAAAATATATTTTAACTCAGTCATGCAAATCAGAATTTTCATCAGCTGTTTCTCCAGTTTTCAGAGTGAGATGATCCTTCAGAAATCATTGTAATATAATGATTTATTGCAGTGTTGAAAACAGTTTTCGTGCTTAATTCTTTTGCAACCAACAATTTGTTCAGGATTCTTTTATGAATAGAAAGCTAGAAAAGAACAGCATTGATAATAAATCAACATATTGGAATGATTTCCGAAGGATTAAGTGACACTAAAGACTGGTGTAAAGGCTGATGAAAATTCAGATTTGCATCACTGAAATAAATTACTTAAACATATATACATTTTGCACGGATGTGTTTATGTGTATATATTTCTTCATATTACACTCCTAAAAAGATGACAAAATGTACTCATAATTGCTGTCCTGTGGTTGGTTGCGTTTTAGATAAATCACGAGTGAGCACAACATGGAAGTGAAATAGATATTTTTCGCAAATAAAATGATCCTGCCAGAAAGATTTTGAAAAAAACATGTCTTTTCCATCTATTATCATCTTAGTGAGCTTTTATAGGGTGTACACATGCACAGTAAGGCAAATTCAGAAACTTTTGGAAAATGCTTCAAAATGCTAATGTGAACAGTAGGGGTGTCCCCGACTAAGGATTTTCACAGTCGAATCGGAATTTTCGAATCTTGCCAATAGTTGACTCATATTCGAATCATATGTTTAAAAAAATTAACTTAACAACAGACGCGAATTTGCGTCATGAGAGGGGCTTCTGCCAGGTGGCTCCAGTCTCATGCATTGGTGGAGGGGAAAACACTCATTTTCAAAATATTGTTGTTATTGTGCCATGAAATGCAGTTTTAAGAGTATTTCAGGCGAGAATGTAGTTGTTTAAAACACAAATCTGGGGTTTATTAAAAAGGATAGCACCTATTTAAAAGTTTGTTTCGCCGATTTCGGCAACCTGTCACACATTGGTTCATGAGCAACTGGTGTAGCTCATTTACCTGACTATTTAAAGGCCAGACTTTTACAGACTTGTTGCGAAGCCTTAACTGCCCTCATGGTGTTATTTCCGAGCGTTCTTTCTGTGTTTGATTTCATGTGTATGACCCTGGACTGTTTTTCCCCATGTACGATTACTGCTGAGTCTGAGAATCCGTTACAGAGAGACACCCCAAGTGGACAGAGAACATTTCGAGGACACCCCTACTGGACAGAGACATTTTAAAACGAAAAGTCCTTCTTAAAATGTAGTGGATGTAGCCTGATATCCCTTAAGTTTAACTGACTTAGAGTCAGATCGTGATAATTACATGTACATTTGTAATTATGTACTTGGCATTAGATAACGTACTCACATGCAAATACATGTACCAAATATGTAATTAGGTTACAGAACAGCCTGTACAACTCACAATGGATTATTTAGGACAGTCTTGAGAGCCTCCACCAGGTCTTTGGACTCCATTGTGTAGAAATCCAGGACAACAGCAGCTCCTTTGGTTTTCATGTGCAATAGGTTGTCGTACTGGTCACCCCACAGTGGCAAACCAACCATTGGGACACCATGATAAATAGCCTCATACATTCCATTTGTCCCACCATGGGCAATGAAGGCCTTTGTTTTTGGATGACCTATCAGATAAAATAAACTCTGAGTCTATTGGACATCAAGTAATGGTCTTCATGTATAATGAGCTCAAACAAAAACATTTCCCTCACCAAGCAAATCATTCTGTGGGATCCAGTCATAGAGTTTTGTATTGGGGGCAAGAGTTTCTGGTGTTTTTCCACTATAACGCCAAAGAACCTGTGGAAATAAACACATGGGAAATTTGTTAACCACTGCCCTAAGGCACCAAGCACACAAACAGTGCAAGAGGTTTATAGGAATTTTAAAGGAATAGTTCACCCAAAAAATACAATTACAGTATATTTTACTCACCCCAAAGCTTGGTAATGCTTGATTAAAAACTTGATTTTGAAGCTTATCTGTAAATATATCTGCAAGTACTGCATCGGCTAGACTTGGCTGACCTCTGACTCGACATATAATGTTGCTTGTGTCATACATCAAGTCAGAAGTCAGAGGACACGTGATAACCCCCCAAAGATGTTAGTTCCTTTTCAGGAACTCGGACTGCGTTGACGAGATGCTATGGGAACGCCCTCAGCGTGACGGCTCTGAATCTTGTGTCAAATCAGCCAATGATGAGTTGGGACGTCATAGGCGGGTGACGTCACTGGCCAGGAAGCATATAAACATGTGGAATGCGGCCAGCAAACTATCTGTTGACTGTGTGTTTGTTCTAGCTTAAAAGTGTCTCTGCCAAAAAAGAAAAAGAAAAGAAAAGGGCCGAGTGCGAAGTGCGTGTTCTTCCGTGCAAGAGATATATAAGTATTGCCGGTCGACACACACATGATTTGTAGTCTGCCAGGGAGCGAAGCATGTTGGTGCAGTTCTCCAACAAAGTAGGAGAGCTGTAGAAGTTGTGAGTGAATAAAGAGATGAATGCAACTGACGTGTGCTTCGCTCCCGGAGGGCTCTTTTTAGTAATAAAAAGAGACCCTCAATAAGCGATTTTAGTGCACTAGCCCGTTCTAGCTGAGGCTGAGCCGCGTGGGTGCGCGCGGATCACTGACTGCGAGCAGGGGAAAATGAGACTGGCGAGTCCCTATCTCATTCCTCCAGCTCGCGGTCTAGTGCTAGCCTTACGAGGGAGGAAGCGTGTTCTGCTACTTCCCTTTGTTAAAGTGGCCCGGCGCTTCATCTGAGGATGAAGAGGTGAGAACGCAGAGGAGAGCGTGGTCTCGTTAACGCCCCAGTATGAGGAGCTCTTGAAGGCAGGACTTGCACTACCGCTGATCTAAAAATAGAGAGGCAGCAGAGATGAAAAGTAACTGCGTTGTATTAAATGAGACGCTGCTAAAAATAAATAAATGCCTTCAGGAAGGAGACTGCTGTTTTTGTCCTGATTTCCATACCGAGGTATCGAAATCGTTGCCATTTCTGGCCTGGTTTTCATCCCCTAAATAAATTAATGGGGATGAATGAAAGCGGTTATAAGACGATGCCATGAGTTGAGTAGACGCTTGCGAGCTATCTCTCTGTCTATGCTGCATTGTCTTTAAAGGCTCCGTCCGGGCCCCCCAAGCCTTTAAGTATTACATCTAAAATGCTGGCAGGCAGGGGGTACTCGGTTGCAGGTCAAGCTGGTGACGTGTCTGCACACGAAAAACTTCTGGCCTCTCATTGTGAGCGCTATAATCGCTCTCCAGTTCGAGATGCTGCTAGGCGGGAGCAGCCCCATCTGAGTACCCGCTCCTCATACAGAGACACACAAAAGCAGAGCGTCGTGACGAGAGTTCCTCCTCCAGAGGCAGTAGCAGGGGAGTTGGCGGCGCTCTGTAGCGGAGCCTTCTAAATCTAGAAAAAACCTAAGGGTTCTTATACAAGAAAAGAAGGCCCCGCGGGGCAGAAAGAGAAGGTCCTGGTGCCAGTGGCTCAGGATTTCAGAGGGCAGGCCCCTCTGGGGAAGAGTGTTGCACTCCGCATTACATGAAGCCCATCTCTCCTCAGTGCCCTCGGGAGACTGTTTCACTAACCTCGCCGGTGTTTCGGGGCGTGAGCGTCTCCCGCAAACACAAGTCTCAGGAACTGTCCGGCCGGAAACGTAACCGCGCTGGGGTGTTCGCCACTGAGCTCTCACAAGGGTCCAAACACAGCTTCACCCGAGGTGGGCTGAGGCCCATCTTAGATCTCAGGTTATTTAACCACTCAGTTATGAAAGCATGAAGTTCAGAATGCTCACTGTGAAGCAGGTTGTAGCACGAATCAGGTCCGAGGACTGGTTCGTCACAATAGATCTAAAAGATGCGTACTTTTATGTATCGATCCATCCTTCACACAGGAAGTTCCTGAGTTCCTCGGTACAGTTCTAGAATTTTTGCAGGCCCAAATCTCTACTAGGGTCACTCACTCCACCCTGAAGGTTTTGTGGCGGCTTCATCGGCCTACCACTCCTCTCACGGTGGACACGGTGGAAAGTGCCCCTTTCATGCAATATACTACAATAGGGCCATCTGACCAGTCAGAGGACAGTAGACTCACGGAAAGGAGGGGTTTAAAGAGACTAAATCTTAATAAACAGGACTTAGTCTAAACCAGGATTAAGCAATATAGGTCAAGTAGAACATTTAAGTAAAAACCTTGCCTAAAAAAAAAAAAGATTATAAAAATTACCGGTGAACTATTTTCAATTCACAATGAGTTTATTCCTACATATAATACATAGTTTTTAGAATCTATTATTGAAATCTCTTTAGAGATTGAAAAAACTGAAAAATATTTCCAGGACTGTGATAGCTGTTTTGTTGCTATAAAACGGTAGTTACACACCTTTTGTGGGATCTGACTAAGAGCAGAAGCAATAGTGTTTGCCCTTTGCATGGTCAGGTTACCGATCATGGAACCCAGTGACAACACAACAATGCCATGATCTCCTGAGCTCTGAACAAACTCCTCCATTTCCTAAAAGACAAACAAATAAGCCAAACAGTCACACAAAAACTGACAGGAAACCTTGAAATATCTGTGGCTGAGTTTAGCACTGATTCTGTTTGATACTAAACCCTGCAGACACCATGTCAGAACTGCAATTTTACGCGACTTAAAACTAGATTTTCCTTATTCCATCATCATGTCATGCCAAATCAGATCACTTTTCATTCATACATTCACTGAAATAAAGTTACAATGACACTTCATCTATAGGAGTAAGGATTACTTCACATTTAAAAATTATGAACAATGCATGCTTTAATGCAAAAGGCATCAAGAATATTTAAAAAATATATATATTTCAAAACAATATATGGCAATGTCATTATAAGGCAATGTACCTTCGGCAGAGGCTTGGCAGGTTTGCAGTGTAGCCCTCCGACAAATTTAAAATTCGGCAGGAGTGGGCGTGGATACTCAATATCCCAGTAAGTTCTAATCAACCAGATGTCAGTTTTTCCCACGGTCTCACACATTGTTGTGGGTTTTCCTGTAACACAGATAGCTATAGTGTAACTTATTTGATGTGAACTAGGTCAGGTGTTCTAACATTTTGATTTCTACTGCTTTATCTACAGCCTCCTTGTTTTGATCTCTTTCAATACACACTTTATTCCATGAGTGCCCCTGCACTACACTGCAATCGATTCTATTCCATTTAAACAGATATATAATTAATAGTGTTTAATAATATATATATATTTTTTACTTTCTCACTGTGATAATTACGTAGATATTCAGATCTATGAATCAGCCTATATTCTCTCCCTAATTTCTGAGAAAACATCATCTATATCAAAAATACAACTGAAAACAAAATTACCCAATATTTCAGTGTAGAGCCGATCTAAACTAAACATCATTCCCAAAGGATATAAAGTCGTATGTATGATGTAGTGGAGCATGTTTTCAACTCTCTCTGTGAAGCTCATATGGTCGGTGAGATG
>JAUMHQ010000053.1:22587557-22609479 GCA_032361165.1 Enteromius paludinosus
AAAAAATAATGAACATCCTGTATCTGTTTCTTCGCTCTTCTTTATGCTTTCTTTATGTATTATAGAAGTATCGGATCTGGACTCGGTATCGGCAGATATTTAAAATCAAATGACTCAGACTCGGACTCGAGGGCAAAAAAACCTGATCGGGACATCCCTACATAGAATCGGAAGATGAAGGCCCTGAAGGCCGCGAGGGCAGAGTCACTAAGGCCTTCAGGGTGGGTCTGGAGTCCCAGGGAGGCCATAGTGGATCTGGAGTCCCAGGAAGCTATGGAGGATCTGGAGTACCGGGAGGCACCGGTGGATCAGGAGCCGACTGTGGCAATGGTGGTTCAGGAGCCTTGGGAGCCACAAGGGTCCAACTCCAAACTCCCCTCCCGCCCACCCTTTCCAGGGCCATGGCCCTGCTGCCCTCCCCAAAATTTCTGGGGAGGTTCATTGTAGAGGTCTGCATTCCCACTGCTTTACCGTGGCTGCCGACCAGACTTCTTGCAGCGGGGGAATAAATTTCCATTTAAAACGCGAAAGCAGTCGGTGACTCTGGTGGAATTTGAACGGGAGCGGGCAGTCTAACAATATAGTGTTCCCGATGTTTTTTCGGAACAGCATATCTGTGGTTTCCTCATTCATATTGAGCACCGGTACAGCCAGTGCTCACGACTGTTAAACATGCTGAGTGCATGGACCAGTGTTTTTGCGCGTGCATTTAATTTGCACAGTCTGTGAGTGCATCAGAGCGGGCTTTACCAACATGAACAAAGTGAAGATGCGCTTGAAGGATGTTCAGCTTGCATTAGAAAACGGTCAGTTTAATGTTAGGAAACCCACATCAGGCAAGTCTAATGTATGGGAGTCTTTTTCATGCGTCATAGAAGCAAATGGGAGAAAAAAATACCCTTTGCACGATGTGATAAATATAGGCTACAATGTTGTACATACATTTTTTTTTATTTATTTTATTTTTGCAACACATTTTCCATGATGACAGATAAATGTTAGAAGCATCTTGACAAGACGAATAAAAAAAAATAAAAAATACAATACTTGCACAACTTACAGTTTTATCTGTTATTTCTCTTTTGGTAGTTCCCACTTTAAATGTGAGACTTTGGAAACCAAATCTAAATTTAGTGGGAACAGTCGGGTCGGGTAGAAAATTATTCTAAGCGGGCAGTGGGTGAACAAAGATTGAATATACAGCGGGAGTGGTCGGGTGCAGAATAAAACCTCACGCGAGTTGGCGGGAGCGGGACTAAAAAAACGATCCCGCGCAGACCTCTAGTTCATCGTCCCAGGGGGCCATGGTCCATGTGGCTGCTCACAATGTGATGGTGTCTGGTGGGCATTCGGGAGGCGCAGGCTCTGGAGGACGCTCTGGAGGCACGAGTTCAAGGGGGCACTCTGGAGGCATGCGTTCAAGGGGGCGCTCTGGAGGCGCGAGTTCAACAGGGCACTCTTGCAGCGCAAACTCAGGGGCTGGATTCAGAAACGGCTCTCATTCCTGAAATTCAAGAACTGGATTCGGGATCGGCTCTCCTGGCCCTAAATCAGGAACGAGAATCGGGATCGGCTCTCCTGGCCGCAAATCAGGAACTGGAAGCAGCATCGGCTCTCCTGACCGTAACTCAAGATCTGGAATCGGGATCGACTCTCCTGGCCGTGATTCAGGAGCTGAACGTGGAAGGAGTGGACAGGAAACCACGGGAAACTGGAACTGTTTTCCCAGCCGAACCTGGAAAAGAAATCAGCGGACTGGCATCCGTGGGGAATTGGAACGGCTCTCCCGTCCACCGGTAAACTGGAATCTGAATAAGATCGGATCACCTCATCTTGCCACAAGTCATGAGTGGGGCTAGAGGACAGCACTCCTGGCCGTAAATACGGAGCAGGATCCGTGGGAAATAGTATCAGGTTATGGGGAGAAGGCACAGGATGATCTCATGGCAAGGTATCTGGTGGGGTTTTCCGCAGCGTTGGTATTGGACGCCACACTCGTGGCGTGGGGATGGGTCAGCATTGTTGCTGCGACTGGATATAATCTTGCCGTGGTGGCGCGGGTCTCAGACGCCGCCGAATAGCAAGCCGTAAACCGGGAATTTGTGGTGCGGGCTTCAACCGGCTTTCATGTGGCATGGGTAGAGGAGGCAGCCCTTGAAGGAGGCCGTTGAGTATCTCCTCAGCCCAATACACCCTCCTCTGTCGGTAATTGGTCTGTTATAGCTGTGGGTGCTGGAGAAGGAGCTCGCTGGAGTCGAGTAACTTAAATAAACCTCTCTTTAATATAGTGAACGTAGAAGTACAAAACAAATAACAAAAGCGGAACCATAGAAAACAACCACACACACATCAATCACGGACAAACTCAACTGAAAAAGACATGAACTAAATAGACAAGGACTAATGACTAAACTAGACACAGCTGGGAAAACACAGGAGGGGAATAATCAACTAATAATCACACTAACACAGGAAAAAACAAAACAGGGCATACAGGAACTAAAACAGGAAGACATGAAAACAAAACTAAGAAAAGAAGACAGAAATGTAACAAATGTTTCCTCCAGTTGCTCTTTTTCTCATCAGTTTGAATTTGAATTTTCATTTATTTTGGGAATGTGTATACTGTAAAGTGTTTTGGGTTGATTTTTCTAATTTTGTTACAAAATTCTTAGATCCGAAAACTTATATAACTCCCAAAAATGTATTTTTGTGTTTCTCTTTCAAATTTGATCCTTCTCATTGTAAATCTATTATTAATTTACCGTTATTCCTTGCTAAATTTTACATTCATAAATGTACAATTTCAAAGAAAATGTGAAATTGAAAATTTCAAAGAAAATTTTGATGTACGTGACCTCTTTAAAAGATTGTAATAATTCTATTGCATGTAAGACTCTTTCATGGTGTAAATACTATAAGCTATTATAATATGCTTTGAGTTAATGTAACCCTCATTGTTTTAAAAAAAACAAAAAAAAAACTTCCAGTCACGCAGACTTTAAAAGTAGTTTTAAAAGTATATCTACAATATGTTTCATAACTAAAACATTTAAACAATGAAATGTGGTGTAACATAATAATAATTATTTTATTATATAGATGTATATAGATATATTGTTGTCGTAAATAATACAATTAGAAAATAGAAAAATTAGAAAAGAAAGACTGCGTAGTCTGCTATAACTTGAATTTTGGTGCAACAAAGTCTGCATTATGTTCTGTTGTGACAGTGGACTGTTGACGATGTTAGAACTTCTGAACCTGAAACATTCCATTTTTAATTGTTGTAATAGATATTTGTAATCAAATATTAGAACATGTGCAATTTAGAGGGTCGGATGTGTTGGTGTTGAAGTGCTGTTCATCCACATCACCAGCTGAGGTCACTATAGCAATCATTGGAAAACCAAATTGAATGAATGGAGAAACCATCCCATCTCAATGTCTGTACACATACTGCAGAATTCCTACAAAATGAATAATGCTCGTGAATGTTTAGATCACAAGGCAATTTTTTTCTCTCTCAGAATTCAGAAGTTCATTTTTAAAAATAGGTTTGTTGCAAAGCTCAGCATCCCAGCTTCACTGTGTGTTTCCTAAGGTTTATGTTAGAATCATGTTTCTGTCTATTTTTTTATAGTTTAGGATAATTAAACCCATATGCTTTGTGCATGCTGTTACTACTGTTACTACAGTGTGTGTCAGTAGATTGTAAACTGTGAGATTATGGTTGAAGGTTCACTGTATTTGGGAGGATTTGAATGATAGAGCATGTGTGTAATCAGGATTAAAGTCTCCATCTTTTCTACTTTAATTCAGGTCACTGGCAGGTCAGTATACCAGCACAAACACATCAATCTGTTAAAAACAACTCATTAAATCTTTGAATGTTTGTTGGATTAAGGCTGGAACATGTCAAACAAAACAAATGTATTTTAGCACATAAACTCAAAAATAACAGGTAGAATATGGATATGTTACAACTGACATTTAAATAAATATATAACCATATCAAACTAACGTTTGCAATATTATCAAATTAATCTTTGACCCTAGGGCAGGATGTTTTAAAAATGACTGATTTATTATTTACGAGTCACTGCTGTGAGTGCTTTAATGAACACATCTGTTTCATTGCGTAACACCATCAGCACTATAAACAATCCATATACTGTCAAACAGATCATAAGAGCAGGGCATTTTTAACTCGGATGAAAGCAGTATCAGTATGGTCTAAATCCTGACTTGAAAAATCTGCCTTTTGGTTTGTAATTAACTAATTCTCCAGGATCAAGTTTTTTTGTTTTTAATGAGAGTGAGATATGTGAATCATGTTTTTTTTCTATCTTTGACTGAGCCCTGGATGGATGAGTCAGAGATTTCCCTGATGACCTGAGGAAGATCTTTTGAGCAGAAGTCAGTCAGAATTTAGAAAGAGCTTTATTGGCAAGTATGTTTGCACATACAAGGAATCTGTTTTAGTGGCACAACCTTTTAGTGCATTGTTTTTTACATTTTACTTTCTTAATTTACGCTGCTTTTCAGACAGTTTTGTTTAATTTTTATGCTGACTTTTCATTACACTGCAAAAAATGCTTTCCAGCCAAAATATATAAAAATTCTTAAATCAAGAGGGATTTTCTAGACAAGAAACAATTACTGTCTTGTTTTCTGAAAAAAAAAAAAACCAAGCTAAAATTAAGTGACTTTTTGCTTAGAACAAACAAAATAATCTGCCAATGGGGTAAACAAAACAATTATTTGTTTCAAATATGCAGATGATACCGCTATCTTTGCACTGCTTAATAACAGGCATAATGATTATTTTTTGGACTATCAATGATGCTTACCATATTTTAGCACATGGTGTGGTGATAATTAATTGGATGATAATCTCTAAACAATTAGCATATTATATTATATTATAGGTATCTAAAAGTGCTGTCAACAGAGACTTCTCCATAAAAGTGCCATTTGTTTTTTTTATATGCTTTTATATCATTTTAAAAGATAACACATTTGGCTAATAAGATTATTGATATTCCTACGTTACCAGACTGTGCTACCAGAAAGTGCATATAATGACCCAGGCCACCCACTCCATTGGTATGTCATTCCCATTTTTGGCAATAGGTATAGTGGAGAATGATAATGTAAACTTTTATCAGCCTTGATTTTAGATGCATTTCTTTTTAGATTGATTTTCTCTACTGGTGTTTAAAAAAAGACTTGAACCAGCTGCAAGGGAATCGCAATATTTGATGTGACATGATACGAATTTCAGAAAAAGTAACAAGATGTGTATTTAACATATTGTGACAGGAACAATGATGCAGGTCTCAAAACAAGTGAGCTTACTGTTTACCCCTGAAGTGACCCACTTTTTTGATTCAGTAATGGTGAACGCTGCACATACTGAGATGATGGCGAAGTGGTGTCAGGTTTTGTTTGCTAAATTTGTAAGACCACTTTCCAGCATTATTCCACCTCTTTTCAAAGTCTGTGTGTAGCCCAATTAATATGCCCACAATTATTTGGGAAGCAACCTCTGTCTTTAAAAACAATCAATCATTAATGCTGGTAATAGTTCGGGTTTGCAGGCTTCAAAGGATTTTCTCATTAATAATGTAATACTGGTGTGCCTGATTAGTATGACAGTATGGAGATCAAGCTCCATCAAGCTCCAAATTCTAGGTTCTAGAAATTCCCTATAACAAAAATTCATATGCAAAACACCCTGCTAGGAGATTTGTGTTAAACTATTATTTAATTATGACACACGAATGCTTAATTCATTTCAGAAGGGCTTTATCCTCTTATCTCATAATTACTCCATTGAATACAACCATGGCTTGGAAAAAGGCATATTTTGCTAAATTAACTATATGCCTTCATTCCACAAATTAGATACAGAGTGCTTAAACTCTCTATAGATGTAAGATATGTGATATGTGTGTACAACAACATCATTGAGGTACACAACTCAACGATCTGAGATCAAGATTTGTGAAATGTGAACAGGTCATTGCGAGGACCGAAACGCATAACCCAATAAAAATACAACCTCATAGGGGAATGCCGAAATAATTTGATAATGTCCAGTAGATCTAATTTACTTAGAAACTGAGCACAACCACAGTCACATAATCATGTGTACATAGTTTGTACTTTCCCATAATCCAGCGTTCTTCAAAACAGGCCCACTGTCCTGCAGAGTTTAGCTGCAACCCTAATCAAATTCACCTTCCTA
Organism: Enteromius paludinosus; assembly: GCA_032361165.1. Taxonomy (NCBI): domain Eukaryota; kingdom Metazoa; phylum Chordata; class Actinopteri; order Cypriniformes; family Cyprinidae; genus Enteromius; species Enteromius paludinosus. The sequence continues at coordinate 22,593,811 of JAUMHQ010000053.1, forward strand.
TATATTTCTTGTAATCCTAAAGAACTTGATTATCTATTTTGGAAGTGTTTGATTGAGGTTGGAGTTAAACTGCAGAACAGTGAACCTCGAAGGCCAGAATCCTTGTACTAGACATCTAATTAAACAGTGTTGTCTCATTTTCAAACAATTCAGTGAGATGAGCATGTCAGTTAGAATCAAAGTAACATGTTGTGTGTTGGAAAGATTGTATTTATGAGTTGAATGCACATGAATGGCTTCACAAAGTCATAATTATTAGTAGAAAGCTCTGAATGTTTTTAAAGTTGCGGGCATGTCAGTTAGAAAGCATTGTAGAAATTATGGATGCAACGTGTCTATTGAAAGCTAAATCGTTTCAAATTAAAATTTACAACTATTAAAGTTGCAATTACAAAATATGACATGATTACAATTACATATTATTACAATAAGGACATCATCCAAAATGTTCTATTAAGTGGATTCAACCTAGCAGTCCATATCTACAGTATTAGTACATATCTGACATGCCTTAACTGGGTTCATTGCTTTTATTTGCATGGAAAGTTGGGAATATATTAGCTACCCTTCACCCAATCACAGGAGCCTGACATCATAATGACTCAGACAACAACCACCTCTTTTGACCTGTGTGTGTAATTCAAATCAGATTCCTCTGGTCTGTGTCTGTGAGGGTTACACTACAAAACACTGCAGGGTTTTCCCCTTCACCTCCTCAAATGTGCTGCAATTACTGCGCTCCAATTGCACAGCTAGAACAGAAAAGAGTCACAAGGGTATGTATAAAATCATAAAGCTGAAGCTGTGAGCATTTTATGCATATTAATACATATTTGTATTGAAAATACTTCTGTTTTCAGTTAACAAGATTTCAATACATAATACAATAAAGATTTATAATATTTCATATAGGAATATATAATAAACCATGTAGAGAGAATAGACAATGAAGAAATTCATTGGAAATTAAATAACCCCCCCAAGAAGGAGAGAAAAGATTAACATGTTATTTCAGAATTACCTCCTTTACAGTGTTTCCTACATTATTCCACTCAATAGTCCACTTGAACGAGTTGATGAAACGAATTAGTGAATTTGTCACATCATCATCCTGTTTGCCTCTCTAGTTTTGTTCTTTGACCTAGTTTCTGCTTCCCCTTGATTACTTGAGTTAGTTCATGTGTCTTGAGCTGCAGGTCTACTTACCATATACTTTACTGATAAGCATTTCACCAACCCCACTCCAGACCCAGAGCCCAGCCAACTGTGATCACACGGCAAAAAGCCAGAGCCATTGCTGATAGAGCTGAGGAGTCAAAGCCTCTCATAATGTCTGACCAGGTGCGTGAGCTGGCAACATGATGTGCATGGAAGAAACACCCACCCACCACAGGGGGTGAGCTGCCGCTGGACTCAGAGGAAAAGGATGTACATGCTGACATGCCTCCTCTTATTCTACCTTTATCATTTTCGTCTGCTCCATTACGACCATGGAGGTTAGTTTTGAACGGTATGTTCACCCTTAACAATTTTGTCCTGTCATGATCATGGAGGTAAGTTCCTTGTCCGCCACACTCTTGGTATTGGGGGTTCATTTGGTAAGTGTTTTGATAGCACAAACCATCCCAGAACCTTCTGATTTCCCCAAATTCCCATCCAGCCTTCCTCACTCACCTCCATTCACATGTCAGCTTCCATCATCTACTCCTCTGCCGCTGCATCCTGCCAGTCCCACAACTTACCCTCAGCCCACCATCAGTGGTGTGGTTTGGTGCAGGTCTGCTAGTCTCCATCAGCATCGTGGCTGTAGGATCCCTTGTCTCTGTCTCCAGCCTCTATGTCCCAGACTCTGCATCAACCCGTCGACTCAGAAGCTCCCCCATGGCTCCTAGTTCCCTCATTTCAACTAGCTCCACCATTTCTACCTTGGTTGGTCATTGCCTTGGGACTACACTCCTTGGTCCTCTGTTGCTCCGGCTCCACCTCAGTCTTCCAGCTCATCTGCTTCACCCTGGCTCAGTGGCTCTCTGTCTCCGCCCTGGAATCCTCTCCCAGCTGCTCTGCCACTGTCAGTCAGCACCCCTTGTAGTAGTTCTCCCTTCATCAGCTTCTCCTGCCATCTTCCTGGCTAGCCTCTGAAGCATCTCCTGTCTGCTCCTGCTCTGGGCTCCTCCCTGGTTCCTCTCTCTGTCTGTTCCACCCTGTCTCCTCTCATCTTCTCCTGGACCATTCCTCCATCATCACTGTCCTGGTTGTCCTGGATGAAACAACTTCTTTAACACATTGAGACAGAATTCAGACACATGCATTATGTGTCTGAATTCTGTCTCAATGTGTTAAAGAAGTTGATGGGCTGCTGCTTTTGCATATTTTGTGCTTATTTATAATAAAAGGAAAAAGGCGACAGTGCAGTTGTGTTTGCTTTTTGTTATGTTCAGTGCTTTGGTAGCAACAAGACTATTAAAATCTGTTACGGAATTTAATAATACACTGAAAAGGAACTTATTCAGCTTAACAGTAATTTATTCAGCTTGAAACTCACAGTAAATTACAATAATTCTTTGTTCATCTAGTTCATTCGAGTCTGTAGGCTAGAGTTTCATTAAATGCTAGTATGTGTGGCTGCGTCACATATATTTCTGCTCTCACCGTTTTGGCATGAAAATACTAATATATAGTTTTTTAAAAGTCAACCTGGTCTCATTAAAATATGTACTTCTGTGCACTTTTTTTGCAACACCGTTTTTACGGTTGAAATTGCATACTCTGATTGGGTACTTCTTTTGAATAAGTACTTTTACGTACATAATCCTTGTGGATTACTGTCATTGAAAACTCACACTGTAAAGTTCGAAAGTGTTAATCAGTTTGACCATCTTGATATAGATGGCTACTATCTGTTATGTTAAAATAAGTTCCTTGTTCCCATCTTGCAGCGACTCTTTTAAAGACTGACTTGAGCATTGGCATCTGAGGATCTTTTTTGCAATGTTTATTCATCTGTATTAGCAACCTGATCTCATGGCAATTCGTACATATTTTACGAAGTGGCTGATTCATACAAATTTGTGCGACCTCACACGAATTCATACGATTTCGTCTAAATCATATGTATTTTACGAGTTGCCAATTCGTATGAATTTGTATGAATGACCTAAACCTAACCCTGCCCCTAAACCTACCCGTCACAGGGTTTTAGACTGTAAATCGTACAAAATCGTACAAATGAGGTTGTAAGAATTAGTACGAACTAGCACGAATTTGGCACCTTGTTCGAGTACATACGAATTGGTCGTGAGACTGTGTTGGTATTAGACGTTTTGTAATGAAATAAATCAATTTATAAAAATAACACAGTTCAAAAGCTTACATAACCTTGAATCTTAAAACTGTGCTTCAATTCCTGGAGGATCTATGATTTTCTTTCTGCTTTGTGGTAGCTGTTTAGGAGTCCCTTGTTGGTTCTAAGCGGTTTTATCTGCCTTCTGTTCTTCAGAAAGAAACCTAGAGCTCCTGCACATTCTTTGTATTTTCAACATTTTCGGCATATTTGAACCCTTTCCAGCAGTGACCTGTATGATTTTGAGACATTTTCTGTTTGCATTGTGCCTGGTTTACCCTTGTTTGTCACTATACTTACCATGCCAACTATATGTTTGTGTATGCCACTGGATTGTGGAGTATTGTATCAGTAGCCCACACAAAGTGCCTTGTCCCATCATGGATGTGGATGTTTTCAGTCTCGTTGGCTGCACCCTGAGCACCTTTACTCCACCCTGGCAACCTTCTCTTTTGGCTACCCCACCAGCTTAGCCCTGGCTTCATGCTTCACCGGCTCCACCTTGGATGCCTGTTCCACTACTGACCCTCATGCATGGGACAGTTCACTCCAGTTCAATCCACTCCTAAGAGAGGTTTTGTTGTCTTTTCTCCTATGCCACTATTGTAATTTTAAAGGCTTTTGTTTTGTAATGTTTTTGTTCCTGTTTCTCATTTTGAGGGTCCTCTTGCTTTTACCACTGCTGGTACATAGGAATACTCTTTTGCCTCTGCCTTATACTGTTTTCTGGTGCTCGACTCTGCCTGTTTTGACCACCTATGTAAATACTACCTTTTGGATCCCCAACTCAATTTTCAAAACTCCCATGTTTCAGTATGCTTCATCCATGCACATTACTCTCCCACCTGCACTGTTTGAGACTGTGCAATGAGATAACAATGAACATGACACAAATCCTGTTAATTCTAAGCATTTTATTTTAATTTTTAGTTAATTTTCTCAAAACACAATGACGAGCTTTATCTTTAAAATGACTTTAATCTTGAGATGGTTTTATTTTTTTTATTGTTGCTTGCGCTAATCCTCTTTTGTATATACTGTATTCATCATGCTAGAAATATAACCATAAAACTTAATCTTTACTCATGTTAGCTTTAGACTGATGTGACATTTTTAAGTTATTGTAAGCTGAATGTAAGATAACAAAAATAACCAGATTAATAAGTGAACACTGGAGCTAAATGACAGATCTGTTATAAATGTTCATGATAAATGTCCACTGTTATATTCTTCTGTGAATTAGTGGGTTGAGCTGATTATGTTGGAGCTTGCATCTGGCTGAATGAATATTTAATTGCCTTAATTAACTAATTAGCAGATTATGTGAGGTATCACAGAGAGACTCCAACAGTTACCCATTCGACCTCCTGCCTCTTCCTCCTCTCCTCTTCCTCTATTATCTTCCGTTTTCTCTGTCTCAGCCTGACATCTGTCAATCCACATCCTATCTCTCTTTCAGTCCCTCCCCCACCGCCTGCAGATATCTGTCCGCTCTGTTAAGATGCTTTTACATTATTATCCCTGTCCATGGGATCAAATCTACGAGTCACAAAAGAGCTCAGATCACGAGGTTTAATACTGTAGTGTATTTTAGAGCTATACATACTTTTGGAGTAATGTGAATTAAGAATATTCAGAAATCATTATAGTTTTAGACCATGTCAAATACCTATTTTTGACACAACAGGAGTTGTCATTTAATTCTTCCACACTAATGATTCATGATTCATTCTTCCCGACCCACTAAAGTGTGTAAAATATCTTCCACAATAATAAGTCACATAAATCTATGTAATAATTTATGCTTTCTGGCTTTGTATATTTCTCAGTTCTAATTCCACATATAACATATTTAGCTAAAACAAAATGCAGATATGTGTGTGAATAGCAATAGTAGTGATATATTCGTTTTTATAATTTTGCTTTTATTGTTTTTTGCCTTTAGAAGAATGGATAGTGAGCTGCTGTCACTCCGGACAAATGTAGATTGGAGTGAATATCTATGTGACTGTGCAGGAGAGAACATCACACTCTTGCCTTCGGGCCAAAGAGCACAACAATAAAAATAACAAATTCCAGAGCCGGATTGTCACAAATTATAACACATGAAAACTCTGCTCGGTCACCATGGTCTTTGTGCAAATGTCCCACTTTTTTGATCACACAGAACAGAAGGAAGTTATAACAAAGTAAATGTCAAGCTATAAATACTGTATGCATTCAAAATATCTTTATTAAACATACTGAAATATTCTCAGTTAATGCAAACCTAAAGTAATTTGGTTTGCACTTTATTTTACAGTGTGTGCACTTTGCTAACCTGATTTTGCCAAGTGCAAGATGTCCCTGGGTCAACATCTTTGTTGACCCTGGGACAACATTGTGATTTGCCAATCAGATTTGAAGAAGCAGTTTACAGTTTTTGAGAAGTTTAGACTTACAATCAGTGTTTAGGGCTTGTACATCAGTGTCAGTCATCTGACATTAAATATGATTTTAGATATTACTCATGGGTAAGGGTTTAGGTGTAGAGATATGGTCAAGACTATATTTTTGCATTAAAATGTTGTCCCAGGGTCAACAAAGTACTAGGGACACATAGTACTTGGCCAAATCAGGATGTGTGTGTGCACCTACAGTGAACATAATGAAAACGGTACTGGTAATGTAAGGTAAATACATGGTTAAGGTTATATTTTGGGGAAGGTTCAGGGTTAGGACCTGTTATTGCACATCAACTGTAATTAATATGATAATAATACATATGGCAAAATGACTGTAAAAATAAAAGCGCAACCTTAATTTTTAATAACAAATGGAAAATGAAAGAAAAGCTAAAATAACATTGCAGCATATAGATATGTGATGTTTTTTAAACCCTCTGGAAGAGGATGTAGGCAGGACTAAGCACAGACTCAATGAGTCTGCTTGGTGAGTGGAGGATTAAAATTGGTTATATGGAGAGTGAGAGAGGATGGATGGAGGGACAGAGGGAGGGAGGGGGCTGGACAAGCCACACATATCATTGAGAATCAAACACACACTGTGGCATTTACTCAGAATTTAGAGCCAGCAGCGCCTTGCTCCTGGAGTCTGAGAACATTTTTGCTGTTGAACATTTGAGTTTGAGGGAATCATTTTCACACTCAACATCTGTCTGAACATCAGTGTGATTGTCAGCAGTGACATAGGTGAGTGATCTTTGGTGCTGTTTTTGTGGTGTGTGTAATGAGTGCATTACATTAGTCGCTGATGGAGCACAGCCTTACGACTCTCAAATGTTTTGTTGAGGTTTAAGCTTGCTTGTCTTTGTCATGGTACTGTCATTTAAAAGTTGCATCTTCTATACATTTTATTTAGTGAATGTTTCTAAATTTTCTTTGTGGCTGGAGACGAGATAACAGAACTTGTCAACTCTTGATGTCAGTATGTCAGTGATTTCTAACTGCCTGAATAGATTAACATGAAGAACTGAATCATTAATATATTAATACACATCTTTCCCTCTCCGGGTCAAAAGTTTTCTCTTTTGCTTAAGTTACCCAAGCATTTTTAAATTGTTGATACCCTTCATATCAAAACTGGGCCAAGCTGCTCTTTAATGCATTTTTTAGTGTGGGTAGATTGCATAATGGTTGCGCACAGGCAGTTTATGTGGTTTTCCCTACATAGCCTTCAGGATAATAAAACCTGAAGTTTGACATTGTGAAAACCAACAAACATTTCCAACTGTTGAAAAAATACAAATTAAATATCTTAAATATCTTATTTTAATGTTCACACCAAGATAAATGTTCATCACTGCAATTTGTGGAGATAAACATTTATATTTGGATTGCCACCTGTTAATGTGAAAATGAACTAAAATATTAAATAAAAATGATTAAATGATTGTTTGAAAACACAAATACTGCTTGACTCCTTTTATTCGTCTTTGTGACAAAGTGTCAGAAACTGACAGCCTGTTCAACCTGTCTGCAGGTTTTTTTTTTTCTTCTTTTCTGACCAAACAAATGCATACTGAAATCGAAATAATTTTTTTTTATGTGTGTGCACAGTTCAGTGCTGTGGGATGTTGCATGGTAGTATCTCTCTACCCAAGCCTCAAAATATCAGGAATGCAAAACAGTAGTGTAACTGTAATGCATTGTAAATAAGTCTTGCAGTTCAGACTCCACATCTGCACTGGCTATGCATGTCCCAGATTTTGTATTTTTTAAATGAAAAGCTAACATGGTGCTTCAACTCCACTGAATCTCAAATATGTGGAGTACAAATGCCTGAGGCACAATGAACTGCATGTGCAGTCTGTGGAAGGTCCTGCAATAGTGTAAACCAGGCTTAAATGAACACTAGAAATGCCCCAATGTGTCCCCCAATAGACTGACAATTAAACATGCTACTTGTTTTCCTCCAATATGGTAAGATGTGTTTGCAGTCAATTTTATGACATTAAATGTGGAGTGTGTATAGTGTAAGTATGTGGAGTAAGTATGTGAACTGTGAAAAGTGACTGATTTACAGTAACAGAAGCATGACACTCTAATACAAAAAATACTACTGGTCTGCACACTACCTCACTCAAAATTATATATTTTTTATATTATTTTTTTTATCACTCACCTTTAATATCATGGCAATTCATACTAATATCTTGGGTTATTGTTACAGGCTGTTTTGTAGAATGCAAAAGACACTGTAATATTTACTGGTATTTGAAAGAAAAAGTCTGCAAAAATTACTGAGACGGTTGATTTGGATGGGATAAAAATTACAGTGAAGCTCTGGTAGCTATTACATTATCCCACCTCTACATTTAAAACTAATCCTGTCTGGATAGAGCTTTAGACTCATCTCTTGAGGGGATTTCAGATCAGTTGTTCCCAGCTCATCACACCTTGGGGAATCAGGTATGGCATTGTCCGGACTTAGCCAAACCCTTTTCTGCAGCAGTTCTGCAATTTGACAAAAGACGGCTTTAAAGCGAGCAGCTTTACATTATTAAAAGTGTTACTTTCTGTATAATCACAACTTTCTAGAATGTTCATGTTTTATTCGAGCCTGACCTTGATGGACTGAACACAAGAAATTAACCAGAGAAGATTTCCATGTCATAGAAGGAAAAGCTCCAGATCGTTCCTACCAATTTTAACTGACATGGACCAAAGCTTACCTCAGAAAATTCCCTAGAATACTGCTGGTTTCTGAAATAAAATCAAGTCCTGTGAATATCAGTGGAGTAAAAAGCACAAAAGTATAATTAATTCTCTGACAAGCTCTGAAGATATTCTCTCTGCCGAAGAGGAATTGGGACTCAGTTGAGATGTTGTGAACACAGAGAGGATGGGGAATTGTCTGGCAGTTTTCATGAAGGTCTTCTGTGTTTCTCAGAGGACCTAAAATCAGAATTGGAGAGGCCTCTGGCTGAACTGGAGTGCCCTACTCTGTCTTTTATAAAACAAGGAAAAAAGAACAGACAAGATACAGTTTGTTTAAATCTTATATGGAATCTAGAATTGTTGTAAACAATTATAACAAAGCTAATGACTTGGAAAAATTTCAAATACAGTGATAATACATGTTTTGTACTGTTGTGTGTGTTTTTTTTTGGGTGTTGAGGTACTTTTTTTTCCCCCGAAGCGATTTACAAACACAAAACAGTTCTTACAACCCAACAATAATTTACAGTATACACAATTACAAATATGGATTAGTTAAGTAATTGCAGAAATGTTGTATCTTCAGCTGTTTCAGGTGTGATTGTAATTGGCAGATAATTCCAGCATTTGAAATGCCACTAGTTAACCCCAGTAGAAGTCATAACATCAACCATTTGAATGATTAGATTGTTAGATGTTGCAAGCTGCTCTATCCACAGCAATAAGCAGGAGTCTACTAATGATAGAATTAGAAATTGAGAAAACATGTTGTAAAAATATTTCTTTAATCTTAGGGGAAAAAGAACAGAAAGAGAAAGAAAGGAGGGGGTGGGGGGAGGTGGAGTAAAAACCTTCAAGCAAGGAACTTAAAATTTCCACCTACGCAGATTTTCTAGCTTTTCTGTAGCAAGTATGTGTTTGAGACAGACAAAGCCCATGACTCATTTATTTATCTCCTCAGAAGCTGCTACAGCAAACCATGCTGCTGTCTCCAACTTCGCTAACCCTGAGAATATGCAATGCTTAACGGTGAGAGACAACTTTCTCTGCAAGCTTTTTTTCTGCTGTGTGTGGCTTATGGTCTGGTATTTTGTCATTATTGTTAGTTATTTGTTGTGTGTTGATATTAAGAGCTCATTATTTTACATTTGTTGATGGCCACCATTCTTCTGATTTCTATGTCAAGCGTTCTGTGTGTAACCTTGTAAAATTAAATCCCAGATATCTTTGAGATTTCTTCAGAAACAAAGATATAGTAGCATAGTTCATGTCAATTAAAACTATAGGCTACCAAAAAAAAGTAGTTTGTTTATAAAAAAAAATTGCAGTAGCTTTGACTTTACTGGCAGATTGAGGCATTTTTCATTTAGTGAACAAAATAAAATCAACAAACCAACGTACAAAAATGAACAATTAATTCTGAATGCACCATGTTGCTTCGAAACATTTATCAATATGTTTAAATGTGCAAATCTATAAATAGGGGTATACCTGTGGTTGTCAGTCCACATATTCTCAAACATGTTTAAGTGGAAATTACATGCCATATTCAAGTGGTTCTCAATTCTTTTCCTTGTGCACCACCGCTCTGCACATTTTGGGTCTCTTAAAATATTTGTTCTATTTGACTGTAAGTGCTCTGTAAATTGGACCTCACATTATGATCCACCTTGGTTCCAGTTCAGAGAGCATATATTTTTAATTCAAAGAGCTTTCAAGTTTGCGACACATGAATTTATTTACAGAGGTATACAGAGGTATATTATGTCCCACTTCACACTTCTCTTGTAAGTCTCATGGCAAATTCATGGGAAATCCATGAATTAATGTTCCGAAGTGAAGTGAACCTTAATAGTTTTTCCATGCACAGGGAGTAGAGAGCAAAGAACACCTTTTAGGGACCATGCCAATCAGAATACTGTTCATGCATGGAGCTGGTTATCTGAATCAGGTGTGTTAAACAAGGGAAACGTGCAAATATACAGAGTGGTGTCCAGAGGACTGGAACTAAAAGCCACTGCTTTAGCACATCATTCTCTTGTAAAGACCTGTCACTCTCAGTTGTATGATTAAAAACATATAGCTCATCTCAAATGAAAGTTCTTGTCATCTACCCTCATTTACTCACCACCATGCTTTTGCAAACTGAGATTCTTTCTTTCTTGGAACACACATGGATATACTCACACTGCTTTTTTTTAGACTGTGAAATGTACAGTACAGTGACCAGTGGCATTCAAGCACCAATACAACAAAAGTCACCATAAAAGAGGTTCATATGTATGTTGTACGTTTGGAGTAGCTTTCAGGGAGGAAGTGGTTGGATTAGAGAAGCTGTTCTTGGATCTGTCTAATTGTTTAATATATTTACGTTAGTACATGTCTTAGAGTAGATTTAAAGAGGATTTCAAGAGGATATAATGACAGTGGAGGAGGTGCTGCTGCTGCCTGGAATGGGTCAATATACGCTCTTGTTGAGAATACTCTAGCTGAGACTACAGTACAGTAAGAGAACAACCAGAAAACACTGATAAACACTGTGCAATACTGCGCTGCTGACCTGGTTGTGGGGGGTGAGTACAAGATTTCCATTTTCTGACCAAAGGGCTCGCTATCTTCATTGGGTTACATACTGTAGTGTGTCTGGAAACTATACCTGTCAGCTGTCCATGTAAAGTATCCTATCTGAATTTAATAGCCAAATGTTGAGGTGTGTGTGTGTGTGTGTCACTCAATTTCCTTTTTCTATAAAGTAGTGTCTCACAGATTATACAACATACACAGAACCTGATTTTACCAAGTGCGAAATTTCATCTTTGTTGACCCTCGAACAACATTGTGAATAACAAATCAGATTTGAAGAACCATTTTATAGTTTTAAATAAGTTTAGGTGTTTGGCGGTTGTACATCAATGTCATTCATCTATCATTTCCTCTGATTTTAGGGCTTACCCATGGTTAAGGTTAGGTTTAGGTGTAGATATTTGAATTTGTCAAGAATAAAGTTTCAGATTAAAATGTTGTTCTAGGGTCTACATCTTCTAGGTTCACATCTAACTCAGCAAAATCAGGACGTACTACTGACAACCACAAAGCTACAACTGAAGTTATATCATTTGGTGAACAGTTAATCCAGAAATTACTCACTCTCATTTTGTTCCAGACCTGTATGAATTTCTTTCTCCTGCTGAGCACAAAAAATGTGGGTAAACACATAGCTGACAGTAGCCTTTGATTTCCACACTATTTTTCCTATACTTTGAAATTTAATGACAACCATTAAATTATACAGCTTTGGAATGACATATGGGTGAATAAATGCCTTTAACTTACTATACAGTATATTGTTTCTGTAGTTTGTCTGATTTAGATGGATATAAAAGGCCCGTTGGTTGAGCAGCTGAAACAAGAGTTCTTTCTCTAGTGAAGCGACAGGACTGTCATTTCCTTGGCTGCTCTAACAAGAATTCCCATAGGCTGTCTTTGTTTTTTGCCTGCATCTTTGTGATTTTGTGCATATGTTGAATGACAGCGTTGCATACTCCTGACCATTCTTGTCCTGGTGTATGTACGATGATTTTATTTGGCAGTTGCCCTTATAAACCAACACGGCCTCTCTACCAATTAGTACATATTTTATGAGGTGGTTAATTCGCACGACCTCATTTGTATGATTTTGTATGATTTGTCTAAAACCCCAGTGATGAATAGGTTTGGGGTTAGCAAAAATCATATCAATTCGTATAAGTAAGGTTGTATAAATTCTAGGGCCGGGACTTTAATGTGTTAATTTAGACTAATTAATTGCACAAAAATAATGCGTACAATTCTTTTACGTCTGTGAAACAAAACATTCTCTAACAACCCCCTGTAAAACTAGTCCCCTCTGAATACTTACTTTTAGTCATTATTTAGGTAGCACACATGTTTCGAATGCCTTTGGCTGAATTCAAATGAGCCATTTTAATTTAAAATAAATCTAGATTTATTTGAAAATTATTCTAGATTAATCTATACCCATTCCTAATAATTATATAGGCTACTGTACATTAAAAATATAAACGGTGCAGTTTTATACTAACCTGTAAATAAGAGGTTGCATTAACTTATTAACTAACCATGTGAGCATTAAAATTGCAAAAGTCATTCCTACACTGTGAATAAATAGTCATTTAATGTATGAGGTGCCGTGTAAATTTACTACAGAAAATGGGCTGTAGAACAATGCACTTTCAAATTTTCTGGCAACTTATTCTGTCAAGCTTCCACAAGATTTCCAAAAACTCTTTACAGCTCTTGGTCTGTTGTTATTACCTAGGCATACTGTCTAAATTAAGAGCAACTTCTTCATTGGAAATACAGAAGAATGTGTAACTTAGCTGATATTTCTTCAGTTCCTGATCTGTAATCTCAAGCAAAGAAATACAGTACACGACACGCCATCTGCATTTAATACTCACACTTGTGGTAGATTATGTGATCAAGACACTTATGCTTGCCAAACAATATTTGAAGGGGTCTATAAATCAAATTATCAGTCCCAAAGATCTTGGATTCTCAATGCTGTCGTCACTGGTCAACATTTGTTGAAAATACTTTATTCTAACTTCAGGCAACTTGTTCTTTTGACAATATGTAATTTCACGGTGTGTATTTTGTTTGGTACAATGTTCATAATTGTTTGCTAAACCAAGAAAACCTTCTTTACGTTTGAAGGTGCTTGCATGCAAGCTATGATTCTCTGCAGGATTACTGAGAATGTATAATGCAATTAATATTCATGCATACACAAATTGCAGTTTAGCTTTTCAGAAACATCTAGAGGGAGAGAAGCAAAGAAACAAAGCACATTGGTCTCAAGCTGAAATATTATTTGTTTTGACACTTACAAAACTGTAAAAGGCGATGCAATGGAGAAAGCTCTCTGCATATCAGTGTGTGCTTTCTGTTGACTTTGAATGGAAAGCAAGTCGCACTGTGAAATTCATATACATTAGAAACTAGTGAGATTTTGTTTTGATTGCATATGTTTAATTGTACTATTTTGGGAAAAACCTGGAAGCCGAGACTGAAATTTTGTATGTGCAGGAGATAGGCAGGGACAATTACTTTTCATCAAGAATGAGCAATTTCCCTCCAAGCAATAGCCAATGGCCCCGTCCAGAAGCTTATGCAGCTTTCTTGTTGTCTTGCCCTATTAGACAATAACTTAATAAGTAGTGCACATGACATGCCTGCCTGCCGAAGCCCTGTATACTTGAAGAGAAGGCTTAAAATCCAAAACCTTCACTCTCTCCGGTCCTCTCTACCCATCTATTTGCTAGTAATACTCAGAAATACAAAAAGGAGTCTGCTGGCCCTCTCTTCTGCAGGCTTTTGGCTGGCTTATTCATCTCTGGCCTTTTCTTTTTTTATCTGAAAAGCTCATTGAGGCTTCTCTTTTTAGCCCTTTCTCTCTAAATTGGCTCTGGCTCACTCTGCTCAACAAGGGACAAGGTAAAAGGATCTGACAGCCCTGGCTCATCACATGTGTAGGAGTGTCTCTGACCTGAAGTCTCAGCCATAGGGGGAACCAGGGTCATGATGCAGGCTGTTAAAGACTTGTCTTGAGAAGCAACAGTGAATGCAGTCAGGACTGAAGGTTTAAGAACACATGGATAATCTAAGTATAATTTAAGCAAAACTGCTTACGGACATAAAATGAGATAGGAGGAAAAGTTATACTTACATGATTTAGATTAAAAACTAGTATTGGAAATTTGTAAAATAAAAGATATGAGACACAAGAAGTTTAAGAATGTAGCCTTAATTTGGATTTCCAATGATTAACTTTCTAGTGGTGACATATATGATTAAATACATTGGGAAGCTTAATATCCAAATAAAATCATAGTGCTATTAATGATGTTGGTATTTTGTTGGCATCACTTTTAAATTCAGGCCATGCCCTTCAACAACAAGGTCTATGGTTTACCCTGAGTAACAAAGCAGTGCTTGATCACTCTTTCTACTGAGAGTATTCAAAGTTTAAAGTGCTTCTTCATGCAGTGCTAACAGGAGACATTCCCTCTCCTCTAATCCCAGTTTTTAATTGAAGAGAAAATACCTTCTGAATTCTCAATAGAGGTGAAGTGGTGGATTGAAAAAGCTTCGGTGCCCATTTCGTGGCCCTCTAAGAGCTGTGTTCTATGTGCTTTTTATGGCGTTGCCTCTCTTTAGCTTTTTGTTGTAATGTTCAGCTTTACAATGAACTGTGCCCAAGTGTAGGCTATGAACTCATCAAGGTTGCCAGGGTTACAGTGTCCTGCAGCTTTAGAGTTTTGTCTTTATGTCTGTGGTTTTTTTAAATCTACATTTCAATTAATTGTAAATCATCTGATTCCCGGAAAATATGGTAGTTTGGCACAGAGAGAGAGTGGGGGCAGACTCTCAAACCAAATAATAAAAAAAGAGTTCCCCTAATCACATCCCATACCTTAAATTAACAACTTCCTTATTAATAATTAATAAGCAGCAAATTAGGAGTTAATTTAGGAAAAAAAGTCATAGTGCGATGCTTATTGTGTTCCATCTTCAGATACACATACAGTGATGCTCAAACGTATTTGGACACTTAAGCCACACTTAAATTAAGCATGAATTTAATGCTTAAGATATAATTATAAACCTGTGAGTCTTTGATTGCAAGACGTCCTGCTACTAGAAGTCCTTTGAAAAACAAGGATGAATGATGGAAGAATTTTCCAGTCTAACCCTAAAGCTCTATATTAAAACCAGTATTGTAGGCTTACTGTAATAACTTAGGGTACAGCAATATGCTTATCTGGTACTGCATTGCACTTGAGACCCCTTGAGATCCCATCTCTCCAAATTATCTCAGGAATTCAGCAAGTGAACGACTGGCTGTGTTTACACAGTATTTAAGTGCATTTTCAGTGATCTGATCACAAGTGATCAGCTTAGATGCATTACATGCACATATTCATTCCTAGACTGAGCATGTAAGTTAAATGGGCAAAACTAATTGAAAAAAAAAAATGCACATTTTCAAAAGTTAGCATATTCAAGGTCTCAAAACACAATTGTGTAAATCAGAGGTAGGCAATGTCGGTCCTGGAGTGCCGATGTCCTGCAGAGTTTAGCTCCAACCCTCAAAAAAACTCACCTGCT
>JAUMHQ010000053.1:22614667-22631084 GCA_032361165.1 Enteromius paludinosus
GAAAAAGCTCTACCTCCTTTAGTGGACTTTGCTATCCTTGGTACTACCAAAAGTCCAGAGTTTTGCGATCTTAGGGATCATGATGGATTGTAGCGTGTTAGAAGACTAGTTAGGTACGCAGGAGCAAAATCATTAAGTGCCTTATAGGTAAGAAGTAATTTTTTATAGCTAATTGGTCAGAATTAACGTGCGGAACTATGTTGTTAAAGCAGTAACTGTCAACAAATATGTCTCCCCATCCCATAATGCACAGCGCAGCTGACTACAGCAGCTGGATTAGTCCAAAAAGGTGCTGTACTTTTTGCAGTTGGGTCTGTTCAAGATTACCAAAAATACTTATTGCCAAACTGCCACAGACCAATAGTGTTTAACAGCATGAACAGACTTCATTTTGGCAACTTCAGGACTTCAGGAGTTTCCGGAAAAGTTCACTCTGGCTGGTAAGCACCTTCAAAGTACCACTGGTCCATGGTAATCACCTAATAAGGTGTTCTGTGGCTCCGCCTTTGACATGGAAATCTTCCAAGCTAAGGCAGAGGACATAAACAGGCAGTCCTCTTAATGTTTGCTTCTCTTTCTCCTTCTGTTCTTTTGTCTTTCACTCTCTTCAGAAATAGTCGCAGTGAGATCACAGTGGTTGTCTGGCGTACAGGACCTTCTGTCAAGACCAAATTTGAGGGGTTGATCCATCATCCTCCTTGCAAGTCTTCTAGCTATGACACTCCAGTTTCCCCGGTTAAAGCCAAAAGGGGGGACAATATACCACCGCTTCCGCCTCTGCCCGCACACCACCACACCAGCTGTAGGACTGTAGTCAACGGCTCAGAGCGAGTGGGAGGTGGAGGGAGTGGAGCGGGAATCCTGTGGGGAGAACGGAGGACTGCGGTAGATGGCAAAACAAACACTCAGACACTTAGAGGGACACGTGTGAAAGCATCAAACGGGGACAATTATATCATCCTGTCACCTATTAACCCTGGAAGCCAGGTAGACAAAAGCATTGTTCATCAGTATGGGATCTCATGGCTGCTCAATGTCTCAATTTAAAGGGTCATGAAACCCCAAAACACATTTTTTTGAGATGTTAACAGATGTTGTACATTGCTTAAAACAGTAATAGCTGTTATGAAATATGTTACAAAGTGGAAACTGGTCATTTACATTTGAGACCTGTGACGTAGACACAGATTTGTTTTAGCGCTCATTGGCTGCGTGGGTTGTACAGCACTTATTTACGTCATCGGGTTGACGCACCCTTTTAAGCATTATTAATGAGCAGTGTAACATTATAAATGACAAAGGACTTGTCTAATCCAATCTCTCAAAATGTGAACAGAGATTTCCATGTGTTATGTGTAAATGTCTGCTATGTAAAAAGACATGGAAAGCTCTTTTTTAATCACTACCTTGCTTGTTTGTATAGACAACTATTTGCCAATACCAGTCCACTGTCTTGCAAAGTTTGCTTCCATTCCTGATCAGTTACACTGAAAAATTCTAACCAAAGTCATCAGGATTACTTGACAATCATAGGGCAAATGTATTCAATCAGGGATAGAGCTAAACTCTGCCGAACAGTCACTGCAGAACAGTGAAGACAGAAATTATAAATAAAATCATGTTTGTAACATTTGTTTACAAAGACGTCAACCTATATAGTGCCATAATTGGAAAACTCAACTCAAAATTCTTTTAAATAAGCATATTAATACTAATAAGTCTTTTGCATTTTCTACTTAACCAGTCTTGGAAAAATGAGGATGCAAGTATGTTTCGGCAATTAGTCTTTTTGTTAACAGTCAAGTTATAATAATTCTCATTTACAAACAGATGGCAATCATTTTATAATGTGTAATTAAATTTTCTATAAGAATGAAAGAGCTGCAAGTGCAAAAGTACAAAACAGTTGACGGTGTGAAAAATTCATTAAAGTATTGAGAAAATGCCACTGTATATCTTAAAGTGTAATTTGTATAAGTGTCTTCACTTATTAACTCTTTTAAATTTTCAGGCATTGGGCTCTGTCTATGGAGACAAGCACAGAACATTAGGTAAGTCCCCTAATGCCTCTCCAGTGCATTGACTTAAACAGTGTACTGCGGTGGCTAAGAGTCAGGGTTTTTGACCATGATTTGTTAAATGCTCATTACTTGAATTTCTGTCAATGCCTGAATTATATACTGTACAACACTAAAGGGAGTGCTTAGATTACAACATGTATTCTGGGATGTTTTTTACTTTGAATAAAATAAAAACTAAAAGACTTTAAAAATTATTTATATTTTATCAGAGAACCTCACAATTTTATACCTTTATCCACTAAACAAGCTCATTTCAAATTTGATGCTTGCTAAAGGTCTCAGAAAAGTTTGCATGGGGGAAGACATTTGGAAAAGATTCTGCTGGGAGGATATGTATCAACTAATTAATTTTGTCTCACAAAATGACTGATGGATCTAGGCGGCCAATCGCATTTAGATCTTTGACTGTTTCAGAATGCAAATAAGTGCAGATTGATCGAGAGGGCTTAAGCTTAGTATGGGGAGTGAAGAAGTCAATATTTGTACCGAAAACACTTCACTCTGATCACAGATTGACTTTGCAGGACCCTTTCTTGACAAAATGCTTCTGGTGGTAGTGGATGCATAATCAAAATGGCCAGAGGTATTTCCCATCAAAAATGCTACGTCCACACTGACTGTAGAACTGCTCCGCACATTGTTCTCCTGCACTGGCTTGCCAGAGCAGTTAGTCAGTGATAGTGGTAAGCAGTTTACTTCAGAGGAATTCCAGTGGTTTGTCAAAAGCAATGGAATAAAGCACACAACATCTGTTCCTACCATCCTGCTATGAATGGACTGATGGAATGCTTTGTTCAGTCCCTAATACAGTCACTTAAGAGATTGCAAACTTTCTGCTGACCTATAGAAATGCTGTGCATGCAACTACAGGTCAATCTCCAGCCACACTTTCCATGGGCAGAAGTCTTCTGACTTACTTACTGTAAGCCTGATCTATGTCGACATGTGCAAACCAAACAGTGTCAGCAAAACCCTAAACGATCAAAACTCAGGACCTTAGATGTTGGACAAAATGTGCTTGCGAGAGACTATAGATAAACACAGCAAAAGTGGCAACCGGGCAAGATATTGTCCAAGACTGGGCCCCTTACATACACTGTACAAGTTGGTGCCAACATGGTTTGACGCAGACACATTGACCAAGCTTTTGGATGCAACATCGCAGAGAGTCCGGAAACTTCTCAATGCCCTGATGAGCATGCGCTCATAAAACCAGAGTTTCCCTCTACAGCCACTGGTGTAACTGAATCAGAAACTGTTCAGTTGTCCAGTGCTCAGTCCTCATCTCAAAATTTAGTGCCCCAAGTGAAACTTTATCCTGAGTGTGTTCACAAACCGCCTCACAGACTGAATTTGTAGTTATTCACATATATTTTCTAGTATGTGTGAAATAGTTGTTATAACTATTTGCACAGTTAAACAATTTATGCATTGTTATGTTGTGATAAAAAAAGAATGTTTTGAATGGCAATCTTTTTCATGGTAGAAATAATGGTATGCAGCTTGAAGTGGGTACATCAATGCTGAAGGGGAGGAATTGTTGTCTATTGAGTCAGCAACAAATTGAGTTTTCTGCAGTGACGCACGCTAGTGTGTGTATGTGATTATTGCAATGGTGCAGTAAAGACATGTTCTGAGCAGCTTACTGTTACTTACTGTTATGTAAGTGCACAAACATAACCTTGACCAACTTTATTAAAAGGAAAACTTGGGGAGAGAGGGAGAACAGATCCATGCTATGACCATTGGGCAAAACATCTAGTTTTCTATCAGACACAGGAGAAAGACATCCACGAGTCATTGCCTACTACTACTTGACTAACAGATGTCCTCAACTACCCATTGAGAGGTGCTACTTGGTTATGACTGACCCTTTCAAATCCTTGAGTGTAGAGGGAAAAAGCTCTACAAAAAATACAAAAACATTTGCAAAATACAGCACCCATAAATACAGTTCTTGTCTGAGGAAGAATACAAAGTAAAAACATTTCAGCATACATAGTGGTTTAACCATTGAGAAGGCTGGAACGCTGTCCAAATAATATCCAAAGCTGCAGGGGATACATGGAGCTTTCACCTCTCTGGCTGTGGATTCACTAAAGATAAATAGGAATGAACACACGCTTGCAATGTCCATTTGTGAGCTAGAGAATCAACTTCTAAAAGACCCACAGTTATAGAGTACCAGAAAAAAGTTTGTGAAAGTTTTCGGAAAAAAAACCTTTCGAAGGATGAATCCTTCATTCCCCTAAAGAAAGAGAACATGCTACAGAATAGAATACGACCTAAACAGACAACAAAGAATCATTCTGAATCAGAATCTGTTGCAAACGAAATCCCCCATGGCAATTTATGTAGGCCATCATTGCTGTGCAATACATTCAGATCAGGACATGAAAGTCCTGTATGTCTGCATAAAAACTCATGCGAACCAGAAGGACTGCAATCGGCTCTAGGCAATTCATGTACCACTGAGTGTAAGCGCCTGTCCATGTGCCAAATACCACATAGGGCTCCCCAGCCTCAGCCTGATGCAACTGGCGTGATGACTTTGCACTTTTACTTTATCTAGCTTCCCTGCTCCTTTGGGTAGAAGTTTCAGAAAGTGTTTCATCTGTCTGTGAACATCAATAGACACTTGGAGCCCAAAGGGGGTTGCAGCTCCTAGCAGACAAACTCAAGAGATACGGCCACTTTAGATGGAGATGATGACGCAAGGAGTGGGTCATATCAATTTATCCCTGTACACCTCATGCTTCTTTTCCCTCACTTGCTTGTGCTGTCCAAGGGGTACAACGGAGGTTGAATATTGGATGGGGATGGATTGGGCTCCTGTATCAACTTAAAAAAGGCTCTATAGATTCTGAGCTTTGATGAGTGCTACCACTAAAATGAGTGCTGTAATGAAAAAGAAGCAAACTAAAACTTAGATAGTGGGTGGAGCTGCCAATGAATTGGTGTGGTATTATACAGGCTTAAGAAATCGTCACTCCTGACATTCCACACTGTAAAAGTAACAAACTTTACTAGGGCACATGGATAATTCACCTGTAAAAATGGGCTGGTGACACTTTGGTTGCAAGTGTGTTGCAAAAACAAATAGGTTTTGTATTCCTTTCATCTTCAGTTGTTTTAGCTACAAAAAAGGTCATTGCAAAGCATTATTGGCAGAGCGCTTTGGGAAGGTTTTCACCAGGCATACAGAGTTGTAATATTGTCTCATTTATACTAAGGAAAACCACATAAATAGCTTTTCAATTATCTGTTATCTGACTAAAATCTTACTTTTCTTTCTATCAGGTGGCCAGATGTTCCCCACACCTCAGGCGCCTGTTCCACCCCCTCCGACTTCTAATGCCCAGTCAGCCCCTGGCCTGGCAAGCAGAACATGTTTTCTACGTCGCTCTGCCAACAGCAAATCCAAAATACAGCACAGCGGAAACTACCAGCAGAACTTTGCCAACTACCAGAACTGCACCATTGTGAGGTCACACATGCCTCATGCCAACTATGGTACCTATGTTAAAGTGACACCCAAAATCCTTATCTTCCCCATCTTTGTGCAGGTAAATCTCCTATATCTTCAAAATAAAAACAAGCATTAAATACAAAGAACTATTGAGATCTAGTAGTGGTCCATTCTGAGATTCTTGTAAACACAAAATGGTTTGCATCATTTCAGAGAATGATGGGACAAGAGCATGTTTCCTCTACAGCCTTCTTCAAAATGGAACTAATATTATACAGTAAATGTATATGTTATTTAATGTAACATAAATTCATTTATCTTCTGAAGCCTGTAGATCTGTGTAACCCAGACAGAACACTGATGATCTCTGAAGAACTGATTTTATATGAGAGCAAGCATTTTTCTATCAAGGTAAGAGACACTTGTGAATGTGCATTTAGGGCATTTCATGCTTGAAATTATCGTCCGTGACTATTCTAAATGTAGTGCAGTTTTATAAATGTATAAATGGGGTCAAATATTTTTTACTGGAAGACGGTGAATTTTTTTTTTAGATAATTTCATGTTTTCTATCCTTTCTCAAAAGAGAGATTTAGTGTCTTTTTTTGACATGCTAGGTTTCTCTTATACAGTTTTTCTTTAAAGCGTTATTGGTGTTATACTGTAGTTTTACATTATTTAAAGGGGTCATGAAAATAGATTTTTATTTTATTTTAATATGTTATTGAAGTTTACTTCAGTGTTAATTTCGTTGACAAATAATTTTCGTCATAATGTTCGTTTTCACAGATGAAAGCAAGACAATAACGAATGAAAACTTATTTTAAATGACTAAACTATGACAAAAATCTATTAACATTTTCATCAACAAATAAAAATGAGATGAAAATGTTGGGGAGGGATGATTTGGGAAGAGATTGCCAAAAGTTGCCATAAAGAATGCATAATTAGCCTATATAACTATTGGCATGTCATTGAAAAGAAGACATGTTCTTGTTGCTTAAGAGAGGTGGTTACATTTAATTTTTTAATTTAATTTGGTATTTTAGTCAAAATAATCACTAAGACTAAATAAAAAAATATATAATTACCATGTTGCTTTTCAGGAATTGGCGCATGGTAAACAGGATCATTGCCCCTAACTATTACAGTACATGTGTTTGATATTTTTTTATTTGATTTCTCATGTCAAGACCATGTTTAAAACATTACATGAATGCATTGCAGCATTCAAAACAAAGAATAATCAGTTATATACTATTATGTACACTGTGTGTCTTCAGTAACTGTTCCAATATCTTTTTTAAACATTGTCTAACAGTATTTTTATCATGCTTTAATGAGAACTTAAGGCATTCACTTCAGCAGAAACTCATGATTACTCCATACTCATACTTTATTTTTTTAAGTGTAATTTACTTCTTTGCAACAATTAATTTCAACAAATTCTGCAAAATTATTTGGTGCGGGATGATAAATGAGAATCAAATGAAAATTGTTTTTACTTTGTCCATAAACATGGAATCAGATCAAACTTTTTTTTTCTTAGAAAAACATACCGATTTCACCCTCTACAATAGACACCGCAAATTAAGCTTATTTATCATATGTAAAACACATATTGTTTGTGTATTTCCTGGGAGAGGACTCAGAGAGCACTAACACTGGCTGTTGCTATGATACACAGACCGCAGGCATTAAAAGTTTCAAGGAAGATCAGGGAGAAAACGGTAGTGTTATACAAAGGGAATCTGAAGAAAAAAAAGGAAAAGTAAAGTAAAGGCAAAATACATTTAGGACATAAAAGCTGCATGGACAATTATGAAAGAATTATATATTTTTTATAATGTAATATATTATGAAATTATTTTATTACAGCATGTTACCCTGTTATTCATAAAGCAAACTGTTGAATTACTGTAGATACTGTATATATGTATATACATATATATGTATGTAATATGCACACATATACAGTATATATATTATTTGACAAAAACATGACCTCATTACAAAATGCTTGTGAAATTTCAATTAATTTATATGTTTTCTAATCCATCATACCTTTTATTATTTAATCTGTAAAGTAATATAACCCCCTAATTGGAGTCACACAAACTGGGGAATGTATAACTTTGTAAGTTACCAAACTAGAACAGAAAAGATGCATGAGAAGGCAAATGGATTAATGTGATGGAATAAGGAAATGTTATATAACCTTTACCCAGAAGGCTTCTCAAGACTAACCCTGGTATTGCATAAAGTGAAGATCTAAAAAAAATTTCACACTGAGAGGTAAGTGAGTGTTTTATAATCCTTACCTCGGGCCAAACTCTGACCTTCATTTTCTAATACAGCTGGCAGGCTATATTACATGTGCCGAAGAAAGACAGACCAGAGTCAGCATCTGGTCAGAGTGGTTCTGTCACCTGAAGAGACACACAGCATTTTTGTTTCATACCCTTTGCGGACACCCTGGAATGAAAAAAAAAATCATTCTGATTTCATTCTGTCACTGAGTTAGCATCGTCTTTCCTGGCTTCTTACATTAGTGCATCTATAGAAGAAAGGAACCTGTACAGTTAAAAAAAAAAGTACATATTTATGTATTCTACTCAAACCATTTCATTACATGTGGCCTAGACT
This sequence comes from Enteromius paludinosus, assembly GCA_032361165.1. Classification (NCBI taxonomy): domain Eukaryota; kingdom Metazoa; phylum Chordata; class Actinopteri; order Cypriniformes; family Cyprinidae; genus Enteromius; species Enteromius paludinosus. Next base: position 22,622,864 of record JAUMHQ010000053.1, read on the forward strand.
GGAATAAGTTATAATAGACTTAATCAGATTATTGTGTGATTATTTCAGCAAGTGAAATGAGCCTACTCAAGACCTGTCATGGCTCTCACCAGCGAGGTAACAGAGGAGTATAGGCATATAGCAGTCTTTTAATAATCCACAGGAATCAAACAAAGGAACGCACGGAGTGAGCAGAGGGATGACATTTAAAAAAGCAGACAAACTGGAACTGAACATACAGGGCTTTTAAACTAAAGATACTGTAACGAGATGCAGTCCATGGGGCTTGACCAGACCAAAAGTCTGACCACATCCTTGATTTCTAATACAGATTTTGCACACCAAATAGACTTGGCAAAAAGAATTGTATTGAATATAAAACACTCTTTTTAACATTCTTAAATATAGTTCAAGTAGAGTACGTGAGGGACCTGTCACTCTGCTTGGTCTAGTAGTTCTTTAGCTCATATTTATTGTTGCCGGGCTAACCTTCCATACCACCTGAATTTTTCAGAGATGACTAAGGCTACACAACCTTTTTGGGAACACTCTTTATGTTTTAAGTGTTCTGTGCATGACAATGTCACAAGCCCATGATTATCCACTTATTTTCAAAAGATGACCTTTTAGAGCTTTGCTGTACTTGTGGTGAGCAAACTGATCAATGGGTGGATCAGTGGGTGGGCAAATCATACATTAGCAGGAATAGTTGTTCTCCTCAAACATGTTATTAACTAACAGGCTTTAGAGAATGGTTCCCCTGAGACTGTGTGGGCAGACCCTTCATGTCTGGTAGACACTGCTGCCCTGCTTGAACGTTGTTTGTAAAACATGCTTATATTGATTGTTTTGTATGCTTCTGACAATGTGAAGAAGCCTGTAACCATGGTTAGACAAAGTTTTTTACAGACATTTAACCAGTTCCTCGATAATGTGTAAAAACTGTACTCAAGTACACTGTGTACACTTAAATGTAAAACCAATTACTTTTCTTTAAAGGGTTACTCCACCCCAGAATGAAAGTTTTGCTTCCTGCCATCTAAATATGTATTCACATGCATACGAACATATAGATAACACAACACCCATAACTGTCCCATAATTTCTCAGTTTAAGGATCAGTTTAAACATATTAGTTAAACAGCCATATTATCTTCAGCAGTCTTTGGGTGAATTATTATTAATCAGTTAATCATGGCTGCATGTATCATATGTATATGACTTCAAATGCTCTTTTGTTTTTGATCCATTTCTGCGGAATTCACACTCTCTCATGCTTTATCTCTAGGTAACAATCTTCATATACTCAGATCTGATGTTGGTGACCAGAGAGGATGAACTGGGACGATGTAATGTCCTGCAAAACCCACTGTACCTTAGACATTTGCAGCTACGGGATGGTGAGTGACAAATACACACATAGTCACACAGACTTGAGGTGTTTTCTTTAGGTGTCTGTCCCTTGGTTTCAGCATTCAGTGAAATATTTTTTCAATCTTTAAGGTAAAACTGTCAATTTACAATGTACAATGAGGTTCATTAGTTAAAATTTGTTAGCAACATTAGTAAACATGAACTAAGAATACTAGAAGCAGTATACTAGAATAATAATTCTAGGCGTTCCTTCCCATTATAAAGTCATGCAGTGTGAAATAACAACTGTATTTTCATTACCTAACCTTAGCAAAAATTGTTTTTTAATGCTAGTTAATATATGTTAACAAAATACACTTTATTGTATAGTTTGATTCAACTTTACTGTTAATCAAGTACACACAAAAATGAATGTGCAATAAATAGTACTGTTGTGTAGAACTTGTGCAATTTCTGTATATTTATTAATTAACACCTGATTCAACACACCTGATTCAGGTAATTTGACACTGAATATGTAAAAATTGCAGTATCATGGAGGGGCTCCAACTGCTGATCATTTAGCATGGACAGTTCAACACCATCTGTCAATGCCATCTGCATTTTCCAATAAAACAAACAAACATAAAATACAAATTAAAAAAGTAAATAAAAAAAACATTTTAAAGGCATGGTAAGGGATTTCTGGAAGCCTATGTTGATATTTGAAATCACCAAAACAAACACGCCTCTACCCCAAAAGCGTCTCACCCTCATTTTGATTGCTTCGCCCTACACATGCAACCCAGGCAATGATTTGTTCTGTAAAATAAAACAGAATCAGTGTTACGGCATCTACATGGGATGCGAGCTGTGCGACAAATTACTGTAGAAGTCATTATAAACAGTGACGGCATCTGGTCTAGACACGGTGTTACTTACCTATCGAGAAGGACTAAAAGCAACCTCGTGGTCTGATTGCAGGCATTCAGCTCCTTGAGTTCTCTCCAGCACTGGACAGCTGATCTGATACTGCTAAGTGGCTACAAGTTTGTTCTGGTACTCGGCCCCAACTCTGTTTTCTAAAGCATTTTTGAAAAATCACTTACCCTGCCTTTACGAAAGTCTTTAGTCAAAAAGAAAAAGTGACAAAGCCCTGTGTGGTAATGTTCAGGAAAGAGGTGTTCTGACTCAGATGCCCCTAAAAAAGATGCTGTAAAATTTTACAGTTTACTTTAGGTGCCAGTGCATGTTCCACATATACTCCAACATGACGATGGATATATTGTGTTTTATGAAATAATTTTTAAATATTGTGTTTAACCCAACAATGTTTCTATTTTATTTTGTGTCTCCTGTGTTTTGACATGTTTTCTTTCATTTTTCCCCCACTTCAGTTTGGGAAGGTAGAGGAAAGTAATATGTTATAATGAAAATGATTCTGCTGTCAATAATATGCTCATACCTGAGCCAAAATAATTTAATGACGCTGCACACTCTGAAAATGTCAGCAAGCAAAGAGTGACATCTGCTGTTGAATTTACATATTTATTTCAAACGTTAAGGGTCACACTCTTAAATCATTTTTTTGTCAAATAAAACATTTAATATGAAATGCAATGAACGAATAAAATCATTTCGAATAAAGCAACTTTTATTTCTTAACAGAAAGTATCCCATGAGATTTTAAGCTAAATTCAACATTTTCCATTTGTATAGTTTTATAGTTTTCAATTTTGTTTACGTTTAAAATTTTGCTTCATTATTTTATCTTTGTTAATACAAATACATTACATTACAATCAAATAGTTGCTGGTCCATAGCTACTTCCATACATTTTTTCCTCCTATTGTTAAAGTCATTGTGGACCTCTGTGTAACTCTACTGATAACATTTGATGTGAATATATGTAGCATTGTACAGAATATTGATACACTGGCACCCGAACTGCAGCTCTAGAACTGCAGGCCTAGAATGTGCACTGTAGCATGATACTAAGATATTTCTGCAGAAGCAGATAGTGGGGACATTTTAATCATACACTATCAAAAATTATCATATCGCACACCCCTAAGTATTAAGTATTAAGTATAATCGAGCTCACACACACAAACAAGCACAACAAAATCACTTCACAATGTTAAGCAGCTATGTTATGAACATGTCTTAAGATTACGTATGTAACCCTAGTTCCTCGAAGGAACGAGATGCCGCATCGACAAGACGCTATGGGGAATACCACCAGCACGATGGCTCTGAAACGCATGTAAAATTAGTACATTGAAATGGTGGGACGTCATAGGCGGGTGACGTCACTGGCCAGGAAGCATAAAAGCATATGAAGTGCAACCGGTTTCAGCTTCTGTCATGAAGCGAGCGCAAGCAGGAATGTCGGAAGTGTGGTTACGATGCGCAACATCTCGTTTCTTTCGAGGAACTAGGGTCACATACGTAACCTTGAGATGCCAAGGAATCCTCTCTTCTTTCGGTCGGACCAGATGTCCTCAGTGACTGAAAAATTTCGTTTTTAATTTTAAACGTCTCTCCTCAAGTAGCCTTCCTGTTTTTGCAGTCAGTGTTCTGCGACACACTGGGCTGTACTTACTGTCCAGCACTGACAGAAAGTGACGAAAGCTCTTTCCACAATGGACAGGGGAATGTTGCAATCAATAATCAAATCAGACAATATGGCATTGGTGATGGCTTTCTGCTGAGGGTGACTCATGCTGTAATGCTTTACACCACTGTCCAGAAATTGAGAGATTGAAGGCTGTTGTGGTTAATTTAAGATGGTTCTGTTCATCTGGTATTCTTAATATCTGTAACAGGTAATCATACGAAACAACTGTCAGAAAATCCCTTATAGCCACACGTTGTACTTGAAACTACTCTTAACTTATATCATTGTCAATGTGTTAATTTTAATTGTATTGCATAATGTATTCTATATAATACATTTCAGTTTCAGTGTGTGCAATATTAAGAATATTTTCACTGGTTTAACTTGCCATCCCCTCAGGAAACTGACATCAAATGCTTTTTACGTAGTTCACTCTCTCCACCACACTAGATTCCATTTTGCCTCGTATCACACAGAAATTGCAGGTCTACTGCTGTCTAATTCATTAAGTCTAGTTGTGCTATGTTATGTCTTCGGTGATCAACTTGTGATTAACCAAAATTACTTAAACAACCTCAATGAGGCAGCAGTAGACCAACAACTCCTGTATGCTGCAAAGTAAAATTGAGTGAAATTGGTATTTTATCAATTGAATCTCGTGTGTGCTGGAGAGATTGAGATGCAAATCCGTCTTGCAGCAATGTAAAATGATAGCACATATTTTCAATGAAGTAGGCTACGTCATACAAACAATAATGTTGTTTTCTTCACACTTTTATCTCTACCTTGTGTGATACACCTCGTACAAAAAGTCCCGATCAGTATGAACCAGGAGGGGTTTGCAGATAATAGTGTTTAAAAGGTGACGTTGAGGAAATGTACAGTCTCATTGATATAAACATGCAGGTGGTAAATTACTTAATTCAAAACTTACCTTTCTTTGTGCAAATTCGAAAAAAAGTGTCAAACAAAGTTGGAAGTTGTGGAATCTCTGTCTATAATCTTTGACCCGCATGTTTTCCATAATGCAATTCGTTTTTTGTTGACAACCTCGTAATTTTTATAGCCAAACGAACCTACCTTCGGTATCATTTCACAAACTGACGAATTCACATTGTTGTCACGTTGAGCGCTGTCGAATCAAAAGAATCTGCGGGACTTTGATTGGAGTTCAAGTAAAAGTCACAAGTTATTTATGTTAAAGTCCTAGTCATTTTATATTTTTTCCAAGTTGAGTCTAAAGTCATCAAATTCATGAGTCAAGTCTGACTCGAGTCCAAGTCACATGACTCAAGTCCACACCTCTGACTTAGAGTCTGCTTTGTCGTGGGGAACCCTTTCTTGGAACCGAAGCAGAGCAACTGCTTACTCTTTCTCCACAGGGAAGCTCTGTGGACGTATATGTCCAGTCTGGGCATACGCAAATTAAGCTTCTGCTGGCCAGGCTCCCTGAAGGGAGGAGGATTGTAAGCCTGGAGTACGACTGGCTGTGGTGTGCCTGTACGTACCTTAGGACTGTACCCCGCTCGGGGGTACAGGAAGGCCTTGGCCATGCTAGGCGCAAACTGTAGATGGGAAGGGGCAACTGAAAGGGCCCTGAAAGTCACCTACTCTCCTCAGAGAACACGGCGCCAACAGCAGTGCCAGATCCTATGTTGGAACCCAGGACCGTACTGGCGGACTAAACCTCAGCACACCGTGGAGGAAATGTGTAACCAGGGGGTCTCTACCAACTGTGTGTCCAACAAGAGAGGTGTGGTAGGCCGATATTGCCACCACAAAAACTGTCAGGATGGAGTGGGTGACCCCAGTGGAGAATCTGGCCCACAACTGGTCCCTCCAGACTGGAATCTTCCACGGAGAGCCTTCTAGGAGGGCAGTCAGGTCTGAGAATCATACTCGGCCCGGCCAGAAAGGCGTTTGAAGTAGTAGACTGACTACGTCCCTGCGCACTCTCTCCAGAACTCCTGGGAACAGAGCGATCAGGGGAAAAGCGTACATACGAAGCCTCTGCCACGTCTATCCCATAGCATCCAACCCCAGTGGAGCTGGATGAACTAGAGAGAACCAGAGGGGACATTACACGTTCTCTCGAATCGCGAAGAGGTACACCTTTGCCTGATAAAACACTCTCCAGATCTGCTCCACCATCTTGGGATGGAGCATCCATTACCTGGACCTTGGCCCCTGCCTCGACAGGATGTCTGCTCCTACGTTTAGATGCCCGGGAATGTAGACGGCTCTCAGTGAGAGGAGTCTGTCCCGGGCCCACAAAAGGATCTGGTGCGCCAGCTTGTATAAGGGGCACAAGCGCAGACCTCCTTGGTGGTTGATGTAAGAGAACACCGATGGTTTGTCAGTGCGTACCAACACATGTCGATCTCTCACGTCTGGGAGGAAGTGTTTCAATGCCCGAAACACGGCCAGCATCTCCAGGCAGTTGATGTGCCATGTAAGATGGTGACCACTCCACAGACCGCGGGCCGAGCGGCTCGGCGTAACACTTTGATCATATGAAGTGGATTTCCCCTCAGGGAAAATGCTTTGGTCTTGAGCCACCACTGTAGGGGTCTCTTTTCTTGGCGTTCAGTCTCACTCCCAATGGTTTCATGCGAGCGAGGAAGACATCTCCATGTCTGGTCACTTCGCTCACCGACTGTGCTAGAATCAGCCAGTCGTCTATGTAATTAAGTATGCATACGCCCTGGAGTCGCAGAGGATCCAACGCAGCATCCACACACTTCGTAAACGTGTGGGGTGAGAGTGCAAATCAAAGGGGAGAACCCGATATAAGTACACTTCGCCCCTCAAAGCGAACCTCAGGAACTTACTTTTTGAAGGATGAATAGACACGTGCAAAAACGCGTCTTTTAGATCTAACGTGACAAACCTAATTTGAGACACGACCTGTTTGATGGTGAGAAATCCTGAACTTCAGCTTCATCCCTGAGCGGTTCAGGAGCCTGATATCTAAAAACAATTAGGAATGCAATCCTGTGGACAGTAATGTTTCCCTTTTCCTTCTGGCTAGAGTAGGGTGAGGGTTGGGTGGTAAATATCATCACTGCAATGTAAAAGCCATTGCAAAAATGTCTTAACTAATTTAGGGAGATAAGTGCGTGCACATGAGCGTGGGACAGGATGACAGTCACAGCACAGCTATAGAAAGAACCTGCAGGTGTCTCACAGAGGACTGTACAACTGTCTCCTCTGATCAGTTTCTCTGTTAATTGTTTGAATAATTAAATTAGATTGGTTATATAAAAAGACTGGTTTAATACATTTTCGTAAGTCCGTATTTACCCAAATGGTTTTACAGGTAATTATTTATGTATAGTTGAATTTTTAAACTATAGTTGAGTTTTAAAAGGTAACAATATAGTTGCTATTATTAGCAATGTTAAATAATTGCAAAATGCACTCTTCTGTGAATATTTAAGTTATAGTGTGTAAGTTGGAGAGAACATAATTATGATTGTCAAAATTACACAGCTCTTACTGTAAATAATAATATCAGTAATAAAAAAAAATAATTACACAGACTAAAAAGGTGTGAATGAAACTGTGTATGAAAATTCTGTCACTATTTATTCACCTTCATGCTATTCAAAACTATATATATATATATATATATATATATTGTTCTGGAGAGCACAAAATAAGATGATCGCGTTGCATGATTAACAGACCTATATTTAAGTGGATAAATTTAACCACTGGAGTATTTATTACTATAACAATACTTTTATGTCTGTTTTGGAGCCTAAAATATACATTAATAATATACTTTAAATATATATATATATATTTTGTGTTCCACAGAACAAAGAAAATAAAAAGAGTTTGAAACAAACTGATGTTGAGTTAATGACAGTATTTATAATGGATTGTTATTTCTACTTTAGTTTAATGGAGGAAGGGAAGTGTATGGAGGTATAATTGTTGCTTAATTCCAAATAAATAGATTATGATTCACAGAAAATGTAATTCATGGGCTGTAGCTACTTAAGGATATTAAGTTAAGTTAAGCTTGAAATGTGAAAACATTTGTTCGAAAACAATTCTATGCGCGATGATTAGTTTTCTAAACTACGTATGAGCTTCGATTCTTATCAAATGTGGTCCGTGATTTTCATGCACCATTTCGCACGGGACTAACACCTCTGTGTTTATTACATAGGTGAGAGGGTCCGTTTTGTACATCTGGGCGTCACAGAGATCACGCGCTCTGTATGCGTGCATTGCTATAGTCATTCAGATTGATTACAA
>JAUMHQ010000053.1:22633112-22643962 GCA_032361165.1 Enteromius paludinosus
TCATGCGAGATCCCATATGTAACGTCTCCGTTCCCTCCTTCAGGGAACGTGGGTTACGACAGTAACCTAGACGTTTTCTTTAATGCATTAACGGATGTTAATGTAACTAAACATTATTGTAAATTGTAAAGTGTTGTCAATGTAGCTAGAATCTTTAAAAAGACTGACTGCATTTGCACTCACCCAGGGTATAGTCAAGGTTCAATAAAGCACTTGGGTGTTTGTGACAGAAGCATTAATCAAAGCTTTACTCAGCAGTTGTACGTGCTGAGCTCTCAGAAACCTTTGGGCTCAATAGCGCTCATAAAATGTTCAGGTCTGAGGGACAGAATAAACAGTCACCAATCAGAGAAGGCTGCCGTGAATCTGTCACCAGTGAGTGACACAAGTTCCTTAGAGAGTACAGGGAGAAAATCTGATGGGCAGCTGGTCATGGCATCCTGAAAATTGAACACACAAATCTTTAGAAGTGTGAAGTAATCTTTAGTGATGTGTGAGGTGGGGGGATATGGTGTGGACTTCAAATGAATTTGCATTCCCAGAACTTTTTGCACCTTTAAGAACAAGTAAAGGGTACAGTACACGACATGAGTGGATTCTTCAGGGTGAGCCTCTAAGAGCCACTGAAATTATTTTAGTGGTACCACCATTCTGCCTCTGAAGGAACTTAGGCAGTTCAGTACTGATTGGGTATCATCTTTGGTGAGATGCATTGTCATGTTGACTGAGTCCAACTCAAGAAAATAGCTTGCTCTTTTCCAAGTTGACCTGAAGGCTCAGCCACCACTTTTCTTGAGCTTGATGGAAAGTAAGGACTGTAAACCCCCTTGCTTCACCTAGGGTGGATGGAATAGACTCAAGTGCATTCCTTACCAGGAAGAAAGTAATCTCCTCACGCAGGACAGGGGCATCTTAGACTGCCACTGAAGTCTCAAGGACGCTGCTGAACCTGGGGTCTTTGACTGACAGTCTGAATTGTGTAGCTGAGTCGAACTGTCTGAATGACCTAGCAGTATGAATTGGGTGATGCAAACCATGCCCCCAAGCTCCATACATGTGGCACAAAAGGTACAATCTTTATACCTGTGGCGTGCAACAGTGGGGAACCTTGCTACAACTTTTTAAACAATTGAATGTTATTAGGGTAACATTGTGTAGATGCCACAGAATTTACTGTGGAAAGTAATGCATTAATTTTGTCTTGTGGACTGAGCTTGCTTTTTTTCGGTGACAGTAAAGGCACTTTTACACCAAGTGTAAAAATGAATAAGCCTCAGGTTAATGAAAATACCCTGGCCTCTGCACTCTGCACTTTTTCTCAACATGGGGACAGGAAAAGTGTCAGTGAATAAATATGAAAACAAAGTCATTTGCACTACTTATTTTAAAAAGTAACTAAAAGTAATTTAAGTGTAATGCTTTTCTTAACTAGTTACTTGAAATAAAGAAATCTGATTACATAACTTGCATTGCATGTAATTTGTTACCCCCAAAACTGGTATGGAACACTCCGGTCGCAATGATTTTTGCAAGTAAGACATGATCCTGGATAAACATCTTTTGGTGATCCTGGATCAACATTACTGTCCAAAAATATGAACTTATAACAATCCGTACCCTTAAACCTACCCATAACCAAAATGTATGCCTAAAATCAGTGTGAAATGATAGCTGATTAATATGGGTGTAGAAGCACCTAACTATGATTTTAAGCTTAAAACAGATATTTCCAGAAAAGTTATCTGATTGGTTTATTAGAATGTTGTTCCAGGATCAACAAGGATGTTGATCCAGGAACATCTTGTACTTGGTGAAATCACGCTCACCGGATGCTCCCTTCAGAGTGATTACTTCAAGTGCACTTAACTTTGGAGTAAATAAGGCAGGGGATCTTCAGATCTAGCCCTGAAGGTCCACTGTCCTGTGAACTTTAGCTCCAAACCTGAACTCAAATTTTCTAGCATGTCTAGTATGTTATAAAGCCTTTCTAGTCTGTTGCCTTTCTTAAATAATTTTTTGACCTCTGTTTGTTTCTTCAGATCACAGTGAAGATCTGCGATTTTACTTGATCCACATGACTGAGGTGAGTTACACTTTTGTTTACATGTCTGAAGGATGAAGTTTTCATCACTTTTTGTAGTGTTTTTTTTTTAAGGATATGCCGTACTATGTAGTTTTTGCCTTTTTAATATTTTAATTTTAATTGTTTTTTTTTGTAAACAATGTTTTGTGTAAGTTTGTTTTGCTGCTGCTACTACTACTGCTATTATCTACTACCACTGTTTACATGAGCATTTTTCAAACACTTCCTGGAGCCTTCCCAGCACCATATGTAAACTTGTATGGTAATTCACCATTGTACTTGCGATATGAAGAGCAGGGGTGGACTTACCCATTAGGCAAAGGCAGGCAACTGCCTTGGGCCCCTGAAAGCCAAGGGGCCCCCAAAATGCTTTTCATATATTAGATGCGCATTAAGCAAGGACACACGAACAGTTGCTATTTACGGTGTTTATTACCATGAAGACCATCTGTGTGTCCGAGTTGAACGTGCTTCTTCTGTATCCTGCTTGTAGCAAACGAAAATATGCATGTGATACTGACTGCTGGGGGAGCGCGAGCTGCTCTTTCATTTAAGGCCTCATTTACACTAGTAGGTTTTCATTTTAAAAACGCACAACTTTGCTCTTTTACTATGGAACAAAAATCCTGCCTAAAGTAATTTAAAATAAAAAGCTTGTTGAATTCCACAAATGTAAAAAAAAAAAAACATTGCAATTAACAGTGCTTCCATTTTAATGTATTGCATTTTCATGGCTTGCATTTATATGCGCTGTATTTTAAGATGGTTGTATATTTACTTAGTATTTCAAGCGCAAACATTTGACTTCAACATTTTCATTGCTAAAATTCAGTAATCAATATTCATCTTACGAAGTTCATTTTCAAAATATTCAGATTGTTTAATAATTCCAGCAATAATATTCATCAGGCAACTTTTGGTTAGTTTTATTTCACTTTACAAATTCGCTTCCTAAAATTCAGTGGTTCAAATACGACAGAGCGCACATCCGGGAACTGCAGGAAAATCAGTAGATTACTGATCCAAGAAGCCATCTGCTGTTAGACATCTGCACCAGCGGGTGGTGCTCGCGGCTTTCAGTGTGAACGTCTTCATCAAAGTGTTTGCTGTAAGATATTATTTTAGGGCTGGGCTGTTAATAGAAATACTGTATGCCCCCTTTCTATCTGTGTTTCACTCCTAAGTAAAAGCCAACTCTCACGTGTAAATCAGTAAAATCGCATAAACGTCAAATGCCCGCATATTTAATGATTATTCACGCACATACTCATTAGTTATGTAATGAACTAACAATAATAAAAAACTGAAAAGACTAGTAAGAGTAAATTGGATCCATGCGCAGGGACATTGCCAGAACATCTTCAATGGGGGGCATTTCATTTTCATAGGGGGGCACACTTTATTTCTGATCTCTGAAATAGACATTCAACATAACTAAAACATTATTTATGGGATATATATTTCAGTCGCCCTGTTTACATGATCAAGCATGAACTTAATATTGAGAACAAACAGTGTTCACTTTATCTAGTTAATGAATATTGGGAGAAAATCACGTATTCAGCAGCTCAAAGAAGCTCTCATCTCTACAGCGGAGACTGAGCGGTTTCACACTGCACGCGTGAGCAGGGCGTAAGCAGCGCATATTTTTTCGGCGCCCATGGTAACGAATTAGAGCCTTCACACAGCACGCAAGAGCGGCTGCACGTAGCAGGAGCAGAAGCGGGCGAGGATAGTTTCGGCGGCAAGATAGTTGCTGCGCCGCTTATAAGCTGAATTAAAGTGACAGTGCCTTGTTCTTGATCAAAACCGACCCGATTAACATGAAAAGTAACACATTTTACCATAAAATTGTATTTCTCACGGTGTGTTGGCGATCAATCGATCACTTTCCTTTCCACAAGAATTCCTTCAGATAAGTATTGAGGTAAGTAGAAGAGTATCTCGTTCCTTGAAGTACTCCGTATTCCAGGACTAGAAGATCTTACATCAAGAGGTGCTCGGTGAAGGTACAGTAAGTGCTGAAACTCAGATCACGTTAGCAAGGCTTGACATTCTTTGGCGGCATGAGAACAAGTTTCCACAATGAGAGACATAATGTGAGTAATGAAGGTAGTTACCCTGAGCTCAGCGTCATACAACTGGTGAGAGCAGCTTTTAGGCAGCGCACTCTGATGGGAATCAGGTGACATTAATCAATTGACAGGTGATTGTGAACGTGCTGTGATGGCTGTGCTGGGATCAGTGCAGCCCGATGGCGTGATAAAATGGCATAAAAAGCTCCATGTAACTAATAATTAAAAAGCTGTAACCCATCTAGTTAATCCCGATCTTACAAAGTTATAACAAACAAATCTCTCTTCACTGCTCAGTGATCGTCTTTTATATATAATTTCACTAGTTCCCACTTCCTCTGCAATAAAATAGCTTGTTTGGCGGACTGTCCGGGGGACAGGCAGGGAGCCCGGCGGCCCCCGAGCCCTAGGAGGTTTACCCCTAGGAGGCTAGCGTTAGCAGATGCTCGGAGCCCGGATAATTTGATGAGGTGTCTGCCCCCGCCGAAGGACCTCCGGCTGAGAATGTGGAGATCCTTCCATTGGGGTTGGAGTGAGGAAACAACCATCTCTGGCGGGACCCTTGAGTACCGCCTTTGTGGTCCCCCGACCGCAACGGAGGGGACGGGGGCTCGCGCCCTGGGGAGTAATAATGGGTTATGGAAAGGGAGCGGGATAGGTGGGAGAAGGCAAGGGAAAGGCAGGGCAGCCGAGGAAGGTCAAGGCTTGGAGTGAAACGGGCCAGAGAGAGAGGCTAGGCAGCAGGCTGGACCGCCGGTGGCCGGGCGGGCCGGCAGGTAGTACAAGGCCAGAGAGAGGCCAGGTGGCAGAAAATACGTCCAGAGAGGACCATGTAGGGCAATGCGAGGCCAAGAGAGGCCAGGCGGCAGGCGAAACGGCCAGAGGGCCGAGCGGGCAGGCGTACCGAGGCCAGAGAGAGGCCCAGCAGCAGGAGAAACGACCAGGGGGCCAGGCAACAGGTAGTCCAAGCCGGAGAGGGCCAGGTACAGAAAATACGGCCAGAGAGAGGCCGTGGCGAGCAGGCGAAGTGAGGCCAGAGAGAAGCCGGGCAGCAGGCTGAACGGCCAGGGGGCCGGGCGGGCAGGCAGGTAGTACAAGGCCAGAGAGAGGCCAGACGCAGAAAATACGCCTGGAGAGCACCGTGGCAGGCAATTCGAGGCCAAAGAGAGGCCGGGCTTCCGGCAGGCAGGCAGAGCTAAGCCAGAGAGAGACCAAGCAGGGGGAGGAACGGCCAGGGGGCTGGGCAACAGGTCGGAGAGGGACAGGCGCAGAAAATACGTCCGGAGAGGACCGCGGCGGTGAAATGAGGGTAATATAGACCAGGCAACAGGGCGGAACGGCCAGAGGGCCGGAGCGGGCAGGAAGAAAGGCCAAGGGGAGGCCTGGCTGCGGTGACAGGGAGGACAGGGAAAGAAGCAGCCTAAGAGATGGCCGGCTGATTGGAAAAGATTTAGGGTTGAGGGTGAGAGAAGAAAAGGGTCTGGAAAGGCTGAGGGGTGGGGGCAGGTTGGAAGGTGCAGAGGGGAGGAGTAGGGGTGGGATCTACACTTGCGGGTTGGGGCGGGCCAAAGGCTGGGCTGGCTGAAAAGCGAGCATATGTGGGGCTTTTGGATGCTTGATTTATCAGACCTGATGTAATTTTGAAAGGTGCTTGATGACCAACGGCCTAGCGTTTGGATCTGGTGGTCAAGAGGCCTTTTCTGCTGTGGTAGTTGCTGCGCCTATTCTAAAGGAATGGGAAGAATAGTTATTAGTTATTAGTTAGGCAAGAGGATTGAGCAAGGATAGCTTTAAGATGTTTGTTGGAACCAAAAGGAGAAGCTGGGGGGTTTAGATTGTCAGTAAATAGAGTGTCAGAAGGAGAATGAGTTAGTGGTTTCCTGTAATGTCTGTACGCTAGGGGAGTTTGGTAAGATTTGACAGGGTTTTGACGTTAAAAAACTGAAAATTCGCCTTTGTTTGATGGAAAAGGAAATAGAATCTTTGTCGATTATGGACGGATCGGACACCGTTGGATGCGTTTTTGGATCAAAATTAGAATTGACTTTAAATTCGGAACCTCTAAGACAGCCGAAGAATGCTAAGATAAGCATGGCGTCGAGGGTACGATAAGTGTGCACAGAATGATAGCCGGAGCAAATTTTGAGGAAGCAGATTGATAATATTTCTAAAGAGATTGACAATCTGGAATTGGGTTTAGGAGGATTCAATCTTGGATTCCTTTTAGTAAGAGAGCGGTCTGTGAACTAGCGAGGTGTTCAACTGACCGGCCGAAAATTTAAGCAAAAGCGGTAACCCGCTGGGATAGCCTTTAAAATAACAGGGTGAAGTTAAGGAAGGATATGCAGGAGGTTACAGTTAGCAAGGAAAAAATCAGCTTAAGCTAATCAAACTTAAGCAGCGAAAAGCGAGGAGCCGGCGATGGATGAGCCTCAGTGTCTGGAGCCAATGTCTTGCGTTCTGAAACGAGAGAGAGAGTCAGCAATCTGATTGTTTGCCATGCATGCGGTGGCCCAGCAAAAATGAGCCTGGGAGTGGTCTTTGCTAATGAATGAATATCCTGATTTGAGTGGACCTTAGTGGAGGTAAAAAGTGATACGGGTAGGAGCTGAATGTGGCTGGCACTCATTTGTATGGAGAATCGGAAGTTTGCGTGCATGAACTTTGCGATGCTTGTTCCTATGCAAATATTATCAAGCAGAAAATGGATGCGGTTCTAAACTGGAAAGACCATTGCTTCAACTTAGCAATAAAGAATAAAGGTATTGGGAAGAAGAAAAATATGCTAATATAAATTTTATAGTTTGTAAAAGGAGCATATGTCTTCTAGCCAGCCAAGCATTATGTTGCAAGCTATTGATCATCAGGTACTGCTATTATCTGTTAAATTCTAAACTGGTACGCCTTAAAATGTGGCATGTGAAGAGGCAATATACGTACAAATATACACGCACGTGCATACACATGCATACACATATACATATACGTATACATACATGCATAAACACATACACACATGCATAAGCACGCACATACGTACATACACACATATACGCATATGCATACATATACACACGAAACGCGCACACACATATACATACACACACGCACCTACATACGCACATAATATAAACGTACATATTACACACAAACGTACACCCATACGCATGAACATGCATACAAACGTACACGAACTAGCACGCATGTCCCTACGCAGCGCAATATATACTGTACACATGTGAGTGGTGCACGAGTACTCGACGAGGCGTTCACGTATATAAACCCTGTGCTTTAAGATCACAATGGACACCAATGCATGAAGAAATATGTTGATGAATCTTCGAGTTGAATGGCTTTAAATTATTTACAAGACGAATTAGGCAAAATAGCGCTCAGTGATTCCCAGATAAATGTAATCAACCCAAAATCACAGCTTATGCGAACCTCGGCGAGTCACTAATAGTGCAGCGCGAGCACAAGCTCCTGTTTCTCAGCGAGTGCGCGCCTCTCTCAGCGCCTGTTCGTTTCAGCAGCTGAGAGGAGCCGAGCATTTGGTTAAAACAGATATGTTGCTTCTAAGTCTTATTTGCATGCAAATATAGGGTAAAAGAGAGACAGACTAATATTAGCGTAGAGGCCATTCTTTTTATGCTGTAACGAGTACATTGTGTGTTAAGGGGAGTGTTCCCGGTTCAGGCTGATCTAATAAATGCAGCCTAACAATCCTTTAAGGGATTTGATTAAAAAATATGTATCAGTGTGTTATGAGTAAGCCAGAGTAAAGAGATGTGTCTTTAATCTAGATTTAAACTGACAGAATGTGCCCGCCTCCTGAACAGTATTAGGTAAATTGTTCCAGAGTTTGGGTGCTAAATAGGAAAAAGATCTGCCACCTGCAGTAGATTTTGATATCCTAGGTATTATTATCAAATGGCCAGAGATTTGAGAACGCAGCAGACTTGGAGGACTATACTGTAATGTGATAAGAGCTCACTCAAGTACTGAGGAGCTAGGCCATCCAGGGCTTTATAAGTAATTAACAAGATTTTAGAATCTATACGATGTTTGATAGGGATCCAGTGCAGTGTTGACAGAACCGGGCTAATATGCTCATACTTCCTGGTCCTAGTAAGGAATCTAGCTGCTGCATTTTGAACCAACTGTAGTCTATTTATCAACCACCCAATAAAGCAGTACAATAATGTAACCTCGAGGTCATAAACTCATGAATTAACATTTCTGCATTCGAGGTTGAAAGCATAGGACACAATTTAGATATGTTCTAGAGATGGAAAAAGGCAGTTTTACAGATACTAGACACATTGGTTTCAAATGAAATATTGCTATCAAACAGCACACCCACAGTAGGTTCCTAACTGATGAAGAAGAATTGACAGAGCAGCCATCAAGTGTTAGCCAGTCCTCTAGATTATTACCTGTGGGTTTTTTAGGTCCGATAATTAACACCTCTGTTTTGTCAGAATTTAACAGTAAGAAGTTACTTGTCATCCATTTTTTTATGTCAGCTATGCATTCCATTAGTTTTTCAATTTGGTGTGTTTCACCTGGCTGAGAAGAAATATAGAGCTGAGTATCATCAGCATAACAGTGAAAGCTAACACCATGTCTCTTGATAATATGGGGGCCGGTAAAGCACTTTAAAGCCGTGAGAACCTGAGCTCGCTGTTGGGGCATACAGCAGCCAAACGTAACAAACTGAAAGTTTTAACCCTTTATGCAGAGAGGATCGTGGCATGTAATGCTGGGACGTCCAGATTATAAAACCTGGCAAAGACGGACGGTGAGGCCCAGCCAACCGCCTGCCAAATCTCTGACAAGGAAATTCCACTAGACCACGCCCATGATGAGGCAATGCTCCCCGCTGAATGATAATTTACTCCTATGGAGCAATCCTGGCCCAAAGAGGAGTAAGCCAGTGAAATAGCGTCCTACAGCCCATTTGGAAAGCCTTTGCTTTGAGACCGGTAGCCCTTTGGAGCGGACGCCGAAGCAGACAAATATCTGGTCAAACCATCTAAAGGCGGCTGACTGCTCAATGTAGACTCTTAATGCCCTGACAGGGCAGAGAGGGTTAAAGTCATGGCCCTTGTTCGGGGGAAGCGCTGAAAGAGATACCACCTGCGCTCTGAACAGAGTGGAGAGCACTTACGGTATATAACCGAGTCTTGGTTTTTGGAATACCTTTGTGTCATGGGCCCGAATTCCAAGCATGTAGGGCTGACAGAGAGCTCACCTTTTCGCTTAACTGATGCTAAAGCCAGCAGCAGAATGGTTTTCAGCGTCAGTGCCTTCACTGTAGCCGCTTGCAGGGGTTCAAAGGGCGTGCCTCTGAGGGCTTCTAGCACGGTGGGCATGTCCCACGTGGGGATGGTGCGAGGGTGAAAAGACCTGAGCCATCTAGCTCCTCTTAGAAAACGGATAAAAAGAATGTCTTTGCCCACAGTCTGGCCTGCTATATGGTCGTGGTGGGCTGCTATGGTTGCCACATAAGCCTTAAGGGTGTTGCAGAAAGGCTAGAATCAGAGATATCTGGCATGATGAGGGATTTTCATTGCGCTTCGCGCACCACCTCAAAGAAACTGACCATTTCAAAGCATAAGCACGTCTCGCAGATGGGGCTCTAGCGTGAGAAATGGTGTCTGGTACCCGCTCGGGGAGGCAGATTGGCTCCCGTTGAGCTGCCAAACATGTAGGGCCCACAGACTGGGCTGTGGGTGCCAGATTGTGCCCTCTGCCTGAGAGAGAAGGTCTCGTCTTAGGGGAATGGGCCATGGGGCTGCTGTCAGCATTGTGTGCAGGTCCGCAATCCATGGCTGGTTTGGCCAGAGGGGAGTGACCAGGAGGACTCTGTGACCTTCTGCCATTACTCGGCTGATGACCTGAGCAAGAAAGAGTGACAAGCATGCCATACTGCCAACATTTCCAGGCAGCTGATGTGCAAGCTGCTGTCTGCATCTGACCACAGGCCTGAGGCCGGCGAGCCCTTGTGCAGCACGCCCCACCCCTTCTTGGAGGCGTCTATCACTATCACTCTCTGTCTGCACACTGTTTGGAGGGGAACTCCTCTCTGCAGCCACTGGGTGCCTTAAGCGGAAAGCTTCAATGCAGGCTCTGTCTATTTTTAGTCGAGCGCGTCCGAGACGCCAAGCTCGCGGCGGCACCCGCGCCTTCAACCAGTACTGTAGTGGCCGCATTTTCAGGAGGCCGAGCTGTAGCACTGATGAAGCTGTGGCCATCAGACTCATCATCCTCTGAAAGGCTTTCAGAGGGCGAAGCGTCGCGATCCTGAAAGAGGAAGTGCAGCGTGCTATGGCCGTGGTGCGCTCCGGCGAGATCGCCGCTCTCATTTGCATTGAGTCTATCACTGTGCCCAGAAACGTTATTTGTCGGCTGGGCGTCAGCATGCTGTTGGCAAAGTTCACTCTGAGTCCGAGTTTTTCTAAATGGCAGAGAAGGAGTGCCCTGTGTCTCTCTGCCTCCTCTCGCGAGTGGGCTAGAACGAGCCAGTCGAGATAATTCTCAGAGGGGAAAGCGCCGCATCCATACATTTTGTAAATGTTCGTGGGGCTAGGAAGAGACCAAAGGGCAGGACCGTATTTAAGCAATAAGGTACGAGAGGCCTCGCTGTATCGTGAATAAATCACGGCTGAAGGGCGTTGTTAGGCACGACG
>JAUMHQ010000053.1:22644062-22677768 GCA_032361165.1 Enteromius paludinosus
CCGTGCTGTATTGTGAATAAAACACAGCTGCTGACCAATCAGAATTGAGGAATGGAACTAACCGTTTTATAAATATAGATATACTATCCCCTCGAAGGCGAATCTCAAAGAAAGGCCTGTGATGAGGGGCTATTTGTACATGAAAGTACGCATCTTTCAGGTCCAGTGAAAACATCCAGTCTTTTGGCTGTATTTGCGAGAAAGTGGCTTTTAATGAGGGCATTCTGAATGACCTTTTTACAAGGGCCCAAGTCAGATGCCTCAGGTCGAGTATTGGTCTCAGACCGCCGTCTAGCTTGGGGACTAAAAAGTATTGGCTGTAAAACCTCTTTTCTCTTTCTGCTTGAGGAACGACTGTATCACGCCCTTTAAGAGCAGTGCTTTCACTTCGGTCCGCAGCACATTAGTGGTGCAGCTCGCAACTGAAGTGGTGATGACACCGTTGAACGGCGGCAGTCACCTTGCAAACTGGAGGGTATAACCATGTTGTATTATCCCCAAAACCCAATTTGAAATGGCTGCCAGGCATTCTGCCGAAGGAATAAGGGCTTTATTATATTGAGTGTTTTGTCGCTGCTTAGGGACATGAGACTCGTGTGAGTGTGTGTTTGAGAGAAACTGCTCTTTTTGTGAGTTTGTGGGTGCTCTGTAAAAATTATGGGTGCTTTTACGGACACATTTATTACGGCTTTTTTGTGTGTGATAACCAGAGCTCTGCGGGTTAGAGGGCATAAACGGAGCAGCTTGCGGTGTGGTCCGGCCGTGGCGAGACTTTGCCCCGCTCTCTTGAGAGATCAGGAGGAAGCCGGCGGAGGTTCCAGCACGGGCCGGGGTCCCTGCCTTCTGGTGTGGGGGAGGCAGAGTTGCAGAGTCTCGCTGAAAAGGGAGCGCACCAGGACTTTGTTAGTTCCTCGTGAACTTCTTAAAGTCTTAAAGTCTTAAATCAGATTTTCTTTCATATATTTTGTAGCACTCTACACCAAGGAATTCCTTTTTTTTTTTTTGAATCACTATTTTTTTTTTTTTTACTAGGCAAGTCCATTAAGATTTGTTATCTTATTTACAAAGACAGCCTGACAGGACTGTTTTAGTCCTGCAAATTTAATTCTAAAAAGTTAAGCAAAATTCTGACAAAATTCAACAATTTATTCCATTCGGGAGGAGAAGCAAAAAAAGAAGAAAAAAAGAAGTACATCCATAAGCATTTTTTATAGTACTTTGAGAAGAATAATTTAAGAGGATCTGCTGTTTTATGATGTGTTATGTTGCAAAACATTTTGAAGATACTTAAAATCAGTTAATGAATACTGTATATAAATGCAGTTTACACCTATTTGTACTCAAGTAAAGCGTTCAAGAGACAGTGATGAGTTTTAAATTTGTGATTAATTTAATTGCAACTTTATAAAACATTTAAACCTCAGAGGGCAGCTTAAATCTGTCAATCAATAGCAGTATCAGATTTGTAAGATCTTTGTAAGATCATTTATTAGCCTTAAAATAAACCTTGGCTGTGAAAGCACAGCAGTTTGTCATGGGTTGGATTAGTGCGGATTACATAATCCAAAAGATCATCAGATCAGAATGTATTTCCTCTGACATCGACTGCAGATGTTTGAATGGAAACACATTTACTCCTGGGCTGGCATTAGCCGGCCTAGTCATTTGCCTCTCAAGGCCTGGAAAATGTGTGCATGCAGGCAATGAGTGGGAGCGCCACTTCCCCACCCCCTGACTCTCAGATGCTGCGCGGTCCTGAGCGCTGTGTGCACGCATCCACTTGCCTGAAAACACAGCCACTGTGTGCTTGCATTGATCCCATCACACCAGGCTGGCCACTGAGGATTCGC
The DNA here is from genome assembly GCA_032361165.1 of Enteromius paludinosus. Lineage (NCBI taxonomy): Eukaryota > Metazoa > Chordata > Actinopteri > Cypriniformes > Cyprinidae > Enteromius > Enteromius paludinosus. The sequence continues at coordinate 22,645,913 of JAUMHQ010000053.1, forward strand.
AGAAGTGGGTAAGATGCATACTGCTGGTTTTCGTGTGCTGAGGACGTGTTTTTCTTGAAAAAATGTAGACTGGTCAGACTATGTACAGGTTGTTTAGGCTCAAACTGAGTTTACAGTTCAGAAGTGGAAGCAATTTCTGTGTGAAAACAAAGTAATTGTTGATTTGGCATTTGTAATATTTTGACTTAATACATGTGGTTATAAAATGCTTGCTTACCCTAAAGTGGTTGTGTTTTTGAACATAGTTAGTGGTTGGTTATACTTTGAATGACACACACACGCACACACCCATAGAATTGAACGGATTTTGTGCTACAAATGACCTCAAATGTTGTGGTTTGCAGTTTTTCACTAATTTATGAGATTTTCGTTCTTGGGACTTTAGCTGTATCTAAAAAAATCTCTGTTATTTTTCTGGCATGGGTGTGGGCAAAACAGCAGTCCACCTAACAACATTGCATCGTGGCACAGGGAAGCACCACTTACATTTCCTTCCCTAAATTTAGTTTACCTTAAAAACAGATGGGATAGTAAATTAATCCTTATACTCGCAGTAACTTTTTCTGTAAATTAACTGTCAAGAAGCATTAAACCTACTTAGAAATTCTATTTATTATTTTTAAACGTTAAGCCTTTTTATCTACTGTACCACAAAGAAAGAAACTTGAAATTTACCTCAAGGTTATCAGACTTCTCACGCTATGCTGCAGATAAAGATGGTGAGATGATGGCAATTTTTTCTACTAAATTGTGCTCACTCACTATCCCTCCTTACAACCTCTCAAATATCTATTACCAAGGATTCAAAAACAACTTAAGGGTTAAAAATGTTCCAGTGCTTTTTTGCTGCTCCCTGTGCTGTACTCAGAAGCATTAGTGTAATAAATGGATTTGATGGGCTTCTCAGATCTCAGGTCACAATCATCAGGCACCCCACAAGTATGGTAGCAAGCATTCCAGTTATTTTAACATCAGGCCTAGAAGCCCTAACCTAGATTTAAACAAGGCATAGTTAGAACGCAGGAAAAGTGAGAGTGCAGCGGCATCAGATATTAAAAATTCTCTCTTTTTCGCTGTGTATCTAATTGAACCATATTGTCACGTCTCATACAATTCAGTAGTGTGACAGTAGATCAGTTATTTTAACATGTAGTCTAGCTTGCCAAAATGCTGTTACTGGTTTTATTTACACCATCACTCAGAGGTTTAAAATATTATTTAAGGTTTATTAACATTATTTTATTTATTATTTTAAAAAGAAATCCCTTATGTGACTGAGGAAGCTTTAATTGGCTATATTTAAAATAAATAGAGAAATACTAACACTTTAGTTTACGGACCAATTATCAATAGTAAGTTGGTTATTAGTGTGCATTAGTACTTATAAAGCGCATATGAAGAGCTTGGTTCCAAAACGCTTTAAATCCATTTTGATTCATTTGTGCAAAAATGTTTTTTCTCTACCAAGAAAAGGGCAAGATGAAAACCACTATTTACTATATCAAACTTTCACATAGCATCTTTAGGTTATAATAGCATTGCACATGTTCATAGTAAATATACATATATTATGTAAGCGAAACCTTTTATTTTGGACGTGATGAATCGTGATTGATCGTTTGACGGCACTAATATAAATATTGCCTGCTTGACCGACACTGATGCACTCAACACTCATTGTCAACATGAAACATTTTGTGACTGAAAGTAGCAGATTACGAGGCACTGATTGCTTAGTGGTAAAAGGCAACAATCCACTCTGCAGTGTCAGTTAATGGGTGGTCATAAATGTAATCTTGGTAAGATGAGTGTTTGTCAACATTAATTATTCATCGTGTCCTAAGACTGTAATCCACCCATAACATCCAAGCATAGTTCAATAAACAGCTCTATTCTCCTGGGCATCTTTTTACAGTTCACTCAGCCTATAGTGCACTGATATATTACAGCTGGCTCTGTTTTACGTATGTATTTATTTATTTATTTTTTCTTCCTTGGGTTGTGTGTTTTCAGGGAAGTGTGTGGTTATTGGATTCTGTGGCCCTTGTCAGCAAATTTGCCAGGTTTATGGTTGCCATCTGTAGTGCTGTGGCAGTCTTCTCTGTTCCACTTGAAATGTTTTGAAAACTGTTTTCCCATAGGATTGGAAAGTTAGTAGTTTTGGGACATACTAATATTCATATTGTTTACTCCCTATAACACAAAGGAATAGATCACCTCAAAATTAACATTCTGTCATCATTTAGTCACCCACGAGTAGTCTTAAATCTGCATGAATTTCTTTGTTCTGCCTAACACAATGGAAGATATTTTGAAGAAGGTTTGTAACCAGGATATTTTGGGTCACCAATGATTTCCATAGTATTTTTTCCCCCTACAGTGATAGTCAATGGTTTTCTGTTAAGCACAGAAAAAGTTTCTGTTAAAGTTTTCTGTTAGCACATATTCCAATAGGCATACATTTTGCATGCACAAATGTTTGGATAAAATTTGAGATTGACATTTTCATTATAGATAGATGCAGTAGATACTCCTGTTAAATAAACAAGTTACCTGGATGTAAAATTAATCATAAATATCAGGTCACGACTATGTTTCTACATTTAAAGTGATAATCAAACCATGTTTGCAAAAATTGGAAAACATTTTTTTTTTAAGGGAATGTAACCAAGTTATGAAATGGGAACCTTAGCTGATTCCTGTTTGAGGTACCTTTGCATTTATTACAGCAGACAGTCCTTTTAAATATCTGTAAACAATTTCCCTGCAAATGACCTGAGATGCTGGGATAGGAACGGAACCCTGTGCCGCTAAGAAGCAGTTCAGAGAATTGGATGGATGGATTTGTCAATTTTTTCCCACTCTTCCTTGTAAAAGAGCTCCAGATCGATTAAATCTCTTGTCTACAACCCTCTTCAAGTCATTCCAATAGTTTGATTGAGTTTGGGCCTGGGCTCTTACTCAGCCATTGCAAAACATTTTTCTTCTGGAACCCTTCCTTTTCTGACCTAAAAAATGGGGTTATGGTCGAGCTGTTATATGAAATTCATCTTTGTCTTTAAAATATAGGCCGGCTGAAGTATTTGGCACTATTCCTTTTATCTTGCAGTATTATAGCATGCTTGCATCACCATGGTTCACGTATGATGTTGTTTGAAGGATTAGTTGTCTTGTTTTTGCATCAAACATTTCAGACAATTTGGTTTCAACTATGGTTTCAACTTGGTATTATTAGTATTATTTAATAAAGACTGCTGCATTGAGATCCTCGGTTCAGATCTTTTCTTTTGCAGGTGGGATACACTCTTGCCCTTTTATGCAACAGCAGCTGCTCTGGGCATGTGATCTTAAATCAAGGTTACGTTTTCCCAAATGCATCATTAGCTTAAGTACATCATAGACCCAGTGAAACCAGTGGAGCTATGATAAATCGGGCTTATGATGCTTTTGGGAAATGGAGCCCAAATCTAATTTACCCTTTGCGAGGCTCTTAATTGATGGATGATCTGATTAATAATTACACAGAATCTGCCGTTTTGTCCAAAAAGAGAGATGCCATTGGTTGATGGTTGAATACAATGCTGTCAGATTACATTGTCTCATTCACTGTTGAGAAAACAGTACAGTACTAAGTGCATAATTATAATAATAGCACCTTTCACTCTCGCCGTAATGTGCTTATGATGTACTGTATCATGTCTGTGCAAACAGAGTGCTTAGAGGTATGCAAATACATACTGACAGGCAGGTAGGACAGCCAATCACGATATTCAAAGTAAACATTTTGATTGGACAAATATTTGATGGTCCTATGCCTTCCATAAAAAATAAATAATTACATCTAAACAAATTTATACCACTTAATTTAGTAATTACTTTTGGAATGTGAAGAAATTATCAAGCAATGTTTTTGAACCAAATCACTTACCATGCTTTTAAACTTACAATTGAGCGTGACATCTTTTCGCGGTTTGAATAAAATAGTCTGATGATGGAATTACCTGTAATTTATCAAATCTGTAATTTGTAATCATTCAAGTCTCTGACTTCATCATAAAAATGCCCAATGTGCTCTGACAGTTATCCTAATGGACCACAGCCAGTCTTCCTGGTTCAGGGACTCTGGTCTGTGGCTAGATGAAGAAACCAGCAGCAGCTGGGAAATATTGGAACAGAATTCTCTTGGTCCCCGAGGCAGCCAGATGCAGCCTATATCTGAGCTGGAGATATGGCTGATAGTTGTCCAAGAACACATTTCTGGAATTGGATGTCCCTAGTTACTCTGTTTTGTGGTGGAGGCTGTGTGAATTTGCTAATATTTTGTCATCTCAGTGGAATTGTTGAATGTTTGATTACTTTTTTCAGAGTGCTATTTCATAAACCCCATTTCATGTAAAATTACAGGATGTCACCATTTTATTAAAGTGTCAGTCAAAGCATCACAACATGACTTTAGATGCATATTTCTTATGTGATGGGACACACAATTATGGTGATTTAAAGAGGAAATGAAAATCTGTCATCATATGTCACTGTCCACTTCAGTTGTTTGCAAAAGATGCATTCTTCTCCCTAACCTTTCTTCTTTTGAAAATGAGGAAAATCATACAGAGCTGGAGAAACATTGAGTTACGGGAAACTTTTCAATAACATTTTTAATGCCTCTCAAGAATGACATCATGATCATTGGCTATATGCAGCGTTGGTCTCAGGCTGAGACTGATGGTCTCAGGCCGCTTTATTAAGTTGAAATGATGGATCGAGCAGAATGACTTATATTGATTTTGGTGCTGGGCTGAGAAGCCACTGCGGTTCATTATTCCTCACACAATAACAGCAGCTTCCACCTAGCTTTTGTTTCTTTTCTGTCTGACAATAAGGGAGAAATGCTATCACAAAATCCCACAAAATTACAGTTTACTTTTTTTTTTTTAATCTCAGAATTAAGTTTCACCTGTTAACATATTGCAGTTCTAAGAGGAAATTATGTGAATTATATATAGTAGTTCATCAAAGTTGTCTTAAGAATGATGAGAGGTTTTGATCCTCTTCATGTTGACTACTGTATATGGTAACACTTTATTTCGATAGTCCATTTAAGACATTACAACATACAACATTCTGACTGTGAGAATGTTTGCCAACTAATTCTACTAACCCTAAACCTACCCTAACAGTCTACTCTGAGAGTTAGTAGACGTGTAGTTGAAAATTAATGAGAATAAGTTGAAGTTGACATGTAGTTTACATGTAGGTATAAAATTACTTACAGTTAGTAGTATGTCTAAAGTGGACAAACAAAATAAAGTGTAACCCTATAAGCACACACACACACACACACACACACACACACACACACACACACACACACACACACACACACACACGTTGGTTTTTGTGATTTACAGTATGGGGACTCTCCATAGGTGTAATGATGTTTCTACTGTACAGACTGTATGTGATATTGCCCAACACTGACCCTACACCTAAACCTACCCCTTACAGGAGACTGTGTGCATTTTTAGAGTTTCAAAAAAACACCATTTAGTATGTTTTTTAAGTCTTTTGATTTACGGGGACACTGAAAATGTCCTCATAAATCACCTTCATATTGTAATACCTATGTCATACCCATATCATTATACAAATTTGTGTCCTCATAAACCACACAAACCCGCACACACATTCAAATGCATACAGACATATATAGAAACTAACTATATGTTTACTCAAAATGTAAGTAGTAAGTAATTTGAAAGTAATGAAAGTAATGATCTTGTGTCAGTTAGCATTGTTATGACAGGATCCTACTGTTTATAAATCAGTAAAGTGCACAGTCAGGGTCTTTCATTAAAAAAAGGGATATCTCTAATCACTTCTGGGAGTACTTTAAATGTTAGCAAGACACACAAACAAATAAGAGCTTTTCTCTTTGTCTTACCAAAGAGAATAAGACATTCTCTTAGATTCTACCAACAAAGGCAAATTATGATTTTTTTTTTTTTGTTTGTTTTGTTACCTTTATTTGACTACACCCACCAACATTTCCATGCTGCAATATTAACTCTGTCTATCTTTGTCTGTGTCTCAGCAGAAATGTGATTGTCTTCTGAGTCTGGAAGCAAATTCCCTGGAGCAAAAATCAAGAGTGTGTCAGTGTTTGAGCGAGAACATCAAAAAACAGCTACATCTGCACGCGAGACAGACTTTCTGCCCACCTCAGCAGGTACAGTACATGCTTGCTTTTTCTCTAGATATACTTATGACAAAACGGGCCCGGCAACGATGTGGTATAGTTTTGTCCGTGTGCTCCATCGATGTTTTGTTCTTGTTGTTCATATAAGTTCAGTGGCATAGTAAGGATTTCTAAAGTCTGCTTAGCTGGCATTAAAAATTTACTTATCTAAGCTTGTAAATACATTCAGAGCTGAATGGAGAATGAAACAAAGCCATGTGTGATGTAAATGCTTGATCTATCGATACACTTCTTCATGCGAGAAGTGAAGATGCCTTCTAAACTTCTTCTTGAGTCAGTCACTTTAGTATAACTTGTGGAGTCCATGTCAATAATGCAGCAAAGCTAAGCAATGCTATCTCAGCCTCTTACAATCAGGCAGATTATGATCAATGCAGTGTATTTGCATTTTAAAGTTTACATTCCGAGGTGACATCCATGGGGGGAACAAATTTTTCTCACTAAATTCCCAATTTCTAGTGAGAGGATAGGGGTTGCCTGTCAAATTCCCCATTCACCATCAGGATCATATATGTCCCTATAGACACAACTATTTCAAATACTTTCACTTCAAACCATTGCTTCTGGCTAAAATACTAGTCCTCTGTCATTAATGCTTTGGATTACTTGTGATGTTTTTTATCAGTGGTTCAGGCTCTCATTCTAATGGCACCAATTCACCGCAAAGGATCCATTGGTGAGCATGGTATTTAATGTCAAATTTAGCCTAATCTTTTCCAATAAAGAAATAAACACCTCTATGAATTGGATTACTTGAAGGTGAAGATGAACTATTCCTTTAAGGGCCATTTTCAGGGTCACACAGTCCATGACTCCATAAGCACGGGTGACTCAAGATTACTGTCAGTGTACTGAAGGCTGCAAGGAAATTGTTCTGAAGGGCTGACATCTGTTGTACTGTTAGCTGTCAGTCCATAGACATCACAGTCTGTGGCACAATGTTTACTCTGAACAGCATGAACAAATTGGGTAATAATCTCTTTCTGGATTGTGTTGCTCATCCAATCGTTTCCTATATCACCCATTCTCTTTTCATGCGTAGATCGTATGTACAATTTATTTCATTATCAACTTGAACAGCATCAACTAGTAAAGTTGTCCATCACACAAAGTGGACTTGGATTAAATCATTGGTTTAGATGTATGATGCCACAAGAAAATGCTGGCACTCTGTTAATGATAAATAATAATTGTTCCCTCCTGTTGAAAATCGAACACCTGTGAAACAAATGCTAGTATGGCCATTTTTTATGTGCTCTGAGTCTTTAGTCAACAGAAAGCTGATATGGTTAGAAGTCTGAGATATTTAGTAGAAATATCCCACATTGATTGGGACACAGAATTAGTCCAATAGGCTTTGAGTCAGCTCTCACACCTGCTATCATTTATTCCCCTGCCCTCTATTCACATGAAAGAGAAGGTGCGTGTTGATCACAGATGCTTTTATCAGCCTTTGAATCAGCTTCCATTCCTTTTCAATCATTTTCTCTTCCCTTCTTTTGCTTTATGGCTCTCTTCACCTCGCTGTTCATCTTTCTGTCTGTCTGTCTGTTTGTGGGTTTTCAGATGGGTTTTTGAGAAGGACTCACAGCAGCTGTGAAACGTGGCGGTGTGTGTGTCTTGGATATAGCTGCACTTCTCAAAGTGACCCAAAATAAGTTTGCTGTCATGATATCATTCAGTCTGGACTTTTGTTTTGGTTTGCTCTTGTCCTCTGTTGAGTTTGATTTGATTTAATTATTTAGTTTAGGTGTGTGTCATTAATTTGCCTTATTTACATGTGTACAAGGTTTTCTGTTTCTGTTCATTGTTGTCAGCTCACGTCTAAATCAGCTGTGTTGTTGCTGTTTTTCATGTAAATTACTTGCCTGTGGATTTATTCAAACTTTACCTTCTGCATTTATCTTCGTTCTTATTCTACAGAGTGTATTCTACAGAGATCCATGACACATGCGTGGTTAGTCAACTACTATATTATTACAGCGCTTGTGAATATTCTTCAGTTTACCTGGTCATACCAAATGTGAAATTCTTTGTAGGATAAATAAATAGAAATAGAATATTTTTACAGAGGGGTCTGTCAAGTCATTTTTGTAGAGAGATTAGTGAAGATAGCTGATGCTTCAGTGTTGGTGGTCAGCAGTGCTGTTGTGAACAAACTGCCATGTGGGACACCAATTATAGAGCTTCTTAGAGCTTCTAAATACGACTGCTTCCTGCCTACAACGGTCATGACAGATACTTTCCAGAATATATTATAAGTCACCTGTTTTTGTAGCATCTGAAACATTTATATTCAAAATCAACTTTTATATTGCAATTTAAGTGCCTCTATTATGGTTTATGAAAGGTTCATATTTAGATTTTGGGGGTCCCCAATAACAGGTTCACAACAAGTTCACAAAACGCTTTCATTGTCTTATAATATAAATTGATTTTTTTACCTTATTTGCTCAACGTCTCCCAAACAATGATTTATTTCTCCGAACCACTTCAATTTAATTTCCATTTCATAATAAAAGTAGCATTTGTGAGTCCAGAGATGCTTTGTTTATAGCCGGTACCGGGGAAACGGCTATTTTACAGCTCCAAAGTCAGCACCGAGTGGCAAAGAATGAATTTGCATTTTAAGGGGGCTGCAATATAGGGATTCGTTTTAAAAACGACTCTTTTTAATGATTCGACTCTTTCTTTTAACTTTATACACTGTGCACTTTCAGATTTACATCTTTGCAGGATATTTTAATTCACATAGAGCTGTGTTACACACGGCATGCAAGGTCATTTTCAAAAATCCATAATAGGGGCACTTTAAGATCAACCACGCAATACTTGCAAAGTGCACACATCTGAATTTGTGAAATGAGAGAGTTACATAAACCTAGTACCAAGTTTAGGATTTTCTTTTGTTTTGTGAGTTAAACTAAAATGTTTCTATATTTTTTTAAGTGTAATACATCTTCGTTCCTTTCTCAGCAATGCAGTTTTGAGTGTGAATTGTAATGCTGCAATTTGGTGCGACTTATTTTCTATAAAATGCAGCAGTGCATTCTACACTCTCAGAAATAAAGGTATAAGCTGTCACTGGGGCGGTACCTTTTCAAAAGGCTACACTTTTGTACCCATTAGGTTCAAATATGTACTTTTAAGGTACCAAAATGGACGCTTTAGGTACAAAGAGTACCTTTTGAAAAGGTACCACCCCAGTGACAACTTATTTCTGAGAGTTGTAAGGTTCAGGAAAACCCTGCCATATTATTTTCTGAAATTAAAATAATCTTAAATGTTAATTTTCAAATGACCTCAAACATTCATTGGTCAAAGGTGTTGGAAGCTGGTACATATTTGTGTGCTTTAATGAATTTGTAACCGGTAATGAGTCACAGTATGTTAGGTATACATCTGTGTGTGCCTTTGACACTGTGATGCTCTTGTGCGATGTAAGAGGAAGTGATGAGTTCACATGAATCATACAGGCATAGAGAGCGGTGTGACTGACACAAACGCAAGGGCAGCTTGATTAACGGCCATGTGGAGACTCACGGGAAATGTCATCTAACTGTCATTTCCTTCCATACATGTTTCATTTCATTGTGCGGTGTAATGATGCTATTGCTGTCTGTGGTCTACCTACAGACTCAGCGTGTTCTGTCTCCTCTCAGTGAACACAGGCTCCGTTACCGTTTGATTTATTTACTTTATTTACTTTTCTTTTGGAGAAAAAAACAGTAAGAATGACATGTAGCACTTTAATTGCATAAAACTGTCACCGTATGCAATTCAGTTGTAAATATTGCATTTTGGCAACAATTGTCATAGTCTAAAAAGTAATTTGTTATTAGAATTATTTCATTTCTGTTTTAGACAAGCTGCAGTTAATAAGATAAAAAAGACAGTTGAATGATGTTAAGAGTGCAGTTTTTTCAGAGCAAGAAATGGATTTGCTATATTGTAATAATAGGGCTTGGCGATATATATCGAACGATATATTATGCGCATCTCGTCAGTAAAGCCGGTTCTTTGATTAGAGGTAAATCTCCATCAGCTATTTTTAAATTAAAGAAGGTTTGTTCTTATTCATATTGTTATTAGTCATGTTAAGCAGTTTGACATTCGGCAGCATACTCCTTTTTGGGTTTACTTTATAAATATATTTTCATAATACTGACTTTATCTGATATAGCACATTAACTGCAGAATAACTGATATGCACCATTATGCTATTTGTGAGTCTGCATAAACCTAAAACATAAACTGAACAATTAAACTGTTGATTTCTGTTCTGTGTGATTGCTCAGAATGTTTGCAAGAACCCAGGGTTGACCTACTTCTTTACCTGAACTAAAGAATTGTATATGTCTTACATAAAACCTTTTAAACCAAAGCTTATTGAGATGTAACGAGAACAATTGGTTTAATCATCACAACACAAAAAGATAATTTAAATTTTGTAACTCAAGCAGGCAGTTAATCAATAAGAAAACAATGCAAAACAATGCAATAAGAAAACAACTGAATTGGCTGTTGACCTTTTTAGATGATGAAGTTTGTATTTTAACTGCCTTTGCCAAGAAAAGGCCTCTGTTTATCACATGACAGACAGTGATGTTCCGAACAGATAATACAAGTGCAGATGGCGTCACTGTTTTCACAAATGTGTTTTTGTAGTATACACAGAGACAATAACAGTATACATTTCAATACTTGGTCAATGAAACCCATTTTCAGGCCCCCAAAAGCGAATGACGTAAACACATAAAATGTTTTCAGTTAACACTTAAAGTGACAGTCCACCCAAACATGACAATGCTGTTATCATTTACTTACCCTCTGGTTGTTCCAATCCTGTATGAGTTCCTTTCTTCTGCAGGACACAACAAAAATGTATAATTTGTACAGGTTTGGAACAGCTTAAGGGTGAGCAAATGATCAAAGAATTTTCTTTTCTTTCTTTTTTGAGTGAATTAAAAAAAAGAAAAAACATGTCTCTTTGACTATACTTTTGGAACAGTATTTAATGTGTGTTTCAGTGTTTAATGAAGCACACTTGTCTCTTGTTGAATTTTTTACAGCATGAGCTCATGAGTAATTCATAAGCATGCTGTAGTCACATGTGTGATGTCACAAGTTTGACATGAGGAGTTTTTGTGTCCAAGGATTATAGAAACATTGTTTTCTGCAGTCGTTGCTCTGTGACACTCCTGGAAGGGGCTAAAAATAACCCCTGACCGCTCAGCGGTTCTTGCGTCATGCTGGACACTCAGGGACTATCTTTACAATACCTCACAATAGTGTGCATGCGTATGGACACACACACACACACACACACACACATACCGACATGCACATACACATCTATTATGTGTGTGCATAAGATTGGTAAAATCCTACTTGACTGTCAAATGATCTCCTTATGTATCTATTGCATATATTGTAATTCACACTGTTAACTAGTTTCTTATTAGCATGCATATTGCATTGACTGCTCATGAGTGCTAATAATGCACATATTAGTGCATTATTCTTCATGACCATATTTTAGATCTTTTAAGACACTTGTTCAGCCACTCATAAAACACACACATGCACAGATTTGCAGATCGTTTCTAATTATTTCTACGCAATGAGCGAATGGAAGCTAAACAGAGACAGATGGCTGTGCAATAAATCTGTTTCTGTCATTAAAGGGATACTTAGGGATAGTGTATTAATCAATGTTATTTGTAAATGAAAACCTAAATTAAATCTGTTCGTCATCCTGCAATTGTGTCTATTTAAGCTGCTTAATTGATATAGATTACTTTTACAATACATTGGCTTGAACTTGGAAGTTTTATTTGAATGGATGTGTAATGTCAAATGATCTCCTTATGGACAGAAATCCCTCAGGTTTCTTTAAATTATATATAATATTATTTTATAGTGAATGGTAACAGAGTTTACATTTTTTTGGGTGAACTGTCCCTTTAAGATGTACTCCTCATGCCTGCCTTATAAATATTAACTAGCTCTCAATCTTTACAAATGGCCACATATACTGCACATCGACTCAATTTTTTATAATATTTAATTTCACTTCATCAATTCTCTTGTCAAGCTTTAAACAGGAATACTCAGCTTTTGATGGATCTTGTTTGGTTGTCTTAAAGAGAGGACCATTTTTAACTCTGGCTGTTCATTACTTTAATGTTATGTCAGTCCTACATGGCAGATATGTTTTATGGTAATTAAATGGGTCTTCAGACAGATCTCATTTATTGTTTTCTGATGAACCAATTTTAGTAAAGGCTCTACCAGACTTTAATGACACTGATGGGCAACTGTGATTTAATGTGTATATATATCATCCAGGCTAATGCAAGTTAATTAATGTACTGCAATTTAGACAATATGAACTCAGTTTATTAAAAATAGACGTTGTGCATCATCCAGTGGAACTGCAATTGCTATTTCAAGCTAGTTTTAACTCAAGCTAGTGTACTGATTGTTGAAAAACTAAAGGACTGAAGGTTTCATGTGACCTTGATCACATGATCAAGTATCTGTAGATCAGGTGGCTTTCCCTTTTTTTTGGTCGTTATTGCAGTAGCAGAATTATTACATTGAGGTTTCACTGTAATGTATTATATGACCTTACAGAAATCAAGCATCTTTGCAGGTTCTCTGCACCAGGGCTGATCAAATTTGCACAAATGGCTGAGCGGGGATTTTGTGTTTGTGTGTGTGAGATAGAGATCCCCTGATCTGCTGGCGTATGTATGACATGTGCCTGTTTCTTTTGCGAGCCTTTGATTCACGGCTCGGCCGATTCTAAAAATAACAGCAAGCAGAGCGGGACAGCGGCCTGTCTCTGGAGAGAGAGAACGAGAGAGAACGAAAGAGAGAGACAGGACATGGGCAGTCCTCCTCTCTTTTCTCTCTCTCTCTCTCTCTCTCTCTCTCTCTCTAGTCATTTTGTTCAGCAGCACAGTCGCGCCTCAGAGCAGCTGCTAACACACACACACACACAGAGACAGAGTCTGCAGCAAATGTTGTGGAACTCACAATGAAACCGTGGACAGAGTATGACAAATCCACACAGAGAGAGCAAAAGAGCAGATAAACTGAAATAGAAGAAATAGACGCAAAAGGGAACTTACAGTGCATTTCTAGGCAGAAGTACAGAAGGAGACGTCTACTGGACAGGATTCAGGATCATCACATGTGAAAGAGACGTGTTCACAGCAGCCAGATGCCTGTTTTCAAGGTACACCTGCTTTAATGGGACCAGAACTGAGCTTTTACACCTGATTTGACACAGTTTGTGTATGCACGCCTATATGTGTGTGTGTCCAGGAGACAGGAATAGCTGTTTCTAAAGCTGGTTTACCTTGCTGTTTTATGACATTTATGTTGCAGTTTTTCATGTTTTTTTTAATGTAAATTTTACTTCTCAGTATTATAAGCTTCATGAACATGGAAAATACGGTTTTAGATTTATTGAATTTTATGATGAGTAATGAACACCATATACAAAATGTTTAACATCCTCATATTTTATGTCTGTTTGTGTGTGTGTGTTTTATTGGTTATAAATGGAGCTTGCTGAGATAAGCAAGTGGTAAATTGCTAAATAAAGTTTCTTGCACTCATTTTCACATAGAGCAAAACATACACAGCGAGAGGTGACTTGATTGATGATAGATTGCTTTATGAGGTTTATGTGACTGACATTTCCCACAATGCTCGCGAAGGCAAGGTAAAGCGTAACTGTACGAGACAAGCGTGAGTATCATTCTGCAGAGGAAATGTCCTTTCATAAAGTTTATAATGTGCACACATTTGTGGAGATTTCTCAGCTTGTTGTTCTTCAACACTTCCTTGTTGTTGTAGTTGTTGTGGGATTTGAAAAGTTGTATAAAAAAAAAGAAGAAAAACGCTGAAATTAAAATATCACAAATACTGTATCCTTTTTTTTTTTTTTACAGTTTTTACTAGCTCAGATAGTTAAGCCACAAAATCTGTCATCATTTATGCACGTTCATGCAAATCCAAAGTTGTTTTCTGTTAAACACAAAAGGAGAAACTGAGTCTTAATACTTCTCTTTTCCATACACATACAGGGCTATAAAAGTAATCAATATGACTGGTGTGCTATGTTCGGTAGATGTTGTGTTGAGTAGTACACCCATATTTAAGTTCCCGGAAAATATTTTGTCATTGCTGGCACACATTCCAATGTACCATGCCAACACGTGTCATGCCAGGTTGCACGTCAAAGACGTATTCAATAAATGTCAGTTATGTCAAATTTGACATGATGTGTTGCAATAGGACACATAGAGATGCAATGACAAATGAGATGTAAGAGCTGTTTGTGTAGTGTTGAGGCATTTCATAAAGACACACCAAAAAAAAAGGGGGTGTGGCCTTACAGGAAAACCTTAATAACCTAGAAGGAAATAAAAAAAATTAATAAATAAATAGACAACAGGTTAGTACATGATTCAGAATTTCATTGAAAACACTTTGTAATATATATATGTATATATATGTAATTTATGTTGAATAATTAACACAGGAGTTTGCATCCTGCTTTTTGAGCTATGAGAGCATCTAATGACATTTTATTTACTCAACAAATTACACTTGGTTAAAGAAACTCAATTTGTAGCATGCAATAATTTTATTCTGTTTCAGTTTTTTTTGTTCCTGGTGGAGATAAAATGATTATTGAAAATTGCTATAAAGTCCATTTTGAATCAAGTGATACACGAAATGCGCTTTAAAATTCCATTCTGAATCAAATGATTCGGGATAGGTTGTGACGATCTGCTAGGCGGAGTGGGATCCATCTGCCGTTTATTCAAGGTAACGGGACAGGCAGTGTCAAAACCAGCAAACAAGGCAATGTAGGCAAAACAGAATCTGCGTCGGGTACAGAGGCAAGGTCGGGGCAGGCAGAGAACAATCATAAATGAGAGAACAGTCCGAGATCAAAACACAAGGGCGATACATAATAGAAACCGCTCAGAAATGACCACCGTAGCAAATAAAGACTTATCAGTGAACTAAGTTCAGAGTCCGGGTTATAAAGGGTAAGTGTAAGCCCCAGTCACAGGTAAGCGTGAAAAGTCCCAGGTAAGGGGCAGATGGGAAGAGGAGTCGGAATGGTCGGGTTAGAATTCCGGCGAGGGCTCCCTCTGGTGGTGAGGAAGAGGCGACCCAGTAGCTAACTAACATTACGTTAGCCTATGATTAAGCTTACTCTGGAAACAAAAAAAAGTTTTCCATAGTATCCCCCCTCTGCTTTTTTCACAAATCGTACCCTGGTAAAATCAGTAAACAAATAAATAAATATTGTTCCTGTGCATCTTTCTCTCCAAAAAAAATACAGCCTTAAGTGTTATTTTTTTATATATTTATTTTTTAACTGTTTTGATATGTTTCTGTATGTGTGTGCAGCGCTGTCTCTTATCTCTCTTTGTGTGTGTGTCAATTAACGTAGCACATACATTTAGAGAAGTGATTAATCTGACTTGGAAACAGTGGGTTATTCACATTTTTTTTTTTATACATACCTGCCAGCCAATCAGATTTGAGAATTCATTCTGACCGCAGTGTAATTCACTTAAATGCTACTTTGAATATTTACTTGTTGTAGTTTTTCGTAGCATTTAAATACGTTTTCGCTTGGTTAGCATTCTAGAGTATCTGCTTTTCGGGCCATTTTGAGTAGCACAAACAGAGCAGATAGGGCTCTCTCTTTCTCAGTGTGTGTTGTGGACGTTAATGTTTATGTATTCAGTCGGACATGGAAGTCCAGCCAAGTGGCATGATGTCTTGAGTGAGGCTGGGGGTGAATGAGCAGTGCTTAATGGTGTGTTTGTGAAAGACACACACTCACGCTTTCTCTCGCACACTCTCTCACACTCTCGCTCTTTCCTTCCACTCAAGATGTGTTTATGTGAAGAGGGTGTCACCCATCCGACCACTAAATTTCTTTCTTTCTCTCAGTCCTTTCTTTCTTTTCTTTGTGATCTCGCAGAAACTGCAATCTGCATACACTGACACAAACACACACACATACACACGGATGCACATCGTTTGATTCTCAAGGCTGTTTGTCCATCGTGATGGTGAGTGTGTGTCCATGGTGTGGTTTACTTCTCTCTGTGTTTACAAGTGTTGTGCTTGTGTTTTGTATGTGGTTGCTGCTGTTCTGTAGAAGCTTACAGTATGTTAAAAAGTGTGTGGGCGACATTTTTACTCTGAGGTTGCTCTTTCATATCTCTGGAGGGATCGACTTTGTCTCGACTAACAACTTATATTAATAGATGCTGTATGATGGAGCTATAAAATAAATGTTGTGTTAAAAGAATGAGCATTAAATTAGAAGGGGTGGGGGGAGGGGGGTTATCAAGAGAAACACCTGAAACAAAAGAATTAAGCAAAAGCATATTCAACTTAGCTTTAATTTTAAGTGGTGCCCACTAAATAATAGGTCATTAGGTTTTGTGTATAATGCTGTCTTTAGAAAAGAAATAAACAAATATATTTCATATAAACATACAAATTTACATATTTTATTTGTAAATGTCTAATGGCTGTAAATAAAGGCATTTTAGTGTAATTTGAGCTTGTGGCTCATGTGTCTTTCTGCCATGAACTCTTTACTGAATTCTCACTATATCAAATTCAAATTTTAATTTAATTTGTCACGTACACAGTCATACAACTGCCTTTTAACATTAAAATAAAAGGCTATGAATAGGAAATACTTTTTCTGATATATCACATAATAAGAGCTATAAAGCTATATGTGACTAATACAATACTCAACTTTTTTTGTGTGCAAATATATTAAACAAATACTGAGAAGTGCATACTTACATATTTAAACTGTGTGCTGCCCTCCTTCCTCAAAAAAACAAACAAAAAGCATTTAATTGTCAATATTTTCTTCATTGAAAAGTATTTTTACTTATATATTTTCTCAAGTTAAACCAAGCCTGCTCCTTTTAGTTTGCCACCAATCAGATTTCATATTGATTCGGAAACAAAACTCAAAAGTCTTTTGTCCACATTGTAGATCTAGGCTTCCATGCTGTAATCAACTGGAAAACTATTTGGTGACTGTTTAATTATGGGAGAGCAGGGCAGAAACTAACAAAGGGCTAGTTGTAACCCTTTTATTTTTAATGGTCCCACACAAGATAATCCTCATTTCACCAAATTTCACACATTTCACTCAAAGTTTCCACTTTGTAACATATTTTGTGACAGCTGTTACTGTTTTAAGCAATGTACAAAATGTATATATCTGCTAACAACTCCAAAAATGACCCCAAATTAAGTACATTTTCACAGGATAGATGGATAAATAGATAGATTATTAATATCTAATAATAGATTATTATTTCTTGAGTTTACAGATGTATTCTTTAGCTTCACAGCACAGCGCAACATGCATAATTCAATATAGAGTGGGAAATATCACTATGGACAAATTCCTTAATTTTAACACAGTACATATAGGGCATTACGATGAGCTCTGCTATAAAAAATAGATGACTCCATGCAGTTAGAGAGCTAATTGATATAATTCCCTATTGTGAATTCTATTTACTGCAGCACGAAAAAAAAGTATGAAGTTCCCCAAGGGTCATGTACAGTAGAATCATTTTCTGATAATCTTGTGCCTACAGTTTCGGTGCTCTGTTTATGAGCTGAACTCATGAATTTGTCAAATTTCCTCACTTTTGCCCACAGATTTGTAATTTGAGCACTCAGTCTGTACTCTTTTAGATTCAACGACTGTTCTCTTAGAAGTGTAATCTGCACCGATAGGTTTGTAACTTGTGCCCACCATTTGTAGCTTAGAAATTCACTGATACATTTAATACTAGAGGTGCTAACTATTTCCCCCCCTCCTGTTACTGTAGAGGGGGTTTCTGTAATAAGCAGTACCTAAATGTAAAATTGGATATTACAGCATTGTTACCTTTCACAGCTGTTGTGGAGGGTACATTGTGTAAATGTGTTCAGTTTGATATGTTTGTCTGTTTTCCAACACTGGTATTTACTAAATGTATAATTTCATGTGAAAAAAAGGACTTCATTGAGTATATTTTATTGCATTATTTTATTTTAATTAGGTCACACATCAGAACGTTTAGAGGAACAAAGCTGTCATTTGGTGATGATGCAACATGTCCCACCGATGAGTTGCAACATTTCTCTTCCCTTCTTTTATTAATCTTTTATGTCTAGCAGCCCTAACCATGTTTGTTTGTGGAGGACAGGCATTGGTGAAATTGGGCATGAGGGATCAAGAAAATGAGGCTTCCCTGCGGCAGCCATGTTAATGACTACAGCGGGTGTCTTTATTGGGCCGAATGACTTTGTGATGTCTTGTGTGACCTTAATCAAGTATTGCGTGTCCCTGACCTTCTGTGTTTGATTAATTTTACCTCTGTGCCTTTCCCTCTCTCTCTGAGAGTAGAGGAATATTATAGGCCCTAGTAACAGAGAGATTCTCTCTAATGGGCCTGAAAAGGTAATGGTTGTTTTGTTCACTGTTGAATATTTTATGGCTCTATTTGGTGATCTTCTCTGTTTGCTTGAAGTAAGACAAACTGCCAGATTCTACTTAAAAATATCTGTGATAAAAGCAATTGTTGGCAACTATTTAGCAATTACCTCATCATATTTCACAGTGATGCAAATTTATCTGTTGTTTATCCACCTTTTTACTACATCCTTTGTCACTTTGTGTGAATTATGGTAGTAACTTCTATTAAAGTGTAAACAATCAGACAAAAGCTCGATTTGTAAGCACAATAATAAGCATTGATTAAAAACTAGGTACATTGAAAAAGCATTAATTACTTTCAATATATATATAGGTGTTCTAGAACACATGGAACAGAGCTTCAGTTAAGCTCTGATTAAGCTTCAGTCTGGGTTTTGTTACTTTTGTAAAAGAATTGAGCATAATTAGAAGTTAACCAATATGATTTCCCAAATTGTGTTTGGACAGCTTGCCAGCATGTTCTGGAGCACTTGATAGATGTGTTATTAATGACCACAGGATGCATCAGACACTTAACGTTACTTAAGCATCACTTAAGGCAGATAGGTCATTTATCTTCCATCCTTTGCCACATGGCACAGGCTGACTGGCCTTTTGATGATTTTGTAACCAATTAGATTGCTTACTCAACATTTACTGTAAATTGGTTCACTGTGAGTTGTTCCCACAGATAAGGTCTGATTCATTGTAAGCTGCTCCCTAAATAGTTACACAATTGGTATTAGTAAGTATGCTTTTGATATACACCTCTAATGTGGTATGAAATACCATTTCGGGCATAAATAAGGTACAGAGATGTACATTTTAGTTTTAACGTAGGGAAGTGGTTCCCAACCATGTTCCAACCGCATTGAATATCATGATTATTGAATATTTATTTTTTACAGTTGAGATTGTACAGTGCACTATTTAACATCCCTTGAAACCCTCCATTTCCCCCAGCTCTATCTGTCCAGATCTGCTGGAGCATATTCATGCAGCAGCAGCAGCACATCTTACATGTTCACACCAATGTGTCTGTGTATTGATTGACAGCAAGTCTAGCAAATATAGTCTAATCTAAATCTAAATCTAGACAGATCAAGACCAAATACATTAACATTGCCTTATCTTTTAACATTCTAAAACAGTTCAGATATCACGATTGAAGTATATGTGTGCGTATTGTCTCTGTATCGTACCTCATTTCTCTTGTTAGTGAGTATCAAGTGATCTGGCATGTTTTGATGTGCAAGGCACGTCCCCTCTCCATGTTCCTGCTTTGAGGGGTTTGCCCCCATCCCATTCAGTTACGCCTTTAATCTGCTGTTTCTAATGCTGTACTGACGCCGCTGTAAAGACGCGTCTCTCCCACTGATTTCACTCATTCTGTGAGCACAGACACACTGGGACAGCAGCCAATTATCTTCAGTGTCCCATTGATTTTTCAA
Organism: Enteromius paludinosus; assembly: GCA_032361165.1. Classification (NCBI taxonomy): domain Eukaryota; kingdom Metazoa; phylum Chordata; class Actinopteri; order Cypriniformes; family Cyprinidae; genus Enteromius; species Enteromius paludinosus. Next base: position 22,666,173 of record JAUMHQ010000053.1, read on the forward strand.
TCATCCCAGCATAAATGTTCACCAACATTATTCTATGGTCGATTCCTGGTGACCGAATCCTTTAAGATAGCAAGCAACTGATTTATCAGTGCTTGGTGTTGTGAGACCGTGATTAGATTTTCAGTTTGTTCAAATATTTAATCAAGATTACGTATTTATTGTAGCTGCTGTTGCATTAAGTCATGTTTCAAAACAGTGTCTGTCTGTCATAGTTTAGGTGGCAAAGAGAAAAAAAAAAGAGATATCCCGGAAATGAATAGCTGGCGAGATGTTTTTGTAGGCTTAAAGATGCTGACTGCATTGACTTTTTAATAAACTGACAAAAATGCTGAGAGAAAATCTTCATTTTTGTTTTAAAGATGAAGGAAAGACTGGATTTGAAGCTTTAGTCATGTTAGTCAAGCGTGCAAACAGCTGATGCTCAGCTGATCATAATGTCTGTCAATATAATTCAGATACATATTAGAGTAGTTCCACCTCTTCGTGACAGTCTTTAGCCTCTAGTGCCCCTAATATCTGTCTTGAGTTTGCACAGAAGCATACTGCCAGCAACAGCATATTCCTTCAGTTCTAATTGGCTGTCATTATTGTTTGAGAAAGCTATCTTACTTTTGTTGTGTACCACTTGCTGAACTCATGAAACTTATCAACATAACCTTTTATCGGTGGGATTACTAGGTTACTACACGCAATTTATATTTCTATATTTATTTTTCAGTTTAGTTTACTTGATTTAAGTTTCTTAAAAAAGCCTTTTAATGTTTTTGAAAGGTTCAATGTCAACCTTGCATACTTATGGCGTTTTTACACTGCATGGTACACATAATGAAAGCAGTAGACTATAATGACATGTGGACAAAATCCATGTTGTCTTTGTTTCACCCTGATATGCGATTATGTACTGAAAGCACATGAAGCTTTGCTCCCAGATTGCTTTCTTTAAAAAGAAATGGCCTTCTAACTTCTGTGGTGCCTGAGGGGCTACATCAGATAGAGAAGCAAGAACAAGACATGGATCACAAGGTCTCCAATGATAAGCTATAATGCCTGCTCAAGCCTTACGAATCTCATCTTCCCTTAAGGTTGTGTTGCCCCTAGTTTGGTAGTGATGACATGCACACTGTGGGTTCGCTGCATCCAGACATGATTGACTGTGAAGATGAGGAAATCAGGAAATCAGTACTTGTTGGCAGAGGTCTAAAGAGTACCTGAAAACCATACTTGAGTAAAAGTTCAGATGGCTTACAGTGAAAATTATTCCATTACAGGTTACAAGTCACCATTTCCAATATGCCTACCACTTAAGTAAAAGTCTTGGAGTATCTAATTTGAATGGTACTTTACTCATTCTAATCATAGGCTTGAGTCCGAAGTGCCTAAAAATAGTGAAATAGTGAAAAACAAGAAACAGTTGATTTTGTGAGTTTCAAGTTCTCAGAAATGGCACAAGTCAAGCAATATTCTTTAAAATGGTCGCTTCAATATAATAAATAGACAAAATAATAAAGTAAAATCAAGTTTCCTTGCACTAGACATGCTGGTTTCTGCTGTAGTTGTGTCCTCATTTCATGTATGAAAACCTTTGATTCCCCTGATAACACACTCACAATCATATAAAATAGCCTTATAAGCAAGTTTGGTGCACAAGGCCAAAATGCCCAAGATATTGTACCTTCAATGCCCAGTAGATGGTAATATTAATTATTTTGTAGCAGAAGTAAACTACTGCAAAATGTAATGAGTGATTGCATTACTTATCAGAAATTTTGTGGAGTAAAGAGTACATATACTTAATTAAAAATGTTGTCATGTATAAAGTAAAAGTTGTGCATATCTTTGATACTCAGGGAAACTACAAAGCAGTAAAAAATAAATGTATGTAAAATAACTAATTCCATTTACTCAAATACTTTACACCACTTCTTGTTGGTGTGTTCATAGTCAAGTGAGGGGCTCTTTGAATTTCATTCTGTTTAGATGAAATCTGAGGCAGAGTTACTAAGGTTTCACAGCTGAGCATTCAAGAAATGTAAACCCAGTTTGGTCAATTTAGAGGTACCTGAATTCTCTTTGCTTAATCATGTTAGTCTGGTGCAACATTCTTCACAGAACTGCACAAGCAACTTTTTAAGACCTTGAAAATATTGTGCTCTGCTGAAGTGGATTGTGCTGCAGAGTGGGTATCTGGTGGTTTCTTCACTCGAGGATGACCACTTAAGCCCATTCTAAGTGTTTCCAGGGATGCATTTCCCTAAAACATTGTCAGTCTACTATGGTCATAAGTTCTTTGTTAATACGACATGTAGATAATGCAAAATTAGCAAGCTAAAAAGCAGTGGATTTCGTGTCTTTCAGTCAATATCAGGGACAGGTAACTCTGCTTTCCAACCTCAAACTGTAAACCACGTGAACTGTGGTTTGTTTTTTTATATATCAGTCAGACAGTCCCAAGAACTGCCCAGAATAAGATGCAATATGGATTAGACTTTGTAGCATTGACCTGGCTTAGAGAAACTAGATGAAATTGATAGTGCTTTGTTTAGGTGCTATAGTGTTGATTTCTCAATGGCATGTACTAAATCATTCCCAACATACTGTACCTCACATTGATCCACAGTTCTGCTGGTCATTAGCTTGCGTGATGTTTTAAAGCTGCTTGTGTTGGTGTAAGCAGTCCCTGGTGAAAAAAAAAAAAATGTTTTAAAGCTGGGATACTGCTTTGAGCTGGTCCATAGTTGGTCATGTGCTGGTTTACACTGGTTTAAAATGGTCCTTACCTGGTCATGTGCTGGTCCTCAGCTGGTCCAACAAAGGATCAGCATAGACCAGCTCTGAACCAGCATCCCAGCTTCAGACATAACCAGCATGCGTTGTAAAAAGATTTGCTGTAATTATACAGCTGGATGCCAGTAAATTACTGTAAATGTAATTGGCAACAGGCTTTCCAAAGATAAATAAACATGAAATATTAAAAAGTCTTTATCTTTACACAATAAAACTATTAAAAACTGCCTCATGCAAAGCATTCTGGAAACCGGAAAGTTTTTTTTTGTGTATGCTGTTTTTTCATCACGGATGTCTCTTTGTCCTTAAATTCTCTCTTCTTTGCTCCATGTTTTTATGTGTGTTAAATCATTCACGGTCAACATGAACTACGTGACTACCTCCAGCATGACACTCATTCTACACACTTGTTGTTGTACTTGCTGTAGTTGACATTTGCGGCATGAGATCACAGCTCAACAACAGACCTATTGCTCTCAGAGACTTAGGCAAGATAGGCTATCACGCAAATATGCGGTTGAAAGTTCTTGGTTAATGTTAGCGACCGGTTCTTTAAAGGGTAGTATATAAAGAACACAAAAAAGGTTGCATTTTTGTCAAACACTTCCGCTATCTACAAAAATTCAACCGTTTCATGTGTTTTGATACTCGAGATGGCCAGGGCTGTGACAAAGCCATATACGTGAGATGAAGTTGAAACAATGCAACCACAACAATTGCAACAGTCTGTTTCAGTGTGGTAATTGCTTTTTCTTGGTTAATTGTGTAATTTTCATATATAATTTTAAAAGTACGAATGTTACTTGTTGCATTACAAGATATGGATTCTCTCTAGTTTTCATAAATTGCATTGTTTCTTAGTGCGATTTTATTAGGAACACTTAATCAAGGATATGCTTAGTGTCTTAATAGGGTTAAATGCATGTTTGACATTTATTAAAACACACTATAAGATTAAAACTGAATGTAATTACCTGCTTTGCCTGCAAGGACAAAATGCTTGCTGTATCCTAAAGGTAGAATAGAATGATTTGGTAACACATTATTTTGATGACTAAAATTTATTTTGTTTTATTTCTTACTATTACTGTAACTAGTTTATTGCTTATTAGCATGCATAATTACTAGCATTGGCTGTTTGTTACTTATATAGCACATATTAAAGTCGTAGCTAATTGTTAGTTTATAGCGAGCATTGGTCTCTAAACTACAGTGTGACCAATAAGTCACTGAACATTCTGTTATAAATGGGAAGAACAAACACAAAATTGTATCATTCAGTTTATCAGGCACGTCATAAAAAAAATAAACAAAACCTTTTTGAAGTTTTTGGAAGTACAGTTTCTTTACATCAACTGATGGAACAGTGTGTGAGTTTTTACTCGACATCTTGATCCAACAGCAGCATGGCTCTTGTGACTGAGAACTGAGGTGTTATTCCTTTTTTACATACAACGCATCCTAGCATTTCAGAAAGCTATAAAACAATAATTCCAAAACAATCCTTTTTACAAACTTTCTTTAAAATAGCTTTCTTTGTGTTCGGCAGAAAAGGTCATCCACCTTTAAAGCAGCTGACCTGAAAAAAAAATAAATATATATATATATATATATATATAAAAAAACAATTTCTGTTAATGTTCTCTGTTGTGCAATTCCACTAGTTGCAGTTAGAACACAAAAACACAATTAAGGCAGGATATTGCATAGCTTGCACATCGTCTGAGCTCACATGCTTTGCATAGAGTACAGTAGAGTATGTCTAAAGCCTCTCGCATTTTATATATTAGGAACATTTCTGATGTGCAATTCATCTACCATTCAAAGATCTTTTGAAAAAGCTACAGTATCTGTAGAAAAAATTTAATCTCTGTTTAAAATACATTTTCCAGTCATTATGTTGGACAGCTTAGTGCTTTTATTGAATAATAGATGAGATGATTTCCTGGGAGTGACTAAAAGGTTGTACAAGCATCTAGAATAAAGTAATACTGCACCCTTATTGATTAAATAATTAGTGGTGTTTTTAAAGGAAAGAATCACCATTGCACATCTGAACATTTGGGTTTGGGATCTTTTCATTTGAGCCAGGAAGGAACCATGTAAAATATTAGCGATTGACTGTCACTAAGAATATCTTAGCAACACCCTCACAATGACCTTATCATTATGGCAGTTTTGCATAGGCAAAAAAAAAAAAAAAAAAAAAGAAAAATCCATTAAATTACAAAAATGGATTTATATATATTTTAGTCTTTGTGAAATCCACTCTCTCTATTTATTTCAAAGAAAAGAAATGTAGTTCATGCTTACAATTCTCCTGTGTCACTGTCTTATTCTACTCACTTCTTTTTTTTTCTTTTTCTATGAACACTTTTAAAGCCCCCCCCCTCCACCACATTACGCAAGTATTCTATTTTTTTCTTCTGCGTCACGATGGGCAAGTGATGCATGAGGGACTCAACGAAGTGAACCATCCCGTTACGGATAACAGAGCAAAAGAGAGCATTTAAGGAAATCATCTGTCTTTGGTTCTTGTGTCCTAATTTCCTCTGTGTCGCTCTGTTCGGTAGTAACCTTTCACACAACCTAAAAATACCACAGACGAGATAAGAGGCTCATTCTTAGTGAAGCTCCAGTTATGGATGGGAGAGAGCTAATATGTCGTACATCATGTGAGAGGTGGTAATATGAATTCCATCTTATGACTTCTGCTTTTGGCTGCATCAGCTGAGCTTGTTTTCTGTTGCAGTAAACCCCTCTGAAAAGCACTCAGAAGAGTTTCTTTCTCACCAGCTTTGGTTGCACCCTATTACAGTGAGTGATAAAGGAGCAAGGGCTGGTTTTTGAGAGGGAGCTGATTAGAGTTCACAAGGCTTCCAGTATGTACTTATGGTAGCTTATATTAAATGTGCATTCATGGTATATAGGTCATCATTTACTGTAATTTTCACATCTTAACAAAAAAGGTAATACAGTCTATCTGTCATTTAACGCTGTTTAGAGAGATATCAAAATCTAGTAAACTAGGTCTAGATCACAAATTTAGTTACTAAGGTAGTAAACTAGTTAGGAATAACAAGTAAATGACTAGTTTACTTGTTATTCCAAAAATGAATATTTTTTATACCCTTTACCCTTCAGACGGGATCCATTTCCTATTTCCGACACTCATTTTTATTTTCTGCCCTTTTACTGTTTGTATTGTATGGATCAAACAGTAGCACTGTCTACACTGTCTGAATTTCTACACACACACACACACACACACACACACACACTCCATACCAAATTGTTAAAGACACGAATGAATAAAAAGCTCTCCCTACATTTTGCCCTGAATCTATAAAACCCGAAAGAAAAGCAGAGTCTAGTGTAAATATTTTGGCTATAAAAGTGTGACGTTATCGTGTAGACTCGGGATACGACAGGACAGGAGATTTCTTGATGCAGTTTAATAAAGCAAAACTCATTGAATACAGATAGGCGACACGATAACACAGCAACGTTAATAATCGGACAAAGGACAAGACAAACTGAACGGGCTTTTAAACAGGAAAACATTAGGGAGAAATCAGGACAGGTGAGGAAAACAGGTGGATCGGGTAACTAATTATCGAAACAAGGACAGGAACATGACCAAATAAGGAAAACAAGGCAGACTTGAAAACGAAAGCAAAACAAAACCATAAAACACTGAAACACAGACATAAGGCCTTACAAAAAGAAGTATAAGTTAAGACGTAAAATGTATTTTCCATTAAAAATTCAGTTGAATCCTAAAATTGCTGACTAGAAGTCCATTTTATGTTTAATAATATAATACCTTTTGATTCTTATGATGAGTAAAATACCATTTATAGATTTCTCAAAGGAAATTAGACACATTTGTATTTTACAAATTTGCATTGTGGTTTTGATCCTATCTGTCTATATCTGCAAAGTGTGTTCTTTCACACAATCTCTGTACAAATTCCAGAGCAAATAACCTACCTTTTGCCTGTTTCCTCTGAGAAATCTAATCCCATCTGTCTGTGATTGCTGATATTAAATTTTCTCTCCTCTTTTGCTCATGTGTTTTGACATGAATTACCATTCATTATTTTTAGCCTGTCTAAAGTCACTTACTTTCTGGCTTTGTAGTTTGTTTAGCCTTTGTTGTAAAATAATTTGTTGTTAAGACTTAGTAAGTAATTACTGTGGGATAAGAGGCCAGGACTGGGGCATTATTTGCTACTTTTACAGCAACGGCTAAATTAGCATATTAATTTCAATATAATAACACTGATGCATTACTTTCCTACACGTTTAAAAAATAAACATGTTTTTCAAATTAAAAGTAAATCTACATTTTTAAATAAGTGAAGGGACATCTTACCCCATCTCACCCTCACTCTTTTTTGCTGAATCGTTCGTATTTAACGAGTTGCCAATTTTTTTATATTTGTACAAATGACCTATACCTAACTCCGTCCTTAAACCCACTGGGGTTTAGACAAATTGTACAAAATCATACGAGTGAAGTTGTACAAATTTGTACGAATTAGCATGAATTTTCCTCCTTGTGAGACTGTGTTCTACATAACATCACCTAACCATTAATGCTTTTTTCCCCAAGCATGTTTATAAAAATTGCCTATGTCCTAATTAAACTATAATAATTGTTCAGTTACTGACTATAATTACACAGTGTTACACTGCACTGTTAGAAAAACACTAACGGTTTTGCTTTACTGTGTTCTTCTGTTGTCAGATGCTCGAACCCAAGCAGGATGAGCCATGTGACCTCAGGGGCCGTAAAATGACCTCTGAGGATGACCATTCCCTGGGCAACTTTTCCGATACATCAGCCACCACCGCTAGTAGCCCTCAGTCCAGGAGTCTCAACCTGCTGGAGGATCTGTGTACCTCTCTGGAGGAGAACATCCACCTGGTTCCACCAACACCTCCGCCCTCCACTGAGGGAGAAGATGGGAAGAGCACGGAAAGCAGCACGAATGAGCTATGGAGGGAGGATGAAGGCAAAGAAAAAGAGGAGGAGAGGGAGAATACCGAGCCAACGACCGAGGAGAAAGAAGAGCAGGAGTTCTTGCACACACACGCAAGAGACTGTGAAGATGAAAACACGCTGCTTGTTGATGAGGACAACGCTTCAGAGGCAGTGGACACAAACGCTCCACCTTCATCCTCTTCTTCATCATTTGTCATCCCCGAGCTGCGATTAGATCGGTCCTTCAGTGCAGATGCCCTCTCCACCCCTGGCACAGATGAAGAGTATGAAGAAGACGAAGATGATGAGGAGGAAGAAGAGGAAGACAGTGATGATAACTACCTGGAACGGAGTGACAGTAAACGGAGGAGCATGGTGGAGGCCACTTCCTGTGAAAAACACTCAGGTGGACTCAGCGTGCAGAATTCCCTGCGCAGACGCACACACAGTGAGGGCAGTCTTCTCCAGGACCCTCGCACAACCTGCTTCACATCTGACAATGCCATCAACTGCATGGAGGTGGCTGGCACGCACAAGGGCGGCTGGACACTTCCGTCACCCAAAACCCTGAAGAAAGAGCTGACTAAGAATGGAGGGTCCATGCATCAGCTGTGCATGCTCTTTTCTGGAAGAAAAGTAAGTGCTTCTTGTTCTTACTCTGGCAGCCTTATTAAATGAGCATGCCAAACGGTTTATGACTCATTTCCTTTTGTCATGCTACTTGCTTAAGCTGATACATTAGTAAGGCCAAGGGAAGCATCACTATTACTCATACTCATACTCAACCTTAGACAATTTTCCAGTGAAAACGTGTTCTTCACCATTTGCATTACGGGCAGTTGGCATTACTTATTGGAATAGTCAGACATTGGTCAGACTTACAATTTTCAGATGTACAGAAGTATAAAATAGACAAAAAAAAATTTACTAGACTTACTTTAAAACAGAGAAGTTGTTTTGGATTTGGTCTTTTGTGACTTAGTAAAGCGAAACAATGTGCAGAAGTACAAGCAAAGTAAATACCTTTACACTCACTGTCTTCACAAAAGCGCATGCACACCACAAAACAGAAATAGTAATGTCTCAGTAGTACTTACAACATAGCCCAAAAATCAAAATTTGGGTTTTGACAAATTATATTGTAAACTTTAACCACAAGGTAAGAGGTTTGATCCAAACTCTTCACATTCATTCATCTTAAGCTGTAGAAGTGCTGACAGATGTCTTCATGGACATGTGTAAATGTTCCTGCAGATAAGTAGAGAAAATGTTAAATAGATGAAAAAGTCTAGCAAAGGGTGATTATTTGGAAGGAAAATGTAAATGGTTTAACATACAGTGCAGACAGACAGATAGATAGAAAATAGATAGACAGAAAGCCAGGGAGAAAGCCAGGAACACAGACAGATAGATACTGTACATAAGTATGTACATACTGTACATGTATTAAAGCATACTTAATATGCTGTTTACTGTTGACAATTACATTTCAATTAGTCATTTCAAGTTCTACTGGTATTATTTTGCTTATTATTACATATATTATTTTATCCTATATATCTGTTTAAATGGCTTAGAATGCACATAAGACTGCACTCTAAGTTTTGTCCACTAAGTGGCGTTCTGACAATTTATTTTGGTCTCTAACCAGATTGCATGGTATTTAAAGATGTTGTCTGGAACAGTTTTAAGAGCACATATTTATATGCATGCCTGTGAATGCATGCTGAAATAACTTGTTTGTTTGTTTGGTGGCATGCTGGATGCGGTTGTGTGTGTGTAAAAAGGAGTGAATTCTTATATATATATTTACATATATATACTGTATACACAAACACACACCCACACACACACACACAAAATATAGAAGACTGATACATTCCTGTATCATTCCTGGCATTCCTATGCCAGATAATTGCTTTTATCAGCCAGCATCGATTATTGTCGAATATGTCAGTCAATCCTTACTTTTAAGCCCTTCCATTTAATTATACTGTGAGCACCACCATATCTGACAGTATTAATCTCTCATTATGGTTGTATTTCTTAAGTCATTATTTTCTCACCCTTGTGTTGCTTTAATGTCGCATGACCTTCTCTTTTGTGGGATCATGTATGTGTTTGGGGGTATACGATGGGTTTTGAGAGGAAACAAACTGCAATTAAGTATGTTATTTAAAGAATATCCTGCCATTGGTCCCCTTGCATGACCGTCTATTCACTGTGACTCGCCCCAGAAAAGCTCACAAGTTGTGGAAATTTAAGACATGAAAAACAAACAAAAACAAATATTAAAGATATCTTTTGTGATTGTCACAACAGCAAGTTATCGCATTGTACTGTCATTTTGACTGACCATAGTACAACCATAGTTCAAAGTACAAAGATACATTTTGTGGACTTCTAGGAGTTGATTTGATCTTAGCAAACTTGATTTTTTACAATTTGTGTGCTTTTCCTGGGAAAGTCATAATGAATTGATGCGTAATAAACTGAATATGTAGTCATGAGACCAACAGCCAAGTCAGGATGTTAATAATGTTACATTTCAGTTTGTTTCTCACAAACAAATGTAGAAATTCTCCCAATCTTAACCTACCTATTAAAATAAAGTCATATCAAAATATGTTACTAACTGTTGTTCGTCTATTATTACTAATTCAATAATGAGTACTTTAGTCTTTCAAAAATTGGTGTAATCACTGAAAAAAATACTTGCCTATATACATTTGTAAATAGTTAAAAAAGCCCCATTATCTAAGATAATGCAGTGTAATGTGACTTGTAATTAACCTCTGTACATCACCACCTTTGCAGTTCACTTAAGAAAATATGGAACAAAACCATTAATTCAGCACTCCAATGATGACAGTCACCCCTTTCTTAGCCACATGCAGTTTCTTTAGGCCTGTGTCTGGTGCATAATGGGACTATAAATATCCTGAATGGGCACATGATCCTGTGTCTGTCTGCGCATGCATTTGGAGAAAATTAATGCCTTCCTAGGAGAGCTGCAGAGGGGAGAAAGGAAAAACATTTCCATTGTGTCAGAAAAATACAAGACAAGACAACTCTTTACTTGTATTTATAATAATTATTTAAACAAGTAAATTATCTATCTATCTATCTATCTATCTATCTATCTATCTATCTATCTATCTATCTATCTATCTATCTATCTATCATCTACACAACAATGATTCTCCAACGCTGTTCTGTTTATTAAAAAAAAACAAATAAAAAAAATATATATATGGTTTACCTCACTATTTTCATTTTAAGAGAACATCAATTATTTTACTTGTGTAACTATGAAGTGGAATTCCCCTTCCCATCATGCTTTGCACAGGCCTAGATAAGGATAGCAAATCTTGAAATAAAATGTTATGTTATGTATTTTTATTAAGATGATCAAAGGCTTTTTTATGTTTAATGCTCTTTTATGTTTGTATTGAAAAGAGTCCCACTTTATATTAAGTGTCCCCAATACCTGTGTACTTCCATAGTAAGTAGATGTATATGTAGCATGTAACCACAGTGTAACTACACACCGGTACACAGTATCTACCGCTGTAATATTTCTATAACTACACACATGTAACAACCCTCAGAATGGTGTGTGTAAGAACAAATGTGTAACAAGACATTGGTAACACCCTTTTTATGGTAATGAAAGTACAAATGTGTAACAGATCTAAAACCACTTTTTGGTAAATAAAGTGTTACACTTTATAGACAAATAGACATAAATTGTGGTTGGTGTCCAGAATGTTACACTTTATATTAAGTGGGCAGTTCCTGAGGAGTTACCATGTATATACA
>JAUMHQ010000053.1:22702462-22718614 GCA_032361165.1 Enteromius paludinosus
AAATAATGAAGGAGTGGCTTCACAACAACTCCGTGACTGTTCTTGAATGGCCCAGCCAGAGCCCTGACTTAAACCCATCTCCGGAGAGACCTAAAATGGCTGTCCACCAACGTTTACCAACAAACCTGACAGAACTGGAGAGGATCTGCAAGGAGGAATGGCAGATGATCCCCAAATCTTAGGGATTCTTTCCCAAAAAGACTCATGGCTGTATTAGATCAAAAGGGTGCTTCTACCAAATACTGAGCATATTTAACTTTTTCTTTTTTAGTAAATCTGCAAAAATGTCAACAGTTCTGTGTTTTTCTGTCAATATGGGGTGCTGTGTGTATATTAATGAGGAAAAAATTAACTTAAATGATTTTAGCAAATGGCTGCAATAAAACAAAGAGTAAAAAATCAAGGGGGTCTGAATACTTTCTGTACCAACTGTACATTGTGAAGAGCGTCCCGAGTTCAGATCAGCGTTGCCCTGGGAACCAACGAGGAACACCTCAGCGCCCTCATCACTGGCTGATCGGCCCCAGCTGGAGTTGTTAAAGCATGTCCTGCCTGTCAGAAGACCTTGCCAAACCGCCTTCCCCCAGTCCACTCATTGCGCTGCCCACCATCGAGGTGCCGTTTTGAGCATATCGGGATGGATGTGGTGGGGCCGCGGCCAAAGTCTGCCCGTGGGCATGAATATATCCTGGTGATCGTCGATTAGGCCACCTAGTTTCTAGAAGCAGAGACACTTCGAAAAGCCACTGCCAAGGCCATTTCCCAAGAGCTGTTGCTACTGTGCAGCCGAGTCTGCACCCCAGCAGCAGAGATTCTGACTGACCTGGGCAATCCCTTCATGTCTCAGGTGAAGGCTGACCTCTGCGGGCTGCTCTGGGTTAAGCAGATAAGGTCAACCATCCCCAGACTGGTTGGCTCGTTGAATGGTTTAACCAAACTCTCAAACAAATGTTGAGATGAGTGGTGGCAGAGGATAAATGGGATTGAGATCTGATGTTGCCTTACGTCTTGTTTGGGATATGAGAGGTACCCCAAGCCTCCACCGGCTTTACCCCATTCAAGCTCCTCTTCTGCCGACAACCCAGTGGCCTGCTGGATGTGGCCAAGGAGGCCTGGAAACAGCAACAGCCTGCCCCGCAGAGGTCAGTCGTAGAACATGTCACCTAGATGAGACAGAGAATTGACCGATGATGTTGCCCATCCTCGAGAGTTCCAAATGGGGAATGGTCCTGGTCCCCACCTCTGCCTGCAAGTTTCTAGCCACCTTGCAGGGCTCTTACATGGTCCTAGACAAAGTGGGACCGGTCACTTATCATGTGAGTCAACTGGGGAGACGACAAATCTTCATCAGAAAACCTAGATGAGCTCCGTGGACAGATCGCTGGATCCAGATGCACACACACACATTCTCCAAAGGGCTGATATCTAACCTGTTCTCTCCTTTTCACTCTACAAACCAGTCTGTGACCGCTCGGCCTGAGTTTATTCCCCAAGTCTACCTCAAAGCAGCTATAAGGACTGGAACCTTCCTGGGGAGACGTCACCACTCTGCACTCTGCACCTTTGTTGAGCACCTTACTTGTTAATAAATCCACCCTCCGGGGCTTTATTTTGAGCTCTCCTTGTGTGTTCATTCTCGCTTGTCACAATATACATATACACACCAATGCATGTATATATTTTATAATATACATATATGCGTGTAAATAATTTCAAAATATATATACTGTATGCGTGTGTATCTATATATACATAAATATACAACGTAAACACATATATTGTGTAAAAAAAATAATTTGGATGTGATAAATCTTGATTAATTGTTTGACAGCACTAAAACAAACAAACAACAACAACAAAAAAAACATTTTAATGTGTTTATTTAAAATATTAATGCATATCATTAGCATTAGGCTTTGGTTTGTTGACACAGTCATGAAGGTTTTCAGGGTGATTTATAAGAAGAAGTTTTCTGCATTTTAATTTATTTATTTCAACCTGTATGTTGATCACACCACATTCAAACATTTTTTTTCAAATATTACTTTCTTGGTTTTTTTACCCCTCTAATACATAATTATGTCATTGATTTCTTCAGAAGAATTTTATTCTTTTATTCATGTTTTTCCTTATAATGTTGTGTCACCCTTCCTTATGTTGTGTCATCCACTAAAGTCTTCCACTCTGTCATAGCTCTGAAATACTGTTCTGTTTGGCTACAGCACGGAATGCCATTTGCCATTAATTATGTCAAACTTAGTGGGGCACATTGCCTGTTGTGATGCACCATTTGTTTATGTAAATGTAAGTAAGCTTTGAGAGGCATAGTGTAAAACATAATTTTGTAAACTATTACTTTGTCTCTTAAATTCTTAGATGCAATGGCTTAATGTACAAGCATAACTGATGGATTTCAGTGTGAGCACATATATGGAAACCCATTTTTACATGCAAAAGGATCCTATTCTGTAAATTCTTAGTTTGTCTTTCTCTTTTGACAGTGTATCCACAGATTTTCAGTGATTCTTAGTTCAGGGGACAGTAAGAGTCATGGCTAAAGCTTCAACTTACACATCTTGAGATAGTCCGTTGTGGATTTTGAATGTGCTTAGGAGCAGGATTCTGTCATAGAAGCTACCCTCTTATCGTCTAAAGCTTTTGTTTTTTGTTTTTTTATAGACATTGATGATTAATTGGATTTATTCTTGTCTCTAGCAGTAAAATGTTCCTCATGTCACTGGCTTCAACACAATCCCAAAGCATGATCCACCTAAACCCATGCGTAACTGTTGCAGAGGTGATCTTTTAATGAAATTTCCCTTCAAAAACATGTTTGCTCATTACTGCCTACATTTTTTTTACTTAATTATTTTACGTTTCCAAAATGTGTCAAGCTTGTTTGGATGTTCATTTGGTAACTTCAGAAAGTGGATTTTGCATTGATGAGGCAGGGAAACTTTTTTTGACTTGATTTATCCACAAAGGTATATCTAGTTCAGCACCACAATCTGTCATTCAGGTACTTTGAAATCCTAGCAGCAGTAAAACCACACATATGGTAAAGTCATGCATTCATTAGTTCATAGTGAAACCAGACGGAGACCACTTCTTCAGCTGGTTTGGTCCGCACCCGAGTGTGATTGCTGTATTTACACCTGCCCATAAGATTTACACCAAGTGTGAACTTGAGTTCAATTCAATCAAACAAAACAGTTGTGAATGCACACTAAACCTATATACAGACCTAGACTGTATAGCCCACTCATTGGAAAGTATTTCATTTTTTATTCTCTTAACTATTTATAGTAAGTAAGTAACTAACAACAATTAGAGGTGAACAAACTTTTGCATGTCACTGTATGTGTGCTATCCCAGTTTTTGTTTTTCTACCAGCAGTTGAAAGTGAATATAATGTGCCATTTATAAACTTTTTCACTGCAGTTTTTAAAGTCAGTGGTACCCAAGAAGCATTCTACAATTGCGAGGTAAAGAGAATTTTTTTTTTTTATAATGCAACCTCAACTACTCCTGGCATCAGAGCTTACAGATATGGCTCCTCTGGGAATCTGGGTTTCCTGCTTCCCACATTCAGGGTCCTAAGATTAGTTGCTTTATTGTGATGCCAGAGCTGACCGTTCTGACCCTGTGAGAGTATGGGTGGGTTCTGATAACTCTCCCATCTAAATACAGAGCTACCCATTTAAAGAGCTTTTTGACTGCGAGATAACTCAATCATGCCCACTGACATGATTAATGCTAAGGGGTGTACTTATAGATACCTGTATTTAATATTATAATAAAAAGCTTCTGTGTAGAGTTGTTTTGAACTACCCTGTACTGAGGTAAGTTGTAAATACCTTATAGAAATGATGGACTTTTTTTAAAGTTGGTGTGAAAGTTTATATCTAGTTCATAAACGCAAGTATTGATAAAATAACATGCATCTGGACAAAGATAGAGCTTTATTGCAAACAATTCATCCATGTACTAACTATTTATTTATTTATTTATTTGACTTTGAAGCCTTCAAGCCATAACCCAAAATAACAACAGAATTCTCTCTAGTGATATATACAGTTCTCCCAACTTTCAGTGATACCCACATATCAAGTAAACAGCCTACTTTTTATGTACATCCAAAAAATAATAATTTTGAATATGCAATTATTTATTTAATAGACACTCAGATATTATTCCTTAACATTGTACACCACAATAAAGTCTAGAGAATAATGTGTCATTGTCACAAGTGTTTGCTGAAACAGTGTTTTTGCTCGAGAAGTCCTAATTTTCAGAGGAGTGATAAATTCTGAGGGGTCTCAGACGTGATACAAAACATTATACACACAGAAGGGGAAATATTTGTCCAACTGCGAGGACCAAGAAAAGCTGGCCACAGCCAGACCACGGGTCAAGATGGGACTTGCACACAATGGGTCATTCTTCTACATACAGAGTGCACTCAAACCTTCAGACTGACAGCCCACTTTCGCTCCCCCTCCCCCTGTTTTCTCCTCAGTCCATTCAGCCTATTATATCCCTCTGAGGACAGGAAGTGTAATGTGACTCCACGGTCTGAGCCCCTTGCTTTAATCCAGGCATGGCTGGAGGCCAACTGAGCCTATCACAAACGCAGACAATCTCACACACTCGCTGCTGAGGATTACAGAAACCAGGGTCACACATACACTCACACAAACAGAGTAGTGCTATGGCCTGTACCAGGCGGTGAGGATTAACTTTAGCTACTTGTGGAACTGGAATTCTGCTTTGCTTTCCTTACTTTATGATGCCGACTGTTGGTCTCTCCACAGCTGAGCGCCGGCTCTGAATGCAGCTGTGACGTGGGTCCTGACGGGACCAAGAAGAAGAAATCCAAAAACCTGTAAGTCCCATTCCCATCTTCTCTGCATTATATGTTTATCACCGGTCCTGGTGAGAATTATCAGTCTCCAGAAGTTGCTTAGTTTATCATTTAATATGATGTTTTGATATATTTGAGAGCTTTCAGAAAATGTAATTGTTGGTCTTCAGTTCTATGTTAATTCTTTTAGTCTAATGGTGAAAGTCCCACTAGTTTTGTGACAACTGTGGCAAATGCAATGGTAGACAATGACGTAATGTGCTTTTTGAAGTGATGGGCAATGCTTTGGTTTATCTCCCATTTGTTACCATAAGTTAATGCATTAAATAATGTTAAATTGCAATGAGCAATACATTGTTACAGTATTTGTTATGGTGGCTTCTTGTTTTAAATTTCATGTTAGCTATAGGGTCAGTTAAATAAAATAAACAGATACAAGACTCTAATAATGCACATTATTATTAAAAATTGGAATTTATATTAACAAAGATGAGTAAATGCTTTAGAAATCGTTCAGTGTGTTACTTGCCATTTCTCTGAAATTCTTTATTAAATTTACTAGTAATTGTTTCCCAGAAAATAATTTTAAGTGTATTATTGTTGACAAATGTTAACCAATGGAACCTTATTTTGAAATGTTACTAAAATAGATTTATATTGTTGAACCAGTTTTCATTTTATTGAATACAACAGCAAATCAGATTGGGAAACAGATAATTGTAGTCAGTATTTAGATTGGATAGGTGTTTAAATTGTAATCTGTAACTTGGGACACTCTACCCTTTTCCTAATCGTCTAAATTTAAAGGTAACATTGTATGTCGTCTATGTTGATTTGTCTATTCTCTAAAAGTATAGTTTGTTAAGAACTTTCAGTTATAAGGTTGTTGTCATAGTTTACTAGAGCTTGTGTGTGTGTACATGTCTTATCTTGAGTGATACTGTGTTAAGCTCTTCACAGACAGTTAATCTGATCCTTTTTATTGTAAGGTGTGAATTGGGCCAAAGTGTCTCTAGGTGTTTATTAACACTTTTCACACCTACAGAACAATAGAATTAAAATGGCTCCTCATGGCACCAACTGCCCTGTGTTCATGTCAACACAATAGAGAGAAAGGTTTTACTGTCTAGAATGGTGAACTGGAACTGTCTGAATGAAACTTGAACATTGTCCAGAGAGAATGCTTCTTTTGATATGGTGACTCAAATTTAAATATGTAAAAAACAGTTTTAATGTTTTAATGTTTTCAAATTCTTTTCACCAAGGCTGCATTTATTTGATCAAAAATACGGCAGAAAACTGTTTTATGTGTGAATGTATTTATATATTATAAATATGTATATAAATAGAAATGTCTATAAATGTGATTCCTCTTAAAAGTGTTGATCATGTTGATCTTCTATGCTTAAATGAATTTTAAAAGGCACAAAGAGACATGTTTAGAGTGCTGACACGATTTTTTAGTCTTTCGGGCCTAGTGCCTTAGGCTAATCTGTAGTGAAGTGATCTGGTATGTTTAGCAGCCACTGCTTTCCCCGATCCGCTTGAGGGATTAAAACTTAATATTCCACTGACTGAATATCTCTCTGTCTCTTAAAAGGGTGGTAGTGGTTTAATCTTCTTGTAGACACTTATTTTAAGAGGTGTTTGGGGAACTAGGTGACTACAGCAGATTGAAAACACGCATAAGCATAAAATAACTGACCACATTATTTTAAAATCAGAAGTTCACCGGAGCTCAATGCAAGTAGTGCATGTCATGGGAGTGGTTTATTTTACACACACACACACACACACACACACACACACACACACTATTAGTTTGCAGCTGTTCTGTTTCTGTTGTTTCAGCTGCATTAAGTCGAAGTAACGCTAGACTTCACACTGAATTCACTTCCATTCATACACATGTGAAAGCAGGACTGAAAACACAAACTCAATACTGTAAGTCTTTCACTGCGTACCAAAGTTCAGCTGTGAGTTAAGCTGTGTCTTGATATTCAAGAGAACCTAAATTTCAGGTGCTTAATTTTTCTACCCGGTCTCATGGCATAAACATATCTGGGTGCACTTTTTAGCGAGACACGAAATACATACCAACAAGTATATATCACTGCAGTTGGGATATTTGAAAACTGATGCTTCTGAGAGTTAGCATCACATATATCCAGCTTTATATCTATGGTTTTTTCAATAGCTAATGGAGTACAGAGATTAAGTTTTTATATCCGTTGTGCATTTGCTAACACTATCAGGAAGATTTAGGGTTGGCATATTTCCAACATGACAGAGCATTCACTTTTAGCAGCAGTCCATGGATATTTAAATTCGGAACCACCTCAATACATACCCATATCAGCGTAATAAAATGTGTCTGGTTTCACTTGTCAACCTATGTCTTAGCGCCCAATGTAGTACTTACAATGTAGTATACATGCCAGACCAGCATATGGCGCTGTAATTTCTGCCACTGAGATACACTAACATCAAAGAAGACTTGGACTATGTGCATAGACCTTGGGTACAGTACAAATTAACATGAAACAATACAATAATTAATCTGGTTACACTTTACAATAACAGTACATGAATTATCATGTACTAATACATGAATTAACTATTACTTGACTGTAAACTAACGATGAGTTACAACATAAATTAATCAATAACTATCAACCTGCAGCTGTCACAAACATCAGTGAATCTCATCCTGTTTTGAATGATTCCACCGCTGCCATCCTATAATAATGTTTTCATTATAATGAACCTGACACAATTTTCCAAATTAAAATCATAGAGAAGATGATTATCGTTTTGGTTATGTTATAGATTGGTTTACTGTCATTATATCATAACATTGCACTGAAGTCAGATGTTTCTCTTGTGCTCTTGCTCTTCTTTTGGGCCACTTCAAAATGTCAACTTTCCTCCTACTATTCAGTTCCTTCACCATCCAAATGCAGCCACAGGTCCTCTGCTGTTCCACTTCTTTACAAACCCCCGAAAAGCACCAAATATCTGAATTAGATGAGCTGAATATGTTAAAAAGTCATGAATTCATGTTATTTTATAAGTAATTAATGAAGAGTTAGTAATGATGTGTCATGACATAATGATACATTAACAACTCAAGAATTCATGACGTGACACAGTAGAGGTTCAACATGGAATTACTTTTATTTTGGAATTTACGTTTATCCATGCCTAAAACCGCCATTGACGTGACAGCTGCAGGTGGCAGATCTATAACCAGTTTTGTGCCATTAAAACATATTTGATTTAGTTTACCACAAATTGTTAATTCATACATTAACTAACATGCAGTAACTAACATGTAATTAAGGTGGCGTTATTCATGCAGTAATTCATGTGAGTCATATTGTAGTTAAGTTAGTTCTTGATTAATACATGTCTTAACTCATCATTAGTATATAAGAAATTATTAATTCATGTATTAGTACATGATAATTCATGTACTGTATTGTAAAGTGTTACCATTAATCTTAGTAAATGCTAGTTAATAAAAAGACAATCGTTCAGTATTTGGTCATGTTTTTGTTGCTGTTGCTGTGGTGACTGACTATAGTGTTGAGACGTGGGCTGATAACATCATAGTTTCAGAAGAAATATGAATTTCCAGTCTCCACAAAAATGCAAGGGTGGCATAATCTGATTCATTCAGTCTGGGACCAGGTTAAAAAAATTATATATTGGACGAAATGCCTATACGATACACAATGTATGCGTATACAGCTTTAATTATCCTTTGTTTTGCAGAATCAGTTTAGTCAGATTAGACTAAGTTCAAACAGACTGTGTTGTTGGCAAAGGTTATATACTCTAACTCCACCCACTATTGTTTGATACAGCCAAACAACAATACAATAGTACTAAGCTGGGACAGTGGCTGAGACAGTCGACCGTCACGCATCCACCTTTTTCTCATGCAGTACTTCTCCATTTTCCTATCACATTTCAGTCTAGAGAGGTGCTTAATTTAAAATATTTTGTTACCACACTCATTGTTGCCTTTCTGGATTCTTTATACCCGGACCAAGATGGCCTAGTTGAGTCTACACGCACGCTTTTATTTTTGTACATGACTCAGTGAATGCCCACAATGCAGCATATGCAATAACAGAAGTGTAGTTATAGCGTGAGTGGAATGTAGGCAGCACTCCATTGTAAAATGAAGCCTCATTTAGTTGAATGACATCACAATATTAAACAGGAATATGACACCATTTGTCTTCTCATCTCTCACCTGAACTTACATATCTAGACAAAATGTCATAAACGGTTGAAGAATCAATCTACATTGACTTCTGATTTCATATCATATTTATCTCTTATGTCAATAGGGAATATTAAAGGTGATCAGGAGTTTTGTCTGAGAAACTTGAAATTGAAAGAGATGTATCTGCATGGTTACTTACATGGATTTGGAAAAAAGAGGTCTCATCATTCTAGCTTGGCCAATGTATAAAAGGATTCCTTGGAGATCTCGAATTATTATCTGTATGTTCTCTTACATTTGTAATGAAAGGTCAGGTTAGATATCTCACTGAGAAGACAATATATGTATCATATTGAGGGAAATATGAAAGTACTGGCACTGACAGAGTCCGATCAATTTTAATTCCTATAAACACCTTTAAGAGCTCTGTCTGAGAACAGATAAAGAAGCAGGGGTAGGCAACTTTGTAGCACTATAACATAACAAAATCAACATTATTATTCTAATTTTAATTCTAGTTCTTTTTTGACTGTTCATTCTGCCAATGCTGGACTTCATCCAGGCATTGCTGCTTGCACTATGTATTCCCATCAACATTGACCACATTTGCATTAACCAAATGTTAGTGAAAAATGAAATACTCCAATTTATATCAAAATGGTTAACTGGATTACAATGAACAAAAACATAAAATAAAATGCTAAACTCACAACAGACAGTGTGTACCAAATTAACCTTACTTTGGGTTCAAATTTGTACCAGAACATTAGCCAAACCTGACCACATCTTCTGAACCCTCCCTTTGGGGATATCCATGTTTGTAAAACTGGTATAAAAAGTACTTTTTTAGATATATATCTAAATATGTCTAAATTATATAAGTAAACATGTGTGTGTGTGTGTCTGTCTCTCTTTCTCTTTCTCTCTCTGTGTGTATGTGTATATCTGTGTGTGCACATTTTTTTGTGACGTATGAGGACACAAATTTGTATGACATAGGTGTTACAAAGAGAAGGTGACTCACAAGGACATTACCCCATGTCCCCATTTTTCACAACGCTAATAAATCATACAGAGTGAGTTTTTTTTTGAAAAAGTAAAATTGCACAAAGTTTCTTATAAGGGTGTGGGGTTGGTGTAGGGCAGTGGTTTTCAAAACGGTCCTACAAGCACCCCTGCCCTGCGCATTTTGTATGTCTCCCTCGTCAGACACACCTGATTCATGTCTTGCAGTCTCTGCTATCAAGCTGATGAGTTGAATCAGGTTTGTCTGAGAAGAAAGACATGCAAAATGTGCAGGGCTGGGTAGCTTGTAGGACAGATTTGAAAACCACTGGTGTAGGGCCATAGTACATACAGTATAAAAACCATTACACTAATAAAATGTCCCCATGATTCACAAAAAAAACAAATGTGTGTGTGAGTCTCTGTGTGCATGTTTATGTGGTTTATGAGGACACAAATTTGTGTAATGACATGGGTATGACATAGGTATTACAATATGAAGGTGATTTATGAGGACATTTTCTGTGTCCCCGTAATTCACAAGGCTTAAAAACATACTAAACAGTTTTCTGTAAGTGGTAGGTTTAGGTGTAAGGTCAGTGTAGGGCAATAGCATGTAGAGTTTGTACAGTATAAAAACTATTTTGCCTAGGGAGAGTCCCCATAAATCACTAAAAACTAAATGTGTGTGTGTTAATGTTAGTAACATACACTATTGTATCAGATGTTGGCTGTGAAATAGCTAGAAGCAGATCTAAAAGCTCCTAATAAAGTGGGGAAAAGTCCACCTACACATATCAGTTCATTTAATAGCAGCTGCACCTGGTTTGGCTCTAATAGCAGGAAGTTTTTGTTTTTTTTCTACAACCTTTTTGGCACCTGGTTTATGATAGCAGACTAGACACAGAAAGACACTAGCACTCATCCGAGATCAGTGTAACTGCAGACCTCTGGTGAAAGAGAAAGACGCCCAGTCTGCATTTTCAACTGATCTGAAAACAGCTGAGCCGTGGCTCACCCACGGGCCCAGGACACAGCTGCTTTCACCTTACAGGATGAATTTGCAGACTCTAACCTTCACTGTCAACATGAGCTTGCGACCGCAGTTCCCAGGTGTGGTGGCTGGAATGGCTGTCATCACGTTACCTCATTATGTGCGTTTCCATTCAAAGACAAATTCAACTGAGATGAAATTACTGGGCATCTGGTGAAAGCCACTGAAAGAAATCATGAACGGTCTCAATGATCCATTGCGCTAATATAAAAAGCATGTACAAACATGATATTTAATCATCTTTTTTGTCGATGGTTTAGGGCAGTTTTCCTAGAGTTTACACAGGTGTCATAGTGTTGCAATACTATTTAGTATATCTATTTTTATAATATGAAACCTAACTTTCTTGTGTCTTCCTTTATTTACAATAAAATTTATTTTGGTAATAATAAATATATTTGGCCAAACTTCCAACAATCTACATGTCCTAGACAATTGAATAATTAATTAAAATGTTTTCAATATATTATTTAGATCCAGAAGTTTGGGGTAGTGTTTTAGAAATAGGTTTTTCTTGATCAGCAAGACTGCATTTATTTGACTGTTTATCATTGAAAATAAATAAAAACAGTACTATTATAAAAATGCTTTGCAATATGAATGTTTTCTGTTAGGTATTTTCAATTATTATCAATCTTAAAAACATTCATCTCCTTAATACTTGAGAGAAACTGTAATACTACTAATTTACAATTTACTGTCACGTTAGATAGATAGATATAATAGAGAGATAGAGGAATATTTTGTGTGCTGCTGTAAACACACTGACACACAATACAGCAGTCTGTGGTAGTGGATATCTGGCCTGTGATTGGCTCACACTAGTTCTGCCTCCCTGAGATCCTGTGCTATATAAAGATACAAAGGCTCTGTGTGCGCTTAGAGGAATGTGACTGTCCCAGCACCCTGCTCTTCCACCCCTCACACACACCTTACACACAATGGTGGATTTCTCTGAGAAGTACCTTGAAAGGTAGGGACCAAATGCTCCTGTAAGTGTCTCCTCTGCTGCTCCGAGAGTTCTCAAATTAATGAGAAGAGGGAAGGAGGGAGGTAAAAATAGGAAGCATGAGGTTATTTTAGAAGAGGGAAAAACTGAGGGTGACAGGAGTTCACGTCTCATGTGGTTCGTCTGGTAGGGCGTTTGGGAGAGCTTCACGTGAAGTGCTGATGTTTCAGCTTTTGGAATTTGATGTTTGGTGGTTTCATTAACTTGAAAGTGTCTTTCCTGTTTTGCGTTGGTTTAAATCTGTCGGTAAATTTGAGTGTGTTTTCTTTCCCGATGTTCTTCATGTAAGATATTTTGAATTGTCTCTGGATTCAACAATTTGATTGTGCGAATCTCATAATATATCAAAACATGTGAGAATCATATTTCATTCGAAATTAATAAATACAATGAAATAAATATATGTATTTATTTACATATTAACATAAAAGTTGGTCACTTTTACTTTACTTTGAGTTTTTTTATTGCTTTTTTCTATTTATTTGATTGATTATGTATTTACCTTTTATTTTATTTATAACTTATATATATATATATATATATATATATTACCATTATTGTTTTGCATTACATTTATTAAATGACAGTGAAGCACATTACAAGCCCATTATATTACATTATATTAAGGTAATAATATACTATTTAAATTATAATTTTGCATCATTTATTTATACATATTTATATCTAACCTTTTGCTTGAGACATATATACAAATATATATATATATATATATATATATATCAAGAACAAATTGATAAATACATTTTGAAACATCCTTGAACTTAACAAATTAAAATGAAATTAAATAATTACAAAATAAATAATAAAAATAAATTGATTATGAATAAATTACAACTTTTAGACAAAATTTCTGTCATTAATGCAATGAAATTTCAAATATCTACTCTAAAGTTTCTTTGCTTTTAGTTGTAAATATCCAGGAAATCTCTATTAAGGCACTGAAGCGAAGGTTAATTGAAGAAAAGGACTTTAATGTGATGATGAGTCATAACGAGAGTTTATGTATTATGCTTAGAATGCAAGCACACAAGCTGAACAAATATGACATAATTCATAACTAAATCAGTGTTTTGGTGCAGAAATCCAGGGTCCTATGAGGACATGAACCCACATCGCATTTTATTTTAAAGTGAAGTCCTACCACAAGTCATCACAATAGTTGTCACGTTCTAAATGTCTTTCCCACAGCAAGTGTCCTGGTTTCAAGGCCTGGAATAGCGCTGAGCTCTATTATGGGCAGTAATATGAACCGGGCAGAGAGGGAATTGGCAAAGCCTGGAGATAATTGTGGCTTGCGACCATCTTCTCTCCTCCTCTATCTCTGGCTCACCCTGCAGGGCAGGCCGTGGGGAAATGCCTGTCAACAGACTCAGAGGAGCTGGATCAGAGCATCCTAATTTGATAAATTCCAGTGAAGGCGTGTCCTTCCTGCCGAGAGATTACAGGCCTGTACCGTGAGGAGGCGCGGGAGCAGCTGCTTCTGCTTGATAATTAGTCCAGTGTTTTTTCACTAAATGAGGGGTCACGATCTCTCAAGCATGATAGACATTTGACTGCTGCCTCACACAAGCAATGCAGTCACATTTAATGTCTTTCCCCACTGCATGTGACCCCCCTGACACAGCTTCAGGCACAACTGGACATGCATCCAATCATGCACTATGCCACATACCATAAAAGTCTTCATTAAAGAGCTCAACAGTTCAAAAGATTAAACTTGCAAATTAGTAGGTGTGAAAAATGATTATAACTCATGCTAATAGAAGACTCTTTCAATTTTCTTTTTCAAGTCGGAGTTAAAACTGATAAAACTAAAGGCAAGAAATTTGCTTTAGCTAAAAGCAGAGCCAAACGTGTAATGTAATACAAATGTGGTATTTAAAGGTTCACCCGAAAATGAAAATGTGCTGACAATATGCTCTCAGACCAGCCAAGATGTAAATGAATTGTTTCTTCGATGTAGAAATATTACATCACATCACTCGCTCATCAATCAGTCATATGGGTGCTGACAGAATGAAAGCCCAAACAGCTGATAAAACATCAATAATCCATTTTTTATCCAGACCAGTACATAAATTCCAATCTTGTGAAGCCAAAAACTGTGTTTTAACAGAAACAAATAATAAAGGAATTTTTATTCCTAAACCTATTGCTTTCTCCAGTGAATTCAGTGAAAGTCATCTGGTGAAAAGTATGTATAGATCAAGCATCCTTTACAAATGATAACAGTCCAAAACAAATATGCTGGTGCATTTTTGATGTGAGAGGACAATAGGGGATGGACTTTTTTTCTATTCAATAGTTCATTTCGTGGTGAACTGTTCCTTTAAATGAAACATAGCTGAGATCGCTATTTAGTCTCCTGAGCTATAAGAGCAATAAACCTGGCATGCAGTGCGTCTTATTTTCCTCTGGTGAAGCTCACACTACATTTTTGGGAAGTACTGTAACAGCACTGTTGCTATGCTTAATCTTAGCCAGAAGGCCAAGTATGTGTTTGGGTGATTTTTCAGTTCTCTTTCCTCCTCTTTTTATAGCTGAACTAATGCTCTGCAACACTTTCTTTCACTGGCGTGGCATTTTTCTCGCGCAGAAGGGCAGGCAGACTGATGCCACATGGCCATTACCAACGGTGTTGCAAAGCAGTGTGGAATCTCAACACTGTGGCACTGAATGGCAAGAGGGTGTTTCCTTGGCCATGTGCACACACACACAGACACATGCACAGAGGAATGCTCACTGAATGTGGATTGTTAGTGGTTAAAAGAAAGACCCTAAATATGATCTGGTTATCTCTCTAGTGTCCATTGACCCTATTTTCTACGCCTGTAGCACACTTTATTTATCTAAAAGTTGGTTTATTATTATGAACGTGACAAGTTAAGTATGGTTTCTTATCTCTATCATGATAAACGCATGATGTGTTGATGGTTGTTTCCAAGTATTTTAGAGAAGTTGCCAACTTCTAAATTTACCGTTACTGACTCAATTAATGAGATCAGAACTTTGTGTGTGTCATACCTTGCTCACAGTATTTGCTAAAGGAAATTCATATTTTCATGAAAGAAAAAGATACTAACAACCAACTTTTAAAAAATGTCTCTGTGAAGCACCTAGTTTGTTTATTTGATTTCAAATACTTAAATGTCAGTGAATGTATCCAAGCATTCCCTTTTCTATTAATTGTAATAATTCCGAGTTTTTTTTGTGTCCAAAAAGTTTCTGACAACAGTCAGTGCTCCACACAGAGATGATCTCAACATCATCCAGTCCTTCTAATGACATGAAGAAACAGAAAAAAACTTGGGACAAAATAAATATAGAAGAACTGTTGCAACCAAGTTGCTTTAAGAGAACTAGCTGTAAAGCTATGTGCACACTCTTAAAAATAAAGGTGCTTCATTATGCCAGAAAAACCTTTTTGTCTAAATGGTTCCATGAAGAGCCTTTAACATTTCTGTTTCACAAAAGGTTGTTTGTGACAAAAGTTGGTTCTTCAGATAATAAAAAGCTAAGAAAGAGATGGTTCTTTAAATAATCTTTGACTGAACGGTTCTTTGTGAAACCAAAAAAGGTTCTTCTATGACATTGCTGTGAAGAACCTTTTAAACACTTTTATTTTACAAGGACAAAAGCTGTGTTAAGCTTTTAACGGTGGTCACACCAAACATTTATATTATTTAGATAACAGAGGTTAATTGAATGAAAAAATAAATAAATAATTAAAAGCATTTTTTTGTTACAAAAGTGCCTAAAATATTTTGCAGGAATCTTTCTTGAAGAGTCTTGGAGACAATGACGCTGCTCTTCTGGATTTAGTCTGTGTGTGTGCGGGTTTATGTGGTTTATGAGGACACAAATTTGTATAAGGACATGGGTATTACATAGGTATTACAATATGAAAGTGATTTATGAGGACATTTTCAGTGTCCCCGTAATTCAAAAGGCTTAAAAAACAT
>JAUMHQ010000053.1:22718714-22729540 GCA_032361165.1 Enteromius paludinosus
AAGGGGTAGGTTTAGGTGTAGGGTCAGTGTTGGGCAATACCACATACAGTTTGTACAGTATAAACACCATTACGCCTCTGGAGAGTCCCCATAAATCACAAAAACCAACATGCGTGTGTGTGTGTGAGTGTGTATATTTTTTTTAACACAATTCGTATACAAGTTTAAATGGAATGAATGGAATGTCTAATTCTTTTTTTTGGTGTTGTTTTGCGAATCCTTTGAATTTCCACTGAGTTCTCTTTCTGTCAAGAGGCTAGCAAGTTTATTTCTAAACTTTAAGTATAGCGTTGATAATGATCATGTCCAGTAGGTGGCAGCATTGTATTTAATGTCACTGAGAGCTGTGATTTCTGTGCACTAAATGAGGACAAACTCAGCCTTATGTCACTGTCTG
Source organism: Enteromius paludinosus (assembly GCA_032361165.1). NCBI lineage: Eukaryota > Metazoa > Chordata > Actinopteri > Cypriniformes > Cyprinidae > Enteromius > Enteromius paludinosus. The sequence continues at coordinate 22,719,112 of JAUMHQ010000053.1, forward strand.
CACAAGTTCTAGACTGTTCTTAGTCCAGTTTTCCTATTGTTTGCATTCATTAGTTTCATCAATGCTACACATCTTATAAGATCACAGTGAAACCCGACCTGGATCATAAAGTGTTTCATTACACTTCTAAATATTTTCCAAAGCCCATAAACTGATGAGAATCTTTCCTCTTGCGCGTCTGATCCAACACCCTCCTTCTCAGACCTTCTCATTTTAAGCCAGATCTCCCACTGGAAGTTAAAAATAAATCAGTCTGAAACATTCCTATTGACCAACTTTCATTTATTCCTTGTAAAAACTCTATTTTTATACAAAGGGATCTTTGGAATTAAACATCTTGTGATTTATTGCTTTCCTCCACTCCGTTTCTATCGCAAGTGGGCAAAGTTTGACATACAAATTTGCAATCAGTCGGAATCCTTCCAAAATACTGCATTATTTGGCATTGTCAGTGTTTTGAGAGCTGTTTGAAATCTAAGTCATGTGTGTGAGTCAATTTATCTCCCAAAAGGCCTGATGATTTCAGCAGTTCTGATGTTATCTGAGCAGACTCTGGAGGGTTTCAATTCTGAGAGGCTTTCACATTCTTATGTCCTACCAGAGAATTCAAAATAAAAAATGTTTGTGTGTAAATGCCTTTGTCAAACGTCACAGATCTTAATATAAAACAGATTTGAATGTAAGATTTTAGATAATAGTTTCAATTGTTGACAACATACTTAAAGCTTGACGCCAGCAATAAATAATGTATCAAATCAAGTTTAATGCTCGTATTTATAAGCTATAGGTGTGTAGCATTTAGACTCATCAATAAGTGGCATCCTTTTTTTTCATTTCATAGCTTTGAAAAAAAGCTTTGTTGCCTTTCTGAAACATCTGGTGAGAGGAACTTCCTCTCATTTAGTCACACCACGGCTGACTAACGTTTCATCATCTCATTTCCCATCTTGCCGAGCTGATTGGATTCTTAGATACTAACAGCCTTAGCTTTGGAACTTGGGGGTACTTCTAGTTTAGATGTAAATGCTTGAATTCTTTTAGCTCAGGATTTGTGTTGTAGTTTTAATTGGAAAGAGAAGAACCTGGTGTTGTATTTTGGCCGGCATGCTCACCAGCAAGTCCTGTTTAAAGAGGGGGAATTTTTAGCAGCTCCGGCCTACAGGGCAACATAAGATGTCATAAATAGTTGCAGACTTCCTTTTTCCTGTTGAGGCTCGTCTACGCATTCCGTCATCATAGCCAGAGGAGTGAAACATTTTTTGGTCAGATTATTTGCCAGCGCTTATTACAGAATTTGACTTATTTCTAATGTCGCCCTGCAAATAATGTTTCTGTGTTCGCGCTGTTGACGCAAATCAATGCATAACCAACTATTACTTCCATAAATACTGTATAGTGAGCCACAATTGATCAAAAGTGACAGCAAAGTCATTTACATTTTTGGAAAATTACTGAATTTCAAATAAATGCTAACTTTATACTGTCAAAAATAATAAATATATATATATATACACACACACAGTTGTAAAATATTTTTACATCAACTGTATGAAGAAAAAAAAAAAACAATGAACAGTGTCAGATCACAAAATAAATAGTTCTGACACTTAATTCTGTTTAGATAAGTTGTTATACAACAGCCTATGTACAGAGCATCAAGTTCCTATGTAGCTCAGCAACTGTAAACAGCTGAACAATTACGCTGATGTACTGTGTGGCAGAATAATTATTTATTCGGTATTTGAATCATCTTAACTTCATGTTGTATATAACAACACCATCTCATGCCTATAGTATAATCATGGTCCATAGGAACACGCAGCGTGTGCTTTAAGTGGGAACGGTGGCCTTGGGAGGGCCAAAAATGGGATTCAGCTTCTTTTTTTGGTACTGTCATCAGCCTGTGTCTACGTTATGAGAGGCCAAATGGAGCTGATGAGGGCAGAGGATCTGCAAAGCCACAGTGGAAATCAGTGGGCGGAAATTGTGCAAAGCATGTTCCTCTGGAAGAGGTACGTGAGGTCAGGCAGAGGGAGGACGGGCATCTGGAGGTTCCTGAGCTCAGCGCACATCTCCTGAGACGTGGATCCAGGGGTGAACAGGTTTTTGGAGATTTGGAGATGCAGCTGCACTCCACAGCGGTCCCCGGGGCCCATCGGCCCTAGGTTAGGGCCTCCGGGACTCCCGGTGGCACCTGAACAGCGGAGCGATGGTATGGAGAGTGGCACAACCCTCCCTTCACTCATCCTCTCGCTCAGACACAGGACTGGCGAGAAGGAAGAGAGACTGACGAGAGGCAGAAAGAGTTTCTCAAAAACCGGATCTGGGAACTTTAAGCGTCCTCGCAACTTTGATAACTGAGGATTGAGGAAAACATGTACGGCTGCTGAAGAACTTTTTTATGGGTTACTGAATTAGCCAATCTTGATTTGGATTTATGGGGTTGTTGTTTTCCATGCCTTCGATTGATTTGTTGGTTTGTTTATGACCTGCAGAACTCAACTCTTTCCCTTCTGTGCATTTTTGTGCAGGGCCAAAGACATGAAGAACCGACTCGCTTTCCTGAGGAGGAGGAATGAGTCTCCCGGAAGCACCCCAGTCGGCAAGCTCGACAAATCCATGAAGTCTGTCAAGTAAGCATGTGTGTTTGTGTGTGTGTGTATTTGTGATGTCCGCCTGCTTCCTGGGTAATGATCCAGCTGGTGGCTCTCTGCTCATGTGTGTGGGATGAAAGAGGCAGACACACTGAGAAAGGTCTAAAAAGATATCTTTTTGCAATTGTAAATTGCAATTGTAAATAATATAGTTTACCATGTATTTATAAACCAAAATAAATGATTAATTTTAAGAGAACTGCACATCTGTACAAAAGTAAAACGGATGGTAGTAATATATATTTAATATTCCACAGACATATGGTTAATCACCACGTTGTCACACAAAAAATTATATATTAAATGTAAACTATTTCAGTTTGTTGCCCAGAAATACAAATTAAATAATATCAATAATGATTAGAACTTGACTATAAAATGGATAAATAAAAATGACAAATGCACACAACAAATGTACAAAACCTCAATATACATTTGACTGTCATTGATATAATACTGTTATACTATGTTTATTAAAAGGAGCATAAAAGATCTGTCTAATGTAGAGTAAGTAATGCATCAAAAGGGTTAAATTATGATTACATGTGTGCTGCAAAACATTTAAATTGCAGTGATGAGTGAAATTGTTAGTATCAGCATTTTAAATGTGTTCAGCTATGAACTGCAGAATATAAAATATATCATGGTACAAATCTATAAATCAGTGCACAAAATAAAAATGACAGTTGTGAAGCGCACATCTTTAAGTGCACTCTATGATCTGATTGATGGTTTTCTGATAAATAACACTTCCCTGTTAGATACAGTTTCCTTATTTGGCAGTGTCACAGTAAGTGTTAAAGCTGCAGACTGTAGGTGCTGAGTTTAGACAGACAATGAAGGCAAGAATGAGTCTTTGAGTGAAGCTGTGGGCGGAGCCTCCGGCTGACATGTCATCCTATTGGAGCAGCCCGATCCCACCCCCTCCTCTCTACAGTGGGCAGTATAAAAGAGGCCATCCAAGAGAGACTTGCTCAGACACTCACACACTCCGACAGACGCTCACACACTCAAGAAACAGAAGGGCAGAGCTTCGAATGGGTCACACAATGAGAAACCTGACAGAGATGGGTTTGCTGAAAAACCGTTCTGCCTTTATTTGCAGGCCCACTCCTGAAGAGGCAATGAAGTGGGGAGAATCTTTGGACAAGCTGCTCATCCACAAATGTAAGACATGTTCTCTTTATGCCATTTCCTTATCTCATGTATTTGATTCCATTGGCTTGGCTTGAATCCACAGGGATGATGACTGCATTGTAGCAGCGTGTTAAGCATGCATGCTTTCTCTCGACTTCCTGCTCTGAGTCACTGAATGAACGGTCTGTTGAACATGGGCAATGGCTTTCATAGTAATCCTAGATGAATTGAATCCTACATCCGTATGGAGTCAGGGAAAAAACACAGATAAAAGCACTCAGGCAAAAGCTCATCATCCAAGGCATGATTTTGTAATCAAATTCACTCGTTTTGTGATGTCAAAAGTGCTTGTGATGCAACTACATCCTGAGATTTGAGGCAGGAGATGTTTTTTTTTTCCGCAGCGATTGTTTCCCTTAGTTAAAAACCTGAGAGCATCCACATGCTGTTATCAGCAGGCTTTTATGCGGACGGAAAGGTGATTGCGTGCTTTGGGACGGGGCCACACTTCCTTCTATTTTAATACTGGGCGCCTTTAGAGCTGAAAGGAAATCTTCAAAGATGTGTGTAATGCTACTGCGATGCATGTGCTGTAATATCATCATAAGCTGAATAATAATGCTGGTTACATAAAATCAGTGCAAATATTATCATTTCGCTGCAGCGCTTACCTTTTTGTGCTTGGCAGCTAAAGCAACCTTCAGTACAAATATTGAATTTCATGTTGAGTTCCTGAAAGTGAGTCAGGAACTTAGTTCAAATAAGAAATGCTGAAAAATAATAATAGAATAATTATGAAAATGTTTCGTGGTGCCCAGGACATGTCAGCAGGAGCCTCAGAGGAGAATAAATGTAATTAAATCGTTGGTTGGAGTCGTGTTCTTATGTTTATGCATTAAGTAGTGACTCAGGTTTTGGCGCTCTGTGCTGCCTCTTCAGTGAAGGCTGCCGTTGCCATGGTTCTGTTTATCCATCCAATAACATCAACCCTTTTCTGCCTCTTTTTTTCCCCCTCTCCCTCATCAGATGGACTGGCAGCTTTTAGAGCTTTCTTGCGCACAGAGTTTAGTGAAGAGAATCTGGATTTCTGGCTGGCCTGCGAGGATTACAAGAAGATTAAATCACAGTCCAAGATGGCATCAAAAGCTAAGAAAATCTTTGCGGAATTCATTGCCATCCAGTCTTGTAAGGAGGTGAGGATAAAGTGTCATGTTTAGTTCAAATTTTACACACAAGTTAATGTTTGAAACTAAAAGTCAGCCCAGATATTAACTGGTAATGGTTGAGAACCCGCTCACTGCAGATAAACAATGCCACCATTCTGTATTTAGCAGCATAAAAAAAAAACTGGGCTGGAAATGTTCTTAAAATAATCTGCTTTGTGTCATGAGCCTAAAAAATTGGTCAAAGAAGCAGCCATGGAGGATATGATGTCATGCCTGACTAATGGCCTCCCTCTTGGCCGCACTACACAGAGCAGATAGCATGAGTGCATGTTTTCATTTTGCAAACTTGGAAAGCAGTTTGGAAATTCAAAATCAGATGAGCGGCAGGACCTCGCAGCAATTTTTCGAGCTGTAAACCGAAAAAAGAACTTTGTGCCAGATTTTTGACTTTCAGCGTCCAGATCTCGGCTTACTCCAGCTACTATAAAGAGATCATCTTAACAGCATGTTAAATGACCAATCACAGTTTGTTTTATGTGCCATTTAGAAACAAGATTATATATAAAAATTATATTTTTCTCAACTGGTTTTAGTTTCAGGACCATGTCTTTTCAATAAACACTAAGCGGGAGTTATTACAATAATCAAACTTTGGGCAACCATAATTAACAATATACTAAATGATATGGGATGGTTTTTTTCACTGCTTTTAAAAGTGAAATAGCTTTAGTGTGCCAATATTTATGAATGGTTTTAAAGAAAATGTCACGGAAACAAAGCTATTATGTCAAAATTTCCACAAGGAGTAAGCACTGAGTATTTCATAGTCAATTGGGACTATTTCAATTTCATAGTCATATGCGGAAAAAATTCAAAAGACTTGGATGATCCATAAAGTCAGTCATATTGCATTGGAAGTAGCTGTTTACCACTTCTGTGCAACATACATTTAAGGGCCATTTTCCAGTCCAGATGCCGGTTTAGCTGCAACTCAACTGCCTAGAAGTTTCTAATGATCCTGAAATCCTTGATTAATGGTTTCAGATGTGTTTAATTAGGGATACAGCAGAACTCTGCTGGAAGTTGGCCCTCCTGGAGAATGAGGTCTATAGACAGTCCATAAATGGACTGGGGGAAATCCGCATACATGTGTTCTATCGATACTGTTGGTAACCCAGTTGTAGCATGAATTAAAAATCCTGTTGACTTGGAAGTAATGACTTTTTGTTTGTCCTCCAGGTGAATCTGGATTCCTACACCAGGGAACATACTAAAGAAAACTTGCAAAACATTGATCGTTCTTGCTTCGACCTGGCCCAGAGGAGGATATATGGCCTGATGGAGAAAGACTCATACCCTCGATTTCTGCGTTCAGAACTCTACATGGACTTAGTGAATCAAAAGAAACCCAGCACCACATCGACATCCTCGTCCTCTTAAGATGGCAGAGAAAGCGAGAAAGAAAGACTATATAAAAAGTAGCATTGGAGAGGTTACTTTCACTTAGCATTTAATTCTCATCAGCCATTCTATCTGTTAATGTGGTGAAAAGACAGGGAGTGGAGAAATGCACAAGGCTTCGTTTACAAGAGATGAAAGATTGAGGAGAAGGTAGTGTGACCGACCTAATGGCGCTGGACGAGTGGGGCACCACCATGCTGAATAATGCTGGTTATTCCCATTTGAATTTTGTTATTTAAGTGGTTTTCCAAGTGTACTGGAGACAAAAGAGGCTATTATTGCCTCTTTAACACTAAGACAGCTGGGTACTGTTTAGCATGTTTCTCTTCTTCTGCTCAAGCACTGCACCTCTCTTTGTTCTCCATTTTATGATGACTTTCCTGGACATTTCAGAAATATCTCGTGCCTACGGGGGTTGGATGTCTGGATGGCACGTAGAAGACATTGATGATCATGCACTTATCGCTCAGTGGTATTCCTGTGAACCTTCCTCAATGTCTGTCGACTCCATATCACATGAAGGGGTGCAAAAAAATGCTGGCACAACCTTCATTTAATACACATGTAATAAATAAGTGTACAAACGCTCTAGAGGACTGGACCAAACTGCACCTGAAGACTGGAGCATTTCGCTCTCAGCTTGAGATGGACGGTCGTTGGTCTCTAAAGACTATACAAAACATGCTTAGCTGCATATGTAAAGCCAATAAGCCATTCATTGTAGCTCCACATTAAGAATGGAAGAGACAGTATTCTCAGGACATTATGGCACTCAACTATGAAGCTTCCAGACCTACGTAACCTTCAATTTCTACACTTAAAATGTTGTTTTTCCGGACTTTAGGTTTAATCATGCACTCTATATTTAATAGGGCACAAGGTCATTTAGGATCTTTCCCTATATTTGTTGATAAGACGACATGTTTTACCGATTCAAAAAATGTAGTTATTTATTTAGAGGTTTCACTGGTTGCTTTGTTCATTGCACTCAGCTGAATATCCCTTTCCACTTTGATCCAGGTCCACAGCTGTCCTGATGTAAGTGCAATATGTTTATTGTTTTTATTTGTTGACTTATCTTATGGATAAGTTTACCTTTTTTTTATGAAAAAGACAATAGATTGAGCTCTGTATTAATTTTATTGTAAGTTACAGGTAATGTAAGAATTACATTAGTACACAAATTATTGTAACTGTGTTTCCCTGGCAGCAGGCAGCCGGGTTAATGGTTGTATATATAATTCTTAAGAAAAAATGATAAAGAGATAAAAACACACCTGTGCTGTACCTATGTAAATATGTGAACCTTAAAGCTATAAAATGACATGTATTGTTATAAATCGGGACGGAGCAGGTATGGTCGTCCTCTGCATTTGACATACACTGCTTGTAAGTAGTTTTATGAAATGTATTTTATCATTTTCACTGTTTACAATTCCAACGCATCTCCTAAGATAGCAAGTGCAAACGAAAATAGACATTTAAAAAGCCATTGTCATTGCAAAACACAAATAAAACATTTAGATGGTAAAATTGCACATTGCCTCTTGCCTCTCTTTTTTAATTTATTTAATTTTTTATATACATATATATATTTATAGAATTTAACATTTGAATATATATTGCTTCATAATTTTTTTTTTATATAAAACGTTATTTTTTATGACAATATAGGCACCGTTTTAAAATATATTAATTGCTGAACAAAAAATCTAAGGTAATCTAATGTTTTTTTTTTTTACGGTGGGGAAAATAATTATTAAAACACGATGGCACAGCATATAACCCCAAACATAACATTAAATCTTTTGGTTTTGGGACTACTTCTGAGATGAATAAGTAATAGGATGTATGCAAAAGAGCTACAATTCTCTTGAGCGAGACACGTATTATATATGATTTCAGGATTCCTCTTTATTTTATAACATTCCTCTCTGTAATACTCATCAAGCCCTTTTTTTAGGATTTGCCGTCTTTTAGAACTGATGATCAAACAAATCCCAGGAGAGTGTGCTGTTTTAGTCGAGGAGTTTTCTGTGAATGAGCTTTAATGTAAGGTTTGCCTCTCTTGGAGTCTCAACACTGCAAATAGCAGCAATTGAGTGACCTCTTCAGTGAGTTCCTAGGGAAATATTGGCTCTATTACCAGTCACCATTGAGAACCCGTGTCCCTTGATTGCTGCTCTGCCAACCCAACAAGGACACTTTATCAGAATGAGCTTCACAATAGTCATGGCCCCTTGGCAGATTTGAATGCTCTCATGAGCAGCTGTCGCTGAAAAAAAAAAAGAAGGAAAACAGGAAAACTAAATAGTGTTTCTCTTTTGATCTTGATTTCTTTGCTTTAAAATAATATTATTAGTGAAATGTGCAATCTGCTGAGATAAAGTATGTGGGGTGAATGTGAGCCAATCAAGTACTTTTCATCCGTTGATGTTACTGACACTCCAGTTACTGGCATGCTTTGCATGAGACTTAATGAAGGGAGCTAAATTGTTGATATTACTAAACATGTTTGAAACGATATGAGAAAAGATATGATTAATAGTGCTAATGTTCATTACTTTTTGAGAATACGTTTGGTTACACTGGGTTTTCATCGTGGTGAGTATTGGCTACCCTTTGGGTGGATGATTGGAGGGACTATATAAAGCTCAGTACATCTCCTCCCTCGCCTTCACAGAAGGTTATTAGCAAGTCTCCCTGATGCCAAGAGGACAGGAAAAGCCAGTTTGTAAATGAATACCATTAATTGTAGACCAACCCACAAAATAGATAATTTGTATTATGCTTGTATAACAATCACCTGACATGCTGAAATAAAAGCGGCGAAAGCATTTTCAGTCATTATAAGGTCTCCTGGTGTGGCGGATGGCTTCCATATTGAATCTCTATGGATTCCAAACTACTGCAATTCCCTCATGGTGTACAAATGGCCTTATCCATCTGGATGGCCTTGGGACTAATGACATTCCCCATGCTTAAGGTATACATGATGTTTGTGAAGGCAATGTAGGATCAGCCTTACTTGATGTATATGCTCATGGAGAGTTGTACACTGAAGATTTTCTCTATGTAAGAGTGAAAGACTGAGGGGCACTGGCCAGGCTATACAGGATGATGACGTATAACACATCCAATAAATTTGTACAAGGTTGTAAATGGCCCCTCTCAGGATCTCCACATTTTCAAAATGAGTGGTAAGGTACAATAGTTAGAAGGATGGTAATCAATGTAGATGGGAGAATATGATCCTGGTAAATAATTTTAAGAAGTAAAGTGACCTGTGGCCAAGTATGTTGACCCATACTCTAAATTTGTGCTCTGTATTTAACCCATCCAAGTGCACACACAACAATAGCAGTGGGCAGCCGCATCTCTTGAATCTACCCTCGGCCACAGGGGTAGATCTATGCATGATGTGTCTCATGGCAGGGTTAGAAACAATAGTCCACTCTGAGGGACAACTGAATGTTCTGTTTAAGCTTCGTTATCAACTACATCAAGGTTCAGGTCATTTGTACAAATTCATACGAACTGGCAACAAAATACGTATGATTTAGCAAAAATCGTATGAATTTGTACAAGCGAGGTTGCACGAATTTGTACGAATTAGCCACCTCGTAAAAAATGTACGAATTGCCATGAGATTGGGCTCACTCATTTCAACTATAATCACTGCTTCAATTCAAAGACCTTCTGAGAGTGGTTGACTGAATTGGCGACTGGACCTTCCTGCCTCCAAATTGGAGAACCTCACTATACATTAGGGATGTCCCGATCAGGTTTTCTTGCCCTTGAGTCCGAGTCCGAGTCATTTGATTTTGAGTATCTGCCGATATCGAGTCCCGATCCGATACTTCTATAATACATAAAGAAAGGATAAAGAAGAGGAAAGAAACAGATACAGGATGTTTTTTTTTATTTTTATTTTATTCATCTTATTTTAACATACAACTCTGTTAACAAACAGAGCACTTCTATGAGGAAGCTTGAACTATCAAGTATAAA
>JAUMHQ010000053.1:22788388-22799910 GCA_032361165.1 Enteromius paludinosus
ATATCGTTTCGCGGAAGGATAAAATGTTAATTTAAAACAAATATGCCAATGAAATGTTTCAAATTCATATTCATGTCTAGTTTTTTTCCTTATGTGGCAAGTAGCCGTGTAATAAGCGGGATAATGTGCAGGCAGTACCGGCTGCCTGTCCATTATCCCTTACTTAATAAGCGTTTCAGAACATTTAATAAAGAGGTCCGTTAAGTGTCACAGATCTAAGCATCTGTACATTGTTGGTGTACCAAAACTGACACATCCTCCCAAAAAGTGACATAGGTATTATTTGTTACTTCAAGTGTGTGCATTCCAGACACTTGTAAACATAGTGCAGCTTCTTTATATCAAACTTTCACCTTAATTAACTGCCTTTCCTCAGATCATATTGTAAGTAAATTTTAATCACATAGAACATATCTGTTTTTGAGCAAGTCTGTATTATATATTAGGTGACAAATTTTAGCGTAGGAAGAAACCACAGCCATATCACCCTGCAGCCCAAGCCTGGTTGCCCATTTAAGTTAAACAGGGTTGAGCCTGGTCAGTACCTTGATGGGAGATCTTATGGGAAAACTAGGTTGCTGTTGGTAGAGGTGTTAGAGAGGCCAGCAGGGGGTGCTCACCTTGTGGTCTGTGTGAGTCCTACTGCCCCAGCTATTTAAAAGTGATGGGGACACTATACTGTCAAAAGATTATGGTCTTTCAGGTGATATGTAAAATCCAGGTCCTGACTCTCTGTTGACATTAAAAATCCCATGACACTCATGTTAAAGAGTAGGGGTGTAACCCCGGTGTCCTGGCCAAATTCCCACTAGCCCTTGTCTATCATTGCCTCCCAATAATCCCCACCCATTGATTGGCTGTATCTCTCTCTCCTCTCCAGCATGTATCAGCATGACATGCTATACCATGTTTGAAAAATAATATTTTCATTTTGCAATGGCTTAAAAGAACCACTGAATCACTAAAGGGAACACTAAATCTCCTTACTTAATACTTACTTATTAGCTGTAGCTAAATGTCATGCTAACAGAACCAAACCTTTTGACTTCCCATAGTGCTAAGCACAAATTTATGAAACCCTTCTTAGATAATCCAGGCTTTTTATTATTAGTTGTGCTTCGCAAACACGTTTAGTGACATGTATTGTGATGTTCTACTGACATCTGCTGGGCTTAATCGTTATAGTCCCACATTTCTGAGACTACTCGAGAGCTGCTGTGATTGAAGCAAAGGGAGAGGAGACCGAATACTATCATCTTCATTACGTTTTCATTCAAAGTTTCACAAAGACGTGTTGAATTAATTAGAAAAACAATGACTAACTAATTAATTTCACTAGTGGTCCATGACTTTTAGACCTCACTGAAAATAGAAAGAATGACAGACAGAGGCGAGTCTATGAAGATTTGAAAAAAAAAAAACCTTCAATAGGCTGATTTCTATATATTGGGTAATAATGATCTTCCTATGCATGTATGGGATCCTCCAACAGTTCTGCAAAATAGCACAATTCACTTTATCATTATTGATTTTTAAAACATTTTAGATTCAATTCATTCTTAATTTGAAACCGCATACTAGCAAGACAGTTAATATTTTTTTCCATCTCTTTCTATGGCAGGAATAATAATACTAGTACATCTGACCCCCAGTGGTAGACATCAGAAACATCAGCAGTTAACATTTTCATATGTTGACTAAAATGAAAATTCCCACATAATTGACTCACTCTAAACCCATCCTAGGTGTATATGGTTTTCTTTTTCCAGATGAATCCATTTAGAGTGATGTTTAAAAATGCCCTGGCTCTCACAAACTTTATAATGGCAGTAAATTGGACTTTTTTTTTTTCTAAGTTCAAAAAAGTGAAGTGCAGCAATCCAAGTGCTACAGATGGCTTCAAGGGGTGAATAAAGGCCTGATGCAATTTTGTAAGGAAAATATACATACTTAAAACTTTAATAAACTAATATTTAACTTCCGCCAACTGTTTTATGTGAGCTCAAAATAGAACGCTATTCTGGGAGATGACGTTTAGGATGAAGGCTTGGTATAAGCTTCTCTGAGAAGAGACGAAATCAGAAATGCACAGGAGAGAGCCAAACAAAACACTGGTCAAAAATTAGAAGTAAAAAAACCAACAAAAAACAAAAACAAGGATTTGTAAAGAAAACTGTTGTAGGATTTTAATTTAAGCCAAGAGGAAACTGCTCCTGTAAACAAACGTTGGTTCTCGAGACACTTGCGCTACACTTACGTCATCCACCTGAACATCATTACATTGTGAACGTGTGCATACAATCGTTATCAAAAGTCAGATATTAGTGTTTATAAAGTTTTAAATATGGAAAAATATTTTTTTCTTACTAAAATGCATTTATTTGCTACAGGACGCCTTTAATCACTCCCTGGAGCTGTGCAGAGACTTTTTTATTATGGATGGATACACTTTATTGGACTACTGAAAAATAACACCCATTCACTGACATTATAAAGCTTGCCTATGAACCATGCCTTTAAAGTTTGTATGTGAGGGGGGGGGATCCAAAAAACATAAACAACAAAGTATATGTCTGTAGATGACAGTACTAATATATTGCCATCAGTGTATTGTAATGTATGCTATAGTCAATATTTAAAGTGGATCAAAACCTTTCATCAAAGTGCCCTAAAACCAAAATGCTTTTATTGTCTTAGTACAACTTTGATGAACTTTTTGATGCACTTTTATTGTTGACTACTATACACTGACATAAATTAAACATTTAGAGCTATTCACAATCCAGGTTGCCTCAAATCTGCCATTAATCTAGATCATACATAACAAATACAAATGACACCGGAAGAATTGCACATTCAAGCTACAAGACGTGCTCGGGCCACTGGCCAGTGCGAGCCAGGCAGAGCTAATTATATATTACTGTAATGCATTACTTTTGTAACGCGTTACTCTTAACACTGTCCAGGGCTGAAGGGAATGATATGAGTCCTTTTACACAAAGTTGAACAAAAGTAGATTTCAAACCAAACAAATCATACCTGGTTCAAATCAGGTTCACAACACGATGCTACCAACATTATGTAAAAGTGTCATCAGCCAATCGATTAAAACATGAGGAACGTTGGTACATTAATTATATCGATTCAAGTTCATGACTGGAAAAAGTTTTTCAGTCCACCTGAATTCACCCGGTCTCTATTCAGATGCTTTTACATTGTGACTGTGCCTCAGATGCAATCAACTGAAACCCTGTCTGTGACCCAAACGGCCAATAAAATGACAATTTCTAAGGGGTCTCAAGTGGGGTCCTGACAGTGTTGTTTAAAGCCCTTTGGTCTTCATGCATAAAGTTCTATCCCACTGAGAGAACATTGCATTACGATTTTTTTGAGGGCCAGTATAACATTACTACTGAAGAACTGTGTTGCACTCCCTTCGATAATTTATTGTTTATTTTAAGGAGATCAATATATTATACGTAAAAATAAATAATACATTGTGCATACTATTCTATAAATCCGAACATGGCCCAAAAACACACTAATGGACATGGCTGTCAGGTCGGTGTAACAAACCCAGCCCAAAGGCCAATCATAAATAGTTAAAAACAAGCCCAGTGACCCTATCCAAATTGTAAAACCCAACACCTGCCACTCCCAATCCTAAAATACACATTTTACAGTCACCGTTATGTTTTAAACACAACTTCAACTTGTAAAATACTAGCGGTGATCAAACGGTCACACATGAGCTCAAAGGCCCTTCCCTCACAAAACTCATAAAGTCATAAAATTTTCAAAACATACAGTTTGGGATATTGTAGTGTGTACAACAATACGATAAACCGTGGAGAACAAGAACAACAAAATGGTCTAGCTTGTGGCGAGACAGAAAACTGCAAACTTGGCAATAAATGATGACATTGGAAAACATTTGTTAATGGCTTCAGTGGTTAACAGTTGATGGTTGGTAAAGCTATCAGTAGAAAACCATTTGAATTTCTGCTACTGCAAACAATCCCTTAGAAATTCTAATTGCATTGGTCATTTCCCTGTATATGGGCCATTTGGGTCACACCTTTTCAAATGCGGATGCAGCTGATTGCGCATACAGTCACATATTTAAGTAGATCAAAGGACTATAAATGCAGCGGTCTCTGTTAAAATCAAGGCAAAGGCTTCAAGCATGTTCAAACCGAAGAACTGTATTCTCAGGATAATAATACATGTTTTATGAATGTTGTAAATTCAGTTTTATGTTCTGTAGTTTTATACAACTTTCCAACGGATATTACAGTGTGGTTTGGTAATTTAAAGAGTTTACAAATCAAAAAGCAAGCAAGCAAACATATATATATATATTGGGATGCGATTAATCGCGATTAATCTTTTGACAACACTAATATATTATATATATATATATATATATATATATATATAAATTAAATAAAAAGAGCAAATACCCTATAGCGTAATATAACATTTTATTTTTCAAATAAATTTTTAGGATTTTGTAAAATTAATAAATAAATACATTGACTAGGTATACAGAATAAAGGAATAAAGAGTGCTATTTTTGGTATTCATTCTGTATTACAATGAATACAACAGAACAATTATAATTCGTGAGGATGTATTTGCAAGCTTCTAACTATGAGAATTCAAAGAACACTCTGATATTTCCACGGTCTGTTTTTCTGTCTTTTTGAAAATTGTAATTTGCATGTCAAATTTCACGAATCACAATTTTCCCCTTCAGACCATCTGCAGACTCACCGCTAGAGGCGCTGCCGAGACGGAACCCGTTTGAGAAGTGAAGATGGAGAAAAAAAGGAAACCGCACAGTATAAATAAAAGTCCTTTGATTTAAACTTCACTTCATTAATTGTCGTGGTTTTTGGTGAAGCAGAAAAAAGTGCTGTGCACATAATAATAATTTTCTGTAAATCTAGATATGCATGTACTTTCCACAATATGTTTGTTTCTCTCTGTAAAATATAATCTAAAACAAAACAACAAAACTGCTCAAAATACTGTAGTTACAATTTAGGCAACAAACAGTGAAACAAGTAACTTGTGAGTCTAACATAAGAGTTTTCTTCATCCAAGCAGATAAAAAAGTAGTTTGGTCATAAATGTAAAAAAAACACCTTGCTCTGCAGGCAAAACAAATTGCTATTACATAGTAGCCTGCAGTTGAGTTATTTTGCTTATCTAACCGAAAAGATGGGCCGGCTGACGTGATACTATCCACATAAAGGCACTGTGTGAAATTAATGCATTTGCAAATTGAGAACCTGCCCTTGCATGATGGCGGATGAATGTGTCCGTGGGGCAGACCGCAACATTAATATACCTCACCAACAGTGAAGCATCGGCCGCCAGCGGCGTGGACATATCAGGAAGAGAACAGGCAAATTCACTGAAATCAAATTTGGGAGTTCTGTTTCTAGAAGAGAAAAAAAGTGCCCCGGAAAGACCCGCTCGTTTCGTCATTTTGAGATCCGAAGGGGAGGATATCTTCATTCCCAGAAAATTTCTCCGCATGACCCGCATCATTTTGGGAGGTAACAAAGTGGAGCACCCGCGTCTTTCCTCATTCACAAATGATACAATGTAACGGGCGCTTTGATCGCAATCATCCGGAGCTCATGTTTGTGTGCGCGGTAAGATCACATCACAATTCTCTCAAATGTGATCTGAATGTGTTGTGCGGTGCATGATCTGTTGATTTTTTTTTTTCCTTTTTTTTTCCTTTTTTTGCGGAGCTGCTTTCGAAATAAAGTTTTGCAGAGAGTTTGTGTTGCAGTGAATTGTTGCATCGGTCTTTCTGTCCTGTTGTCTGTGTGTTTGGATCGAGCGGAGGCTTTTGCAGGAAATTTGTGGACTTGAAATCAGACGGGGTAGGGTACAATCTGAAAACACAAAAAGCACACGCAGCAGCCATGTTTGCTGAATTTTCCTGTGAATTTTAGTCTTCTCTGGCGACTGGAAAGAAAGGCTGGCTCGAACTGTTCGGTCGTTCACTAAACAACTTGGTGAAGTGAAGTTCGGTGCAGATGAGAGTAATTAAAGTGTGATTACTGAAAGACGGCGTTATTTTCGATGGAATTAGAATGTAAATGTGGTTTTCATTTTTTGCAGCGAAATTAGCGCCATCTGTCGGTAGATATTTCGAAAAATTAAGAAATTACAATTAATTTTGCTTGCAGGGATGTATTTTTTATAGTCGACACTTTCTACCGTTGCTAGGTTTAATCTGTGCATATATTGGTTAGTTGTGGTGGTCTTTGGGTTTATGCCTTTTAGTCAAACTTCATTATCCTGCTGTTTTGTGTTCGTTTAAATATTAACACATTTTTATCGGTCTAGCTATTTTGAAACGCAGCAAATTTCCTCAGTGTCGTAAGTAAACACAATATTGTTAAATGAGAAGCCACTCTTACGAGCTGGCATTTTTTTTCTTCTTGCATAGCTGAACCGCAAATATTGTAATGATCAGTCAGACCTGACAGTGGGTGCAAAATAGATGGAATTTTGTTCCCGTGTCATGAACGGAAAGCTGCTGAACAGTCATATGTTAATCGTCACACGTGTTGGGTGTCTGAATAATTTTGCTACATGAGGGAAGTGAGGACATATTTAGAGCTTCCTTTTCAATGATCTGAAGACAGTTTATTCACACCAGTTTCAAGTCGCGTTGTATGGTACATAAATATTTAACAGTATTTTGTAAAAAAAAAAAAAAAAAACTTCACGTCATCAGTTATTAAAAGAAAATATTAATATAGCCATTTTCTGCTTTTTACATTAAAACGAGCTGCAGATGCTTTTAGGCTAATTAACAACTAGCGTCATAGACTTGATGAACTAGATCCAGGTGAACAACCTTTTTGTATGTGGAAATGTAATTTTGCCATTACTCTTTATTTTTATACTTTTTTCTTGTTCTGAGTTCACACGTGCATCCTTTGTGAGATGGTGTTTTTTTGTCATCTCATTCTATAAAAGGTGACCAGCATGTAAGAGGCTTTCGACGGATTGTTCAAAAATGAAAATTGTCATGTACTCATCCTCATGTCATTCCTGTATGACTTACTCTTTTTCTGTGGGACGCTAAAAAGTGTTTCTAAACAACCTTGAACCCCGGTGACATTCATTGCATGGAACGACAAAAAAATTACACATATTTGTTCCACAAAACAAAGCAAGTCATGCAGGTTTGCAACTATATGAGGGTAAGTAAATATAAAATGTGATACATTTTTAGTCGCCTCTGAATAATAATAAAAAATGCTACTTTAGGGTTACTATAATATAGTACAAAGTTCATTCCAAATTCAGTCAAGTTCGTGCAAATTAAATTACTAGAATAACAATGTGTGAAAAGTTGATTTATCAATTTCTTAGTAGGCTATTTGTTGTTTGGCATATTTTATTTTATTTCAAATGATTTTCAGCATTTTATGGAAACCTGTTTCTCATAATTAAGACTTAGCAGGCTATCTCATTATGTCTCATTATGTTGAGACGCTTTAGAAGACTTATTTTCTCAAAAATTTTCTCTAAATAATGAGAAACGTTTTTGATATAATGACTTATTTTCTTAGAATAATGAGAAACTTTCTTGAAATAATGACTTTTGTAATAATGATGCGAAACACCCTCAAATAATAGCTTAATACACACATGCGCAATGCCAATCTGTTGTTCAAATCCATGCAGGAACACGGCAAACATTGCTTTGCTCTGTAATCTAAAGTGTATAATCTGTCACTAAATAATGGTTTCAGGTAAATTATCTGCATGTAGCCTTGATAATTTAAAGCAAGTATCAAGTTACTAAACATTCCAGACTAATGTCAACCCAGGCATTTTTCTTAGCTTTCTTAGTTTTATTAGCTGTCCTTTTAATGATTCACATGCATGCAATGTGCATACAGTAAGCAATTTGTTTTAGTTTTTTTGATGCTATGGCAATTGCTTGGTTTTTTAGCGCCCCGGTTTTTAACGGGAAAAACGCATAACATTAAAAATGCTAAACGTGGTTTGAAGAACAAAGACAGATTGAAATGCGTATTGTATACAGGTGGACCCAAAATATGGATGCAATGCAAAACTACGTTTATGCATATTTTTTTTTTTAATAGTATAAAATTTGTTGCGTTCATTTTGGGGTCTTATGCTTGCCTCTGCATGATTAATAATATTGTATCCTGACTTTGTGATTTTAGCCACATTATACATTTTTTACGTTCACCTGTCCTGCAGGAAGCGGTGTGGGACACTGAATACCTAACATAGCAAGTCATAACAAACCATTAAGAAAAACATTACGTTTGTTTAATGGCTTTCCATTTTTTTCATAAAATGCGTAGGTTTTTGTTGAAAGATATTCCTCCATCTGTTTGAAGCCATGAGTTATCATTGTCTGGGAGAGGAACTTGTTGGTATGCGCTACAAATGAAAGAAAATCTACATAGAGATAATTTAGATTACAGAACATGTGTTTTCTGGGTTTCTGCATTGCTTTGACTAAATGATATCGCAAGTGTGCCATCACATTGCATTGCACATGCAACCATTAATTAATTATTTTGAGAATGTTTCTCAGTATTATTAGAAAATAAGTCATTATTTTGAAAGTTTCTCATTATTACAAGATGTCATTATTACATGAACATTTCTCATTATTTTGAGAAAGTTTCTCATTATTCAGAGGAAATCGAGAAAATATTTATTTCGCTAACATTTCTCGTTATCACAAGATGTTAAGTCATTATTACAAAAAAGTTCCTTATTTCAAGAAAATTTCTCGTTATTTTGTAAAAATAATTATTTTGAGAACATTTCTCGTTAACAGAAAGTTTCTCATTATTTCTAGAATGATGTTAGCCAGATGCTAAGTCTTTATTATGAGAAAGATTCTCATTATTTAGTTTTTACCTGAATATTATAATATTAACTCATCATGAAAAAGTTTCTCCATTATTATGAGATACTAAGCCATAATTACCAGAAGGATTCTCATTATTATGACATACTAAGTCATTAGTATGAAAATGTTTTACAATTTAATGAGAAACTAGATCATAATTATTAATAAGTGCCATATAAGAGAATTATATATTTTTTCAAAGTGGTGGGGAACAGGCTTTCTTAGTATTTTGTGTGCTTCGATTGAACATTTATTCAAAGGATCATGATGTAGTGGATGGATTTTCAGGGACATGGCTAGAGTACAAACTTTTATGTTTACATTTTCAGAACAATAAAACTTTTCCACTTAAACCTAGTGATAAAGTTTTATGGTCCTGAAAATGTAAACATTAAAGGGGAAAAAAAGACCTTTTTGGAACTTATTTGGATCCTAAGTTCTCAAAAAACATTAAAAAGAGTTCCAAAAAGTTTTTTTTTTTCTTTTTCCTCCCTTTCAAAAAAACAAATAAAAAAAACCCCAGAGATTCAGCTTTCTTAAGGAAAGCACATCACTACGGAGGTGTCAAAACAGCAGATATACTGCGTCTTTAATTCTCTTTTTATGCGCTGGTTTTATTTGAGTTGTAAATGCTTTGGTCAGAAGTAGTATTCTTCCCTGTATTGTGGAATCAGGCCTGTTTTGGTCAGGATTTGCTCCTTAAACAATAACCCACACTCTGCCCTCCAACTGTTACTAAATTAAGAATAGAATTTTCATGGAAATTTTTAGAAGCCTGCCTTTCCCCCTTTTGTGTAATAAATTTAGGGATTTTCCATGCAAGGCGGCTGGGCTCTGTAATTTTCCACTGCATTTCAATGTCAACACATGCAACTTGGAACAAGTGGCTAAATTTTAACCCACTGACCCTTTTGTTTTCAGATCGTACTTTTGTTCGGCTGAATTCAAGAAAAGCAGACGAGGAAGGAGAGGAAGTAGAAGCGAGCAGTTGACTCCTGTGAGCTCTGCACCACAAGGTAAACTGTCTTTACTGAGGATTTTTATCAATGCTTCAAGCAATGCAAGCCAACGTGGGGTGCCGTTTCCATTTTTACCTTAAGGAATAGGTCATTTTAAATATAGAAATTGTTGTTTCATATGCATATGCTAATTTTTACTGGCAAAATAAGAGTTTTTGAAGAATCTTACCTCAGCTCTTTTCCATATGACTACTGCATTTGAAGCCGCAAAATGAACCACCATAAAAGTACAAACAGAACCAAATTAAAGTAATTTTTCTTTTGCTGCTGCCGTTCTCAAATCTCATTCTCCGAAGTTTTACTCGCTTTAACATCGTGTAATGACATAATAGATTTTGGTGGCCAAGATTTAGGCCCCTCAAACTTGATGTCAGGTTCAAGGTTGCTAAACTTTGCCACAAAATGTATTTTGTGTAAATGTAGGAAAATGGTCACATTTACACAGTGCTATGCTTCAGAACATTGTGAATGTAAATGTAGTCATGGGGAGGAAAACGGCAGACATGCATGACTGTGTGTTAAGGTCAATTCAGTCTCTTAAAATTGTAATATGATAATTTGACCTTTTTATGATACTGCAAAGTTAATTTAGTTGGCAAATATAATGTCACTCTCAAAAATGTAATATTTATAAATGAATTACTTAAGTTATTGGAAAACAATATTTAAAACAAACGCACAGCATAACAAGTAACAGTAAATGATGACTGTGTTTAAATAAATATATATATTTATTATTTCTTTTTTTTGTGGAACTACTGTTTGAAATTCTTCATAAATGTGGAAACTGAGCTATAAAGTCACACAGTTGATGTGCAGTGCTTTCTGTTAAATCCCTCAGAAACTCCATTAATGTCCTGCTTTTTCCCAAAAGCAATGAATACAAAATGACTCCGTGAAATTGTGACTCTGAAGGATAATGCTTAGCCCAACTGCCTTTATTTCACTGTAGGATGTGTAAATTTAGGCCTTATTTTTGATTCTGGTAATTATTAATGTTACATCACTCTGGGAACCTAGATTTCATAATATGCTACATTGACTCCATACGGTTTGTTCCTCATAGCAAACTCACTGCTAAAGTGGCATACTTAAGATAGCTAGGCGATGACTTTAGTACCAAATTAGGCTTGTGTGAATAATTGTTTTTTGATTGTTTAAGGGCATTCTGATATTGTATTTTGTCTTATTTTATTTGGAAATTAAATGGCAATGCTAGAGATGGGTTGAATAAGTGATAATGGGGTCATTCCAGCTGGAATCAAGTTCCCCACCTGACCCCCTCAGATTTGTTTCATAAAAATTCAAGTAATGGGTACTATGCCCAATAGATCATATACACCATTTCAGATCTCTACTGTGCGTACTTTTTTCACAAAAAAAAGTTGTAAAGTTTTTTTTGGCATCACAGTCTGAGTGACCATGTTCAGACTGAAATATCTCCAGAACTAGTTGTTTCAGGTCCATGAAATTTTCTGAGCTAAGAGACCTAGTCCAGAACTGCATGAATTACAACTCACAGCATTGTTACTGAATTTACACCTGAATGCTGGCCCTCTACTTTT
>JAUMHQ010000053.1:22816014-22827215 GCA_032361165.1 Enteromius paludinosus
TTTTTATCATTAAATAAACATGCTACTCTTTAAAAAGTGCTCTTTGAGTATACAAAAGTTTACAGAAATAGTCTTGAATTTTTAAAGTTGGATTTTTCTTTTTTTCCCTCTGCATTATTGCCACTTGATTGTAACTGATGAGATCATAGACTGTGCTGCACCAAAGGGATCTTAACACTGGGTCACGCCGATGCGACCCTGGAATAGGTGCAGGAGGTCCTCAGCCTGGAGCAGGAGCTAACCATTGTTGCAGACGTTTGTGTGTCTTCTGTCTCTATGGGCTAGAGACTCAGAACTTGGTCGATCCGCTTTGTCTCTCTTGGATGACAGCTCACTGGACAAGACTATGAATGAAGTCTGTACGTAGATTATCCCTTATCTATCCTCGCAGGCTGGAAGTTGCTGCCTCCTAATAGGAGAATTGATATTTGTTGTTGCCTTTTCCCTCACAGGCCAGAGGTCCAGAATAGTGGTGTTTTTGTAAGTGTCTCACCCTTGCAGTTCCGAGACTCAGAACCTTTGTAGCTGTTTTTGCCTCTTTCCTCAAAAGACTCAGACTCAGTAAAAGGAGTGTCTTTTGGAAGGTTATCTTTATCTCTTTTCAATGAAGAGGAAATTGTAATCTGCCGCTTCTCCACTTCCATGCTGTGATTGGCTGATTCCATTAGAGCGGGGGACACAGTGTGACCCTCCTGTGGGTCATTTCAGATGGAATCATCAAATTTTGGAAAAGTTCCCCACCTGACCTCCTCAGATTTGTCTCAGAAAATCCATGTGATGTGTAATATGCCCCATAGATCACATACAACATTTCAGATCTCTACTGTGCGTACTTTTTTCACAAAAAATCTGATGCCAAAACAGGGTAAAAAACTAACATTTTTACACAGTCTGAGTGACCATGTTCAGACTGAAATATCTCCAGAACTAGTTCTGCCAGGTCCATTAAATTTTCTGAGCTAAGAGACCTAGTCCAGAACTGCATGAATTACAACTCGTGGCATTGTTACTGAATTTACACCTGAATGCTGGCCCTCTACTTTTCTTTGAAACTATTACTTTAAGGGTTTTCAGATGTCCATAGAAACCTCAGTTTTCAAAGCATTAGCATCAAATTTGGTAAATTATCTGATATTCAGTCTGAACATGGTCACTCAGACTGTGATGCTAAAATGGGGTCAAAAACAAAAAAATTTTAAGCGATTTATTTGTGTAAAAAAAGTTCCAGACAAATCTGAAGGGGTCAGGTGGGGACCATTCGATGACTCCAGCTGGAATTACCCCTGCGGAACTTATTTGCATAGTACAAATACAAAGTTTTACTGCTGCATTTCTCACTTACCAAATCACAACCAGAATACCTTTGGCAATGTTACGAACAAATTAAGTCCAAACATGATGGAGAAAGATCAAACTGTCACGCATTTGTCCGTTAACAGCTGAGTTTGTGTAAGATGTTGCGCTGCATGCACTGAGCATGCTTGCACTAAATAATTATAATATGTGTGTGCTGTAGTCTGCATCAGTATAAGGTTTGAATGGATTTGGATGGAACTTCTCTTTGTTTCACCCCCCTGCTGTTGCACCCAGATGTCCTGAGGAATTTTTTATTGCTGCCACAGGCCAAAACCTTTGAAATCAGTCTGTTGGTGGGTGAAGGGCAGAAACTGCGTTTTGACCAATGAGAAGTCCTGTCCTTCCTGGGCTTTGTACCAAAGGTCTTATTCTTGCCCTCTAAGAGGAATCTGGCCGTTGTCCTGGCTTCTTTATCTGATGGCACTGGACCGTTTGCTTATGTTGGTGCCCAAAAAATGGCGCTTTTCCACTGCGTGGTACGACTCGGCTCGATACGGCACAGCTCAGTTCGGCTCGGTTTGCGTTGCCACTGCAGTTTTGTGTGGGTAGGATTATTCACGGGTCGTTATAGTTGCACTGCCTCTACTACCGTGACACCATCCTAAACGCGCCAAACACACAACAATGGAGCATATTGACGTAATGGTGTTCTTCATTCTCGGCATGTGGATGTTCGTTGGCTACCAACGAGAGGAACGTCTGTACTTCCTCAATAGACCACGAAACAGCCATTTTTGGTTAATACAAAAAGGTGCGTTTCTTCCAACAAAAAAGTTGCGTCCGATCCTTCGCTGGCTGTGCTGATTTAAATCTAGCGGGTCTGTTGTGTCTCGTGTTCAGTGACACAGTAATGACGATTTTCTCCGGCCAATCAGTGACCAGCAGAGTTTACACGTCACGTTTTGGTAACTGTTTGGCTTGCTTGGAACCTCGGCCGAGGTGGTACTAAAAAAAGGACCAGGTTCTGTTCCCTGTGGAAAACCCCCCAAAAGTGAGCTGTACTGAACCGTGCCGTGCCGTACTATGCAGTGGAAATGGATGATTAAGGGAATTTAGCCTTTGTTTTTATATTCCTGTGAAACAGGAAGACGTGGCTGAATAATGTTTATGTACATAATCACCCTGGTATATTTTACACATTAATAAAAACTTAGGGGTACCAATAATTGTGTCCATTGTGTATTTGAGAAAAACATTTTACAATGACCGGAAGGGAAAGTCTTCGGTTCACTTAGTTTTTTTTTGTGGCCACGACATGTACTTGTGGGAACGGGATAATAAAACGTGGCCACGAGATATTAATTTGTGGGAACATCTTATTGCCTCCTGGGAACGTGATATCATGTCGTGGCCAAGAGATGGTTTTGTTGAGGTAACGACATCCTTATGTCATGGCCTCAAGATGCTATGTTGAGGGAACGACAACCATTTCTCATGGCCACGAGTTTACAAACCTGGGGGACCATGGCAACCTGGGATTATCAGAGATGTTTAAAACATTTTGATTACATTAAACATTTAATTTAATATGTGTATAATATATTCTTCTTTATTATTATTATTATTATTATTATTATATTAACTTGTTATGGGTATGTTTTTATTTTGATATTTTATTTTATTTTATTTATTTCATATAAACGTATTTATTTCCGCAATAGGTGTATACCTAATTAACGTTAAGGATAGTTATTGCTAGTAGGCTAAACTTTATGATCGTAGGCTATATGCCCGTGCGTGATGATAAATAGATAAAAAGCGTGTTGTGTTTTCATTTGTGAATGGAAATGTGTGAACGTTTTATTCCTCAACGAAAAAGATGATTTATCGGCTGTTAGACATTAGGCTATATTAATAATTATTAATTTGCAGACATAAAATGAAATAAATCAATTTTTAAACTGCACTTTAAGTTACAGTCATATATATATATATATATATATATATAAAAATCACATTATATATACGTATATATAAAAATCACATTATATCTACGTATATGTAAAAATAAATAAATAAATAAATAAATAATATATATATATATATATATATATATATTGTTGAATATTATAAAGTCAGAACATTATGTAAAAAGATCGAAATGAATGTATATGTATGTATATGTATAGTGCTTTTATCAAACCAGAAAAAAATATCCATCTCTGATAATCCCAGGTTGCTATGGTCCCACAGGTTTGTTTACACAATAAATTTGTGGCCATGAGAAAAATATGTAGTTCCCTCAACATAGCATCTCGAGGCCATGACATGAAGGATGTTGTTACCTTGACAAAACGATCTTGTGGCCACGACATTATTTCACGTTCCCACGAGTAAATAAGACATTCCCACAAATTAGTATCTCGTGGCAACATTTTACTATCACATTCCCACAAGTTAACATGTCGTGGCCTCCCAGTCACCGTAGATTTTTCTCAATTTTCAGTTCTTTTAATTCAATGAAAGGTTCCATTTTTGTTTTTAAAAATGAAATAATAAAATATAACATCCATTTAAGTATCATAGCCTTCTTTGATCACGCTTACCAAGGGTAACAACAGTTCTATCCACATGTGTACTCTCTGTTCACACCCTGATAATTCATATTCTAGGCTTGACTATTTTTATTTTTTTTATCTTTAGACTTTAGAGCTTCTACATGCAGTCACTCCTGTCGTGTTGACTCTATCAGATCATGTATCAGTGCATTTGCATATAGATCCAGCTTTTAGCATACCCGTAACTTCCAAGTTAGAGGTTCAATATATCTTTTCTAAATAGTGACCCTTTTTATTCTAGATAGTTTGTCACAATTTTGACTTGATGATAAAGGCTCTCTAGTGTCTGCAGGCATGATGTGGGGTGCTGCCAAAGTTACGTTGTGTGTTAATCTAATCTTTTTTTTTTTTTTTTACACTTCCCACTAAAGAGAACTTGAGATAGCAAAAGGAAGATTCTTGAAAAAGTTACTAGGCTAGAGCAAGTATATAATCAGTCTCCCACAGTACTAAATTTAAAAGCGTTACAGAATGCAGGGACCGAATTGAATATGAATCACACTGGTCTCATTTAAAAGCTTCTGCTTTTCACTAAACAAAAATATGAGTTTGGTGACAAATCACTTGCTTGCTCGTCATTTTAAGAATCAGAGTAGCGATCTCTCAGCCAATATAATAAGGAATGCAAATGGGGGTATTTCAGTCCTTGGATTGTTAAAAATGCAAACACATGTACATCTTAGAAGCGATTGACTTGAACATTGCAGCCTATATAAAATATATATGCACAATAGGCAGCAATCATTCTATGCTGAATTGGAAGTGTCAAAGTGCCTTTTTTAAATCACTGAACTCTCACACATACTGTTGAATTTGGAATAATAAGCAATAGAGAGTTAGACTCTAAACTTTTCTTTCCTAACTTGCAATTCTATGACTGTTCTGCTCAACTCAAAATGATGATGAATTGGTTCATGAATTGGCATGATTCTGTATGGATTAATCTTGAGTCTTTATCTTGTTACCCCATAAAGTCCTTCCCATTTATCAACAGTGTAGACCCGATAAATTCCTTTATTGTTAATGTTGTTATTTATACTACATGACATAATTTGGAAGGTCATTATTTCTGCCAGTTCTCTTTTATTCATAGTGGTCTACTTCCCAGGTTCCCACAGTCATGCTTTGGAGAAACTAACTTACGGTTTAAATCCTAAATCAGACTTTTTTGAATGGTAATTCTATCTTCAGGTAGAATAATGATTATCTGAAGCATTGCATTTTCCATTGCTAATGTATGTTTGACTAGGGTCTGTGTTGGCTAATTACTGTATTTTGTGTTCTGTAGAAACGGGAAGTTACACGTGTGAGTATTGTGGAAAACAGTACAAATACTTCAACCCCTATCAGGAACATGTGGCTCTTCACGCTCCAATGAGTAAGTCCTCACTTCATTACCTGTGTGTTGTGTTGTTTATGACAGTTTTCTGCTAATAGATGAATAGAAGCGTGTAGAAGTTACAGATTAGACACTAACAGTAAAGGAAAGTCTAATCGGTAAATATGGAGATGGTGGAAGCTTGCTCACAAAAACTACTATGTAACTTAATATACCGAGATCATAATTTCTGTCGTAAAACCACCCAATCTGTATGCAATAAACCGTACAGGACCTCAAATTGTTATTGCGCTCTTCTGAGGTGTTCGCTGTAAAGTCTTTCTTATTATCTTCGTCCTTCGTCTCTCCTCTCATTTATCTCTTAGTCCCACATTGAGGATATGCAGAGGAGTTTGACATTGAAAGCTATTTAAAGTATGGTGAAAATATAGAAATGGGTCAGAGAGACTGTAGCGACGCTACCAGAATTAAATTTCAATTTGTTTCAAAATGACTGATTATTCTAAATGAGCTGTAAAAATTTTTTGCAGGGAGATGTGAGAGGGTTGATTGGTAATAAAGCACTTTTTTATGATTAATTGTGAATGCCTATGATTAATTGTCAGTAAGACGTGTTGGGTGATTTAATCGTTTGCTTTAGAGAGATTTTAAATCTTTGAAATCTTTGCTCTTGGAATGTAGCAAAATCTGAATTGTTCACTATTTCACTGTGATACTTTAAAATGCCCATCATTACTCTCAAATATGTTACCATTATTGATTGGGCACTGGCATTAATTGGCACTTTCCATGAAGAAGAAGCCAAATCGGACTCTAAAATACCATACAGCATTTTCTATCCAAACATTTTTTGTTTTACTGCTGTGAGGGAAATAAGCACTGGCCCAGTATTAAAGTAAACAGAACGATTTTAAACCATTTTGCTTTCGATACACCCATTTAGATTCAATATGCTAGTCTATTAAAGCTCTAATTATTCAGAGGTTATAAAACGATATAAGCCTAAATAGAAGTAAAAGTGCTGATTTTGGTCTTTTTTTTTTTTTCAATTATCTTTTCACTTTCAAGATAAATTATATTGTATAATACATCAATTAAAATTGGCATACAATTGTTTTATGCTTAACTTGCCAGAACAAAACTAATTACTGTTTCTCAGGCAGACTTTTTAGACTTTTTTAGATATCATATTGTCAAATAAAGCAATGACTCTGAATAAGAAAGATTACATTTAGCAATATAATTTATTTGTAAATAGGATGGTAACACTTTATTTTGATACTCTACTTTAGACATTCTACCAACAGTAAGTAACTTTGCAACTACATGTCAACTGGCAGTTATTAGAGTATTAGTAGACTTTCTACTTTATATATTCTAACACTCTGTTTAATGGGTCCACAACATACTATCATAATTTTTTCAAGTTTCTAAACCTACCCCAATAGTCTACTATGAGAGTGAGTAGACATGTAGTTGCAAATTAATGAGAATTAGTTGACATGTAGTGGAATGTCCAAAGGCTATCAAAATAAAGTGTAACCATTATGATCAGCAGTAAAATAAAAAATATATATTTATTTAATTAATTTATCGTGGTTAAATTGTGTCTTGATGGCAGCGTTCATATGGAAATTACACGTATACACTTTCTTATGCATAGTAAAGTCAATAATTGTAAGCTCCAAATATGATTATTTTGGAAGTAGAGACCGTCTTTGTTTATGGGCACTCTGTTTCTGGACATTTAACTTTTTCTTTCTTTGTCTGAGCCGGTCACCCGAGGAGTAAATGCCATGTGACTTAACACTCTAGATGTGAAGAAAATTGATGAATTGGCATTTCTTAGTTGCTGATGGCACACATTTGACAGTTGACAGTCC
The DNA here is from genome assembly GCA_032361165.1 of Enteromius paludinosus. Lineage (NCBI taxonomy): Eukaryota > Metazoa > Chordata > Actinopteri > Cypriniformes > Cyprinidae > Enteromius > Enteromius paludinosus. The sequence continues at coordinate 22,823,151 of JAUMHQ010000053.1, forward strand.
TTCAGAAACTATCCTGAAACATTAAAGGCAACAGATTGGGAAAAATATTCAGATTTTAAGAGCTTTCCACAAATCGAGCGTTATTATGTATTAAATACAGGCGTGGTCAGAATTGTTGACACCCTTGGAAAATATGATCAAAGAAGGCTGTGAAAAATAAATCTGCATCCTTTTGATCTTTTAATCAAAACAAAAATTATTCAGTACTTTTTGAAAGCTTAATTTGCCAGTTTAACAGTTCTAGATTTTCTCCTATAATGCCTGGTGAGGTTAGAGAACACCTGACATGAGAGACCATTCCGTCATTCAGAACCACTCCAGACCCTTTAGATTCCCAGCTCCATGATGGCTCCAGTTCACCTCACTCATTTTCTACACGGCTCAGGTCAAAGGACTGGAATGGCTATTTTTGTGCTCAAATTTTTGTTGTTAATGTAAAGGTGGAAGATCAAAATATGGCCCATTGAGATTTCTAACAGTGTAAGTCATTAACTGATTTTTTTATCTGTTATTATTTGATAGAATCCAAGATGCCATGTGTCTAAACCAACAGCATAAACAATCCAGCAGTATATTTCATTGTACACATGGAGTATGTTTTATCCCTGATTGTACTAAACCATTCTTGAGTGTTTGCTGCTAAAAAGCCTTTTCCCTTTTTTTTTAGTTTCATCTGACCATAGAAGCCAGTCCCATTTGAAGTTCAAGTCGTGTCTGATAACTTAATATGCTGGAGGTTTTGGATGAGCTAGGACAATTTTTCTTGAAACTCTCCTGAACAACATGTGGTGATGTAGGGGCTAATTTTTTTTTTTTGTTTAAGGTTTTCTGACCCCGAGACTCTTTGGCCACTCAAACTCTCCTTCTCACAGTGCATTAGGACGATTTTGACATGCGTCCTCTTCCAGGCTTTTTCTGTTGATTAGAAATTATTATTTTTATTTAGTATATTTAAAATTTCTCTGATGGTGGAAATGGGAATTTTCACTGCTCTAGCTCTTTTCTGCAAGCTTCACAAAGTAGTAATTATCTATTACTGCACATGAGAAATATAATCTTTGTTGTTTCTCTTTGTGAATTTTGACTTTGTTTTCTCAAAATGTAAAAAAAAAAATTTAATAGGAATATACTTCAGAGATACTTATAGGAATTTCTAGGGGTACCAATAATTGTGTCCAATATGTATTTGAGAAAAACATTTATTTCAATATTTCCTCCCTTTTTGAATTCTTATTCTCCAAATAAAAGGTTAGATTTGTGTGATTTTAATTTTTATTTATTTTTTTATTTTTTATAAAAGATCAAAAGGAATAGCAATGCAGATTCATTTTCACAGCCTTCTTTGATCATATTTACTAAGGCTGTAAACAGTTCGTACCACATCTGTATGTTGCTTGTTAAAAAAGTTATTGACCAACTTTAAAAAACAATTTCAAAGGGTTTTATTTTGAGCGATGCACTAAGGGAGAAATGAGAATTTCAATAAGTCTCGTCTTTGACTCGTATACATTATTTAAGCTGCTTTTTTGCCTTTGCAGAGGGAAATTATGGCCTTAAAATGGAAGGGAAAATGTCTAGCCAGTCAGGCCAATCCAGTCGTGCCGACATCAACAATTCCCAGAATTCAAGTGGTAAGTGACATTGAAATCTTTAAAATGTTTCACCTTTGATATTTGAATCTCGTAAAGCGTTTGCCCTTTGCACACATATTTTTTTTTTACTGTCATAATCAAAGGTTCGCAACATCTCTTTGCTGACCGACCTCCAAAAATGATGGGAAAAATAAACTTGTTTTCCTTTTAATTTAAGCATCTCTTTTACATCTTATCCTATTTAAGGATGCTTAGATGCGTTACCTGGGAAGTGGTTGTTTCGTTTAGTAATGCTCTCTGCAAGGACTCAACTATGTCTTCACTCTTGACTTTGCTAAATTATTATTATTATTTATTTTATTTTTTTTTTACAATGTCTCCTTAAACGCGCACATAGAACACTTACTTTTTCTTGCATGTCAGTCAAGGCTGATTGCTTTAGAACAGTCATAATTTAGATTTTACATTTCCAACCAAAATCAAACATGCTTTCTCTATCTATAATGAACTCTTTTATAAATGGCTAACCACTTTGGTTGACAATTGAGTAATACTGTTTGCTTAACCAGTTGAGGGTTCACTGTGCGTGCGTGTTGCGCAAACTTTGAAACTTCCATTTGCCAAAGCTGTATTGCATTGTAGCAGATTCATAAAACAAGGTCAATTCTGTATAGACATGTGCTGTTAAAATCAGGGATGAAAAGACAGCACAACAATTTCACAGAATAGTCTGATACTTCCATTTGGAGTTGCACCATTGCAAACTGGAAAATTAGATTTTTATTTAAACATGAGCTTGAATTGTTTAAATCTAAGGCTGGAAAGGGCTCCAGATTGTAGCAAAGCACTGAACATGATCAAATAGGACAATAGAGTGATAGTAATGTATAATGACAAGATCAGACTATTTATTTATCAAATGCAGAGATGGTCTCTGTAATCAAAAAGAAGATTATCGCTAGTAATTAGGTGTCCCCAACTAAGCAAGCCAGAGGTGACAGCTGCAAGGAACCAAAACCCCATCCCTGAGAGAATGGGAAAAAAAAAACTTTGGCAGAAACCAGACTTAGTTGGGGCCAGTTCTCATCTGGCTGGACGCCCAGCACCTAATTTCCAGTAAAATTTTAAGTGCATGTCAGATTGCGCAAAGGACTTATAGTGTGGGTGTGTCTTTGTGTGCATTTGCTTTTGGTGATCTGTCCACAGGGCTCAATTAGGTGTACTGGTCTCCGATGAAGATCATGTCTTTGTGCTGGTACACCATCTGATCTGAATACAGGCTGAGGAACAGAATAAGAGAGAGACAGACTAATATTAGCGTAGATGCCATTCTTTTTACTATATAACGAGTAAATCGTGTGTTAGGGGGAGTGTTCCAGGTTCCAGCTGATCTAATTAATGCAGCCTAACAATCCTTTAACAGATTTGATTAATAAATGTGTATCAGTGTGTTATGTGTAAGCAGAGTAAAGAGATGTGTCTTTAATCTAGATTTAAACTGACAGTGTGCCCGCCTCCCGAACAGTATTAGGTAAATTCTTCCAGAGTTTGGGTGCTAAATAGGAAAAAGATCTTCCACTCGCAGTAGATTTTGATATTCTATTATCAAAAGGCCAGAGTTTTGAGAACGCAGCAGACATGGAGGACCATAATGTAATAAGAGCTCGCTCAAGTACTGAGGAGCTAGGCCATTCAAGGCTTTATAAGTAATTAACAAGGTTTTAAAATCTATATGTTTGATAGGGAGCCAGTGCAGTGTCAACAGAACCGGGCGAATATGTTCATACTTCCTGGTCCTAGTAAGGACTCTAGCTGCTGCATTTTGAACCAACTGTAGTCTATTATTCAAGAGTGCAGAGCAACCACCCAATGAAGCATTACGATAATCTAACCTTAAGGTCATAAACTCATTAATTAACATTTCTGCATTTGAGGTTAAGAGCATAGGTCGCAATTTAGATATGTTCTTGAGATGAAAAAATTCAGTTTTACAGCTGCTTTTCAAATGAAAGATTGCTATCAAACAGCACACCTAGGTGCCTAACTGATGAAGAAGAATTTACAGAGCAAGCATCAAGTGTTGGACAGTGTTATAGATTATTACTTCTGGGGTTTTTAGGTCCGATAATTAACACCTCTGTTTTGTCAGAATCTAACTGTAAGAAGTTACTTGTCATCCATTTTTTATATATATATCAGCTAAGCATTCTGTTTTTAAATGTGGTGTGTTTCACCTGGCTGAGAAGAAACATATATAGCTGAGTATCATTAGCATAACATTGAAAGCTAACACCATGTTTCCTGATAATATCTCCCAAGGGTAACATGTAAAGCGTAAAAAGTAACTGCCCTAGTACTGAGCCTTGAGGTACTCCATATTGCACTTGTGATCGATTTGATACGTCCTCATTCACTGCTACAAACTGATAGTGGTCAGATAAGTATGATTTGAACCATGCTAAGGCACTTCCAC
>JAUMHQ010000053.1:22832000-22843493 GCA_032361165.1 Enteromius paludinosus
GGTAGAAGTGATAGTTCTACCATACTTGTAACAAGGTGCAGAATTTACAGGTTTATCTATATGGAGTTTACACAAGATTAGATAATGATCTGAGACATCATCGCTTTGCTGCAGAATTTCAACACTATTAACATCAATTCCATGTGAGGGTACTAAATCTAGAGTATGATTTCCACAGCCAGTACTAACTCCGTTAGAAAATCAGCAAACTCTTTAATAAAGTCTGTGTGGTGCTCTGGTGGCCTGTATACAGTAGCCAGTAAAAACATCACAGGGGATTTATAACTATCACATGTGTCTCTAGATAATGTTACATGCAGACCCTGCTTTGATGCTGAAATTTACAGTCAAAAATATTACATTTTGATAGTTTGTAATGTAAATCAGTAGAATCCATTAACATGAGATTTACATAATGCGTATAAATATCAATTGTCGCTGTATGCTTCCAAATATTGTCTAAGAATGAAATGCAATGATGATTGAGAGATTACTAAACATTCCACAAAATATTTTATTCTATAAAAAAACTACAAAAATAACAACCACAGATTTATAGAAAATCAAGTAAACATAAGTTGTTTTAGTCCAGTAATTTTTCATCTTTAAATGCTACTAACAATGTATAAGATATTCTTACATTTACTGCATGAAACTCACAAAAATAAATAAATCAAGAGAAAAAACAGTGTACTACAATCTAAAGGTGGATCTTTTTTTATGATTTAATTATGAGGCATTTACTAACACTTTAATATTATATGTGATGCTGTAGGTTTTATAAGGATAAGTGATCTAATACTTTATGGAGCCTTTAGTATTAATTTTCAAACCTTTCCGATGCAATGTTATACTTTGCACACTACTGTTCTTATGGTTAAAAATAACATGGATTTTTTTTTTTTTTTTGTCTTCTAGATACTCCAAACAGCAGGACTTATTCTTCCCGTCCCAGCCCTCAGAGTATGTATTTTGTAAATCTCTTTTTCTCTGTTTCATTTTCACTTGACATCACTCTTCTCATGTTCCATTGAGTCCATATTTTTATTTTTGTAAATCATGATCGACTTCACTCGTGCCCATTTTTGTGCCATTTGCATGGCTTTCAAACCTTGCAGGTTTGTTAAAACTTTAAGTAAAACCTTTGCCTGAATGCCTGACGCTGACCTAAATTTGTTAGCTGTATGTAGTGCTCTAATGTGAGGCTAGCTGGTTACGCTCTTTTATGAGAACATTGCTGTGTTCTGAGAGAAACTGGACGTTGTGTTCCAGAAACCTACACGTGTGGAGCCTGTGGAATTCAGTTCCAGTTCTACAACAACCTCCTGGAGCACATGCAGTCCCATGCTGGTGAGTGAGCCCAGAAAATGAAAACATTTTCAGCTGTGAGCTCATCCAAATTTGGACTCACTCTGTTTTGTTTACATTATTTCTTTGCATCACCACTTGGGTAACTGTTTTACGCAAAGGGCACATTTTTACAGACTGCATTGTGTGAGCACTGCATAATATATTGGGTCCATCATGAGCTTTTTTTTTGTTTTGTTTTTCTTCACTCTGTTTGAACAGTAACCTTAACATCTTTACTCGTGCATGAAATCTGCGCATGCACAATTCCATAAAAACTCCACAGAATCATATTGCCGTTTGTTGTCTTTCTTTTTTTTTTTGTTGTTGTTCGATTTCTCACTCCCAGCACACCTGTTTGTTTAGCAGGGTTCCCACTGTCATCCAAAAAAAAAAAGAAATTCAAGGAGCACATCACCCCCTAAAAAACTTTATCATTTACTTCCTTTTATGACATTAGGTCAGGGAAAGTCTTTTGAATTCAAAAGTGAAGTTTCACCACTGAAACACTGAACACTGGAATTCATTTAAAAGAAACTGAACTTTGTTCAGACAAAAACAACTGGAAAAGTCATGTAAAATTATTTATCATTGGGAACCCTATATTATATATAGTGGGTAATTTTAGACAGCAAGTTAATTCCACAGATTTTCTGTCAGATTCAACTCAGAAAATCTGAAAATTGCTTGGTCATTTTCATTTGTGTTCACCCCTCAGTGCGTTTATCTTGTTGTTTTTCAATTAAAGGGTTAGTTTACCCAAAAATGCAAATTATGTCATTAATACTTACCCTTATGTTGTTCTAAGCCTATAAGACCTTTGTTTATCTTTGGAACACAAATTAAGACAAATTAAGAATTTTGATGACATCAGAGAGCCATCAGACCCTCCATAGACAGCAATACAATTGAAATAATCCCAGGTACAGAAATGTAGTAAAAACATCGGTAGAACAGTCCACGTTACATCAGTGGCTCAATTTCAGATTATGTCTTCCGCTTTTTAGAGAGTATCCCAATGTACCGCATACGCATGCTTTAGCGTATTTAACGTAAACAGCCTTGTTTACATCCGGGGGAAAGCATGTGCACGTATGTAATCTGCAGATGTTTGCACCTAGAAGAAACCGTGTGCACACATTGTGATAATATTTGAAATGGCGGAAGACATGTGACGCTGATAGGGATGTTCCAATCCAGATCGGCCGATCTGTTTGCGCGTTTTGTCAGCCGTATTGAGCTGTATATACTACACACAGCTGTTGTTCACTGACGAGCTGATAATGAACAAGTTTTTGCGCAGCTCGTCAGAGAACAACGGCTGTGTGTAGTATATACGGCTCAATGTGAAATCACATACCTGATGTCATTTATTGCTGATTACAGGACCGGCTTTACTGACAAAACTTGCAAACAGATCGGCCGATCCGAATCCGGACATCCCTAGACACTGATGTCACATGAACTGTTTTACTGATGTTTTTTACTACGTTTCTGGATCTGGGATCATTTTAGATGTAGTGCTGTCTATGGAGGGTCTGATGGCTCTCCGAAACTCATCCAAAATATCTTAATTTGTGTTCCGAAGATAAATTATGGTAAAAAATGGCAGGAAGGGAAGTAATTAATGTCAGAATTTTAATTGTTGTGTAAACTAAACCTTTATACCTATGTTTTTCCAAAGAATGAGTACATAACATTTTTCTTTATTCCTTCTGTTTTAAACCCCTTTTAGCTGATAATGAGAACCATGTTAAAGATGAGTCTCCGAAGCCTTGCCAAGCGCCTGTGAGCACACAGGAGCAGATGTGGAAATCTCCTCAGCCGGCACAACAGAGGAACCACATACCATCTTTCCGTGAGTTCTTCCTTAAAAGCACTACCAGAATCTATTTCCACTCATTTCACAAAACCCTGTATTACGTTTATTATTTGCTTGGGCCAACAAAGTAAAGCTAGTAAAGCTAACCAGTTGTTGCTGTACTGATGTACTGCTGTTGGTAGTAGCTTGGTTGTGGCCGCACAATTTTCAGTAAAAGTAAAGCTTAAATTTGTTACAAAGTAAATTAATGTGGGTGTCCTTGCTATTTTTCCATGTCAAACTTGCCATTTGTGTCCTCTCTAAGAAGTTATTGTCACTCTTGTATGTACCCCAGCAATTTTTAACTGCATTTTCACGATCATGGGTTGCAGCTGTTACTTTTGCGTATGGATGTTTTGTAAGTCCGTAAGGTCAGTAAACTTGTAGACCTAACCTAATTCATTTGTGTCGTTCTGCTTTTGCAGAGAACAGATTACTTCCAGAAAAGGAGAGACAGCAAGTGGCTGAACGTTTACTGAGAGTAATGTGCGTAGACCTTGGCCTTCTTGGCGTCCTCAGCAGCAAAGACTTCTTGAAGCTTGCGCAGACCCTGGTGGACACGGGTTCACGTAATGGAGCCTACTCCATCCGTGAAGCCCTGGGAGATATGAGTTCGCTGGCATTAAAACAGCTCCCCCGTATGTACAATCAGGTCAAAGTGAAAGTCACCTGCGCCCTGGGTTCCAACTCATCCTTGGGCATTGCAGTGACCTGCCATTCCCAGACTATAGGACCAGACTCATGCTATTTGCTGACAGCGTATCAAGTGGAGGGTGTGCGACTTCGGCGCTACGTGCTGGGCCTCAAGGAGGCCTCGCTAAGGGAGAGTCCTGAGCAGATACACCACTGGGTCCAGAATGTTCTGTCAGAGTTTGTCATGTCGGAAATCCGTACGGTCTACGTGACGGAGCCACGTTTGTCTTCGGTAGCCTTTTGCGGTCGCACCGGAATTGGCCTTCGTTGTGCAGGTTGCTCTCTAACAGCCACGGTTCAGGCCGTTCTCGGTCGCCGCAGCCTGCAAGCACGAGGGCTCCACGAACTAGGAGAGCTTCTGGCTACATGTCGCGACATTGCTGCAACGACCAGCTTCAGTCAAGAGGGGAAAGCTGCAGAAGAGCCTGCCGCTCCGCCCTGCTGGGATGCAGTTGCAGAGGCCTTGCTCAAGGTACACGAGAACTTTGAGGCCACCTGTGAAGCTTACGGCCGTTCGAAGAGCACTGTGCCGCTCTTGCAAGGCTTGAACAAGCACCTTCTTGGCACGCTTGCATGTTTGCTCGCTCCGCTAAGACAGGCAGTGCAGGAGCTGAGTGTGGAACGCTGCCCCACGCTCCAACACGTCCTTCCCGTCTACCTCCGTCTCGAAAAACTTTTCACCTCTAAAGCCGGTGAAGCGGGTGCTGGCAGTAAGCTCTGCCACTACTTCTTGGAAGCTCTGAAGGAAAACTTCAAAGTGGAACGTGTCCATCAAGTCGCAATGATTCTGGATCCGCAGCTTAAGTTGCGACCAGTCCCTGCATACCAGCACGAGGACATTATCTCAAGGGTGTGTGACATGGCTGCTAATATGAGGGAATCAGGAAGCGGTGGTTCTGGGGGCATGTCTGTGGACGAGCGGGATAACGAAGGACCATCAGCACCAAAGCGTGGCCGCCTGGACTGTGGGTTGGAGAGGCCACCGTGCGATGCTGAAGAGCCACAGGTACGAAAAGAGTTGTTCCAGTACCTTGGCGAACCACTCTTCAATGGCACTGGTGACCTGTTGCAGTACTGGAGCTCGGTCATGGACAGATACCCCAGGCTGTCGCGGTTAGCACTGTGGTTGCTGGCTGTACCGGCTGTAGCTGTGCATGGAGAGTGTGTGAGCATCTGCGAGCAGACCTTAGCCATGAAGAGAAAGCAGCAGGTCACCATGGAGGAGATGAACAAGCTGGTCTTCCTCAAGAGTAATTTTGCTTGAGACGGCTCAGGGCTTTCAGCTAATGGCACCATAGACTGTTTGAAATGGAGACTTTTTGAACTAGATGTACCGGTCACTTCTCTTTACCCCTTCCAAAAATCCAGTTTTATCCCAAGTGTCTATCAATAAGGCACATGATAGAATTTACCAAGGAAAGGTACATTAACAACTAATTCACAAACACCCTTTCAGACCATACAGTAGCTTGGCATTGGCAGTGGCAACAGAAGAAACTCTATGAAAATACAGTCTGTGTGAAGACACGGACGTGAACTTGTGTTTTCGATGTTTCGGTTAAACTATCGCTTAAAGTCGTGATGTGTTTTTATCAGTACGTGGCTCATCCATCTCTATCTTTTCTTTCAGTCGAATCCATCTGAAACTCAAGTCAGTGGATTATTGAAATCATGCACAATATACTTTCCATCTAGCGAAGGAAAAACGGGGTACTTAGAAAAAGCCATTTCTTTGCAATTACGCCTTTATGAAAACCACAAACACTCTTTGCTGTGACATCCGAACGATACCTCTCTTTTACAGTTTATCAGAGGGCAGATCAAGCTTTTAAAGGTTTAAGTCTTGTCGTAGACAGGCCCTGGTTCAGTAATCTCAGTTAACCGTTTTGAGTGTGTTAAGCTCTTGTTCAGCCTCAGGAGTTTAAGGCCAGCAAAACTCAAATTTATACTTGGGTCATATAGATAAATGATTTTACAATTATTTATTAATTTTTTTTTTCTTTTGTCAGTTCTCACAATAACGTTGCAATAAATGTTCCGTAGCAGAAGTTATACTGTCAAGCTGACTTTGATGCCTTGCACCTTTTGTAGCAGCCTTTTTTTTCCCATTACAGCTCACAGGGATCATTTCCTTCTACAATACAGTCTGCAATACCTAAAACAGCCACTTAAACCCCAAGATTGGATCCCCAATAATATTGGGTAATGGAAGTATATAGGAAGGATCTGATTTTTTTTTTCTTTAAGTTATGTAATTCAGATCTTGTCTCTGAAAAAGTGGGAATAGGGCTATGAAACACAGAAACTGTCTCTCACTGTCTCGGTACAAACCTCGAACAGAGGCAGCTAACTGCATTGTTGTTTGAATGCATTTTAAGAGGATAAAGCTAAACAAATATTTCATTATTTATGCACTGGATTTCTCTTATCATTATTTTCCTCATTTATCTACAGCAGGTAATTAGATTAGTGAAAGCATTAACTAGAAAAAAAAAATCATTGCCTAGATTAGGACCAAAGTACCTTTTAAAAGTAGTTTGTCATTGTGAATAATTGCCATTTCCGGACAGATTTGTAGTTTTATCTCATAATACTCATGCTTCCTCAACGGTTTCACCCTCATAAATTTCCACTGCCTTTGAACAACTGTTAATTTCAAAATCGTTCCAGTGAACAAGCGGAAGTAACAATTTTCACTCCATGATAAAATAAATGACCTTCAAGAGTATTTTGCAGTAGTTTTTTCCAAGGAAAGATGTGATTTAGTATTATAGTTTGTCTTGTAATGCCTTGAACATCTTTGTGTGATTATACAGATATGCATGCAGACAATATAATAATTTTTTTATCTTTAATAAAGTGGAAGAGATCTAAAAATGCATAGTCAATGTTCACACAACAGCACAAATACTGTTGTCAGTCCTATTTTGAGTGCTAAATAGGGTTTTGTTCATGTGCAGATGTCCTTTTTTTAAAAAATGACAGCCGCATTCTGCACCAATAGTGACTGACTTAAAATTTCTGGAGTCAACACCAAATTTTGAGGGTTCAGTTAATATGCTGTAGGACTGAAATGACAGTGAAGTACTCTTATCGCATCATAGAAATGGGTAAGCATGAGGTGTGCTCTTTGGGCTGTCGACCTCTCTCAGGTTATGTAAAATGATGGTATCATGTACTGAAAGAGAGAGTGAGACAAAACTCTTAAGTATTTAGGAAATGGGGGAAAAACAGTACTGAAGACCACATGAACAGTTCCTTAAAAAATTTTAAATCCTTAAAGTCTTGTATAGTCTTTTGGCTATCATCATCTGTTCATATGGTTACATGCGTTATTTGCCCTACAAAGAAGGGGACTGACTTTGGTTACCTGTAGAGACATTGTAGACACTCCTCTGCTGTAGTAGGTGCTGAAACCTGCTGGTAAATACGGTTGTTAATCCCAAACACTGACCACACACACCACATAATTTATGATAAAACTATAGCGAACAATCGTTTTGGCATTTCACGGTTGTGAATTACAGTTTAACCAATTTAATTTCCGTTATGTTTGACCAAAGATTAGTGACCAAAGACGCGTTGTGTACCTAAACCGCCATTGAAAGAGGCACTTGGTGTTTTATGCTTGTGAAGCTGCTGCTTTTAAACACCACGCTCTTTGCAGTGCTGCCTTATTATGTGCTCCTTTGTGCTTTTGGGCTTCCCTGTAAGGTCACTAAAAATATGAACAACGAATATTATTATTTTTTTTTTTATGAGAGAGATTGAGTCATCAACAAGCAGTTTAGTTCACTCCTTTTTGGCCTTACTTTTTGAATTTGACGTTCATATTGTTGTCACTGCGTGAACGTTTTTACGAGATATCTCAGTTGTAGAGTGGACTAAGGCTTCGCTCCAGAGGAAGTCAAAGTCGGGAAGTTGAAATTTCCCGCTTCCAACCTGCTTTAAGGTCAATCACACTGTCACATGGCATGTAGCCATACACCACAAGATGGCGCCATGACTCAGCGTGAGCATTTCGTGTTCCCATATCTATTATGGGCAAAAAATTTAAGCAGAAACATCAAATGCTCATGTTAGCTTTCGAGAAAAAAACACTGCCATCTTTCAACTATTGTTTAATTTGTCTTTTTTTAAACATCGTGGTTGAATAAAATAATTTGGATACATCTGAACGCAAATAAGCGGTCAATAGAGGAGTAACAACCGTATTTAGCTCCAGCACGTACGTGGCCATAACGTGAAGGCAGCCATTAGCCTGAATTGCTGATCTGCTGAAGAAAAAAGTAGCAGGGATATGCATGTTGTTTTGACTTGGTATCTCACGTACCCCAATACAGACAATGATACTGGCTCGCATGTGCAGATGTTCATATGTAAAAAGATTTTGATAAACCTGGCCCAGAAACAGCTGCTGTTGAATATTGTCGTCATTCTGTGTAACCACAAGAGGGCAGAAGTGTCTCAGAAATCTGTCTTTGCAAAGAGTCTCCAAACATCTTACCTCTGTTTTCTATTCAAGCATTTCAGCTATTTTGATAAACTCCGTCTATGAATATGTCAGACTTCATGAAGGTTTCACTCTTCTTTTTTTTTTTTGTTCTCCTCCTCCTTTTCCCTGGGCGAATGTGTACATTTTTGGGGGAAACGTGAAAGCTGGTCGAATGCAAAATGCTCTTCAGCAACAGGCAAGTTTTTGACAAATACTAATCTCTGAAAGTATAAAACACTGTTTTAATCACAACTATTTATGGATGTACAACAATTAGTAATATCGTTCATTCTGTTTGTTTGAGAAGGTCCCCCCTCCCTCCATTATAGTCCAGCCTACATTTGTCTTTGACAGGCATTTTTCTGATTTTGTGTGTTAAGTTGGTTCAGCTGTAGGTCTAATTTATACTTTTTTAACAACACTATTTTTCTAAACATGACTGATAGAGTTTTTTCTCTCCTTATCAACTGTCAGTAGTACACTGCGCTGTTCTAAGAATCTATCTACTCCTGTAGTATGTGCTGTGTGAATAAAATATCCTCAAACAAGCCAAAAGTTTATTTCTTTATTTTGGATGGTCACTCTCTTGATATTGCATTCTTGTTACAGTAATTGAACTTAAAGGAATAATTTGCCCCAAAAGTTATTTTATTTCTCTGTTCTGCTGAACAAAAAGAAAGATATTTTCTATTGTATTTTTATTCCTACTATGGAAGTCAATGGTGACCCAAAACAACCTGGTTACAGACTTTTTTTCAAAATATCTTCCTTTCTGTTCGGCAGAACAAAGAAATTCATTAAGGTTTGGAACTACTTGAGGGTGAGTAAATGATGAATTTTCATTTTCGGTTGAACTATTCCTTGAATGGTGTTTATTTATTTATTTATTTATTCCCAGTTGTAAAGAGAATTGTAGCAGGTCATGTTTACCCTAAACATTCTGAATTTACTATCCTTATCCAGCCCTGTGCAAAGCATGATGGGAAGGGGAAATCCACTTCCTAGTTACACAAGTAAAATCCTTTATTATCTTTAAAAAGGAAAATATTAAGTTGAAACAAAACAGAACTGTTTCAAGTCAGTTTAACATAATGCAGTTTAAATAGGGGACCAAACATAATGGTGTTAAAAAAAAATATTGTTTTAAATAAACTAAACAGTGTTGGAGAATCTTTTTTTGAGTGCATACAATTGCGACAATATGACATTAATTTGTCATTTAGAATTAATACAAATCAGAGATGCTCACAAGTCTCTGAGCTAGAGTCCAAGTCAAGTCTCTTTATTATATTAAGTCTCTGGTTATAATAAGTGTTGCATCACGTGCAGCGACCCATCCAACACTGCATAGCTATGTGTAAGGAATTCATAGCATGTAATATGTTATAATGACTGCTTTATCTATTAGCATAAAGTATCAGCTTTTATATAATCAGAGTAAACAGGCTATTGCAACATGACAAAAACACCAATAATGCATTTCTTTTAATTAAATATGTCTAAAATGTCTTTAATTGAGTATGTCTTATTCTCAAGTAAAGACGCGTGTAGCTGCTAGTATCTAATTGGCAAGTTGTTAAGGCAAAGTGTAATAGAACTGCTTAGCTCTATTTCGCCCACGTCCTAAGGAGCAACAGCCAGTTATCACAATATGTTTAGTTAATATTTTTGTATTTGTTTCCTCAATTCTTTCTAAGTATTTTGAATATGCAATTGCTTTTTTAAAATAAAACAGTGTACAAGACATACTATTAAGTTTCTTATGAGTGTATGTACACTAGCAGTAGAATTAACTACGATGCAACGCGGCGCCACCTGGAATCTTGCCTAGGGCGGCAAATTGGTTAGAGCCAGCCCTGATTATATGACCCCTTTGAAGAGTGGTTTTAATATGTTTGACTAATTGCATTATTGTCTCACTGGAAGCTGGCTGTAAAATCGGACTATTCTAGGCAGATCTCTGAAACATTACTCATAAAAAACAGCACACAGTCTTGAGTTTATCATGTACCTCTGTCACTTGGCTCATCCTCAAGGGCACCGAATGCTTCGCGGCGTAGAACAGAACAGGACAGTGCTGTAAATACAAACGCCCTCATTCACTTCATGCTTTTCAGTATGAGCCACTTAAGCAAAATGTACAGTACATTGTCAAGGAGGTTGTGTTGCTGAAAGTCTAGGTTTTCTGGGGGGGGTTTAACGCACTTAACCTGCCAAGTGGGAAAAATATATAACCTTATCAAAAAACGAAAGATCTAAAGTAAGGGGGTAGGAGAGATCTGAGGTGTGAAAGGATGACATGATTGCCTGGTTTATGAATATTAAATACACAGCGCTGTGTGATTAATATTCAAAAGGCTCATAAGTCCAGTAAGAGACAGACATTAGCAAATAGGTTGTATTATAAAAAGTAAATAGATTAAAGAAGTCCATATAATATCATGTTTGCACTTTATTTGTAATAATAGTCTAATACACTGTAAGTAAAGCAACATTCATTCCTCGTCCAAAATATGAAATTAGGATTATAGTTTTTGCTGAATAAAAGCATGTATTTGAGCAGAAGCTTCGTTAAATGTGAAGGCAAGGCACTTTCTGTTGAGATTTTACAAGTGCTCATGATGAGCAGATCATTCTACTTTGATCTTCTATTGGCACAAATCATATCTCATTTAAAATTAAAGAGATTCTGCTTCCCCAGTCTACATTTTGGCCCACAGCAGCAGATCAAATATGGTATAATCCACAACACTGTGTGGCAGTCAGATTGAATTGAGATGACTTTTAAACTGCAATTCAGTTCATGAATTTGAATAATGGAATACATGATTATATTTATGACAAAGAATTTAAACATAAACACAGATAACTAAATGTTAAAGTAAGCTTTTTCAAAAAAATCTGAAAAACTAAAACAAAACAACAACAAAAAACAAACAAAGGAAAGAATTTGTCATCCATTGTTTTGGATGTAGTAAAATACCCACAGGTGTACCAGAAAAAAACATCTGGGTCATGTTTGTAACATCAACACCAGGCTCCACCCCTGCTGTCACGTCACGATCACAATCCCCTGAGTACTGATGCACATCACCTG
>JAUMHQ010000053.1:22843593-22861895 GCA_032361165.1 Enteromius paludinosus
AACCTACCCAACTACACCCCCTGATCACCCCCTGTTCCTGTTACTCTTATACATACTGCTGTTACTAAATGTAGCTATGTAATTCCTGTTAAATGACTACTTAGTGAAGTGAAAAAAGTGTTGTTACTAATGTCCTCTTACACAAGTATTTTTGTTAAAAACAAGGAAGAAAAAATTATTAGACCTAATTCAAGATATTATTTGAACACAAGTCTCATTATTTGCGCAGGCATAGTAACATTGTCAGGTAACTTGTTTCACGTGGTAACTGGTTTAATTGAACTCAATTTAACTGAAATATTTGTATTATATCGCATTCTACGTTACTGCGTTATTTATTTGTTCATTCAGTTGCAGAGCTTTAGTGTAAAATCATATTAAATGAACAAACCACAAAGTACACACAAATATAACGACAACGGTAACAAGTGATCCAGTGTGACTTCGGCCACTTGTACTGTGAAAACTTTCAAATGAATGAAATGGTTAGAATTGTAGCCACTAGAGGGATACAAGCACGAACACACACACACACACACACACCCCTTCCCAACTCTCGAAACACTGTCCAACACTTGGAGAAGCATGTGTGGAAATGCTCCTGCCGTCAGTGCTTTACCTGTGACTTCAGCACAACACAAGAGGAGGATCGGAAAGACGAAAAACTCATGTAGGACTGAAACATGGGCTGGCCTGCTTCCATCACATTCGCACTCTTAAAAGACTGAAGGATCTCCAGCGGAGCTCACAGCATACATGAGGATCCGCGATGCTCTGGACACCTCCGAACCTCCTGCAGACCATCCCAATCACTTCAACTTCTAACACCGAAACAACTTCAGCACAAACAGCACCTGGATGTGCTCCATCCTCAGATATGACAGCCCGTCATGTTTGGACGTGTTCTGCATTCATGAATTGTTCTTAAACATTGTTTTGCGAGTAGAGAAAAACAGAAGTACAGTGAGTGTGGCTGAAGCTCTTTATTCATTGATTACTGACCGAATCAATGAATTTAGACGCGATCTCGTCAGAAGACTCACTTTAGCCTCCAGAAGAAGTAAAAAGAAAAACTCCAGCGCACAGAACGGCTCTTATAGTGAAGTAAAAAGCTTCATGGATTTGTGTATCTGGAACATTCGTCTTTGACAAAACGATTGTGAAAGACGAGGAAAAGAAAAGAAAACAACAATAACAAGTGGAAGGACTTTGGAGAGGGAGAGCCCGTCCCGTGCGCGTTTCTCTGGGACATTACCATACCCTTCTGCATCCTCATCATCATCCTAATCATTATCATCATCTCTCTTGTGTTGAATAAAATGAAAGTTTGGACTTTTCTCCAGTGTCTCGCCATCCTGCTCGTCCTGTGTGTGGGAGCAGACTGCGGGACGGTCCTGAGAAAGACGCGATCCAAACG
Organism: Enteromius paludinosus; assembly: GCA_032361165.1. NCBI lineage: Eukaryota > Metazoa > Chordata > Actinopteri > Cypriniformes > Cyprinidae > Enteromius > Enteromius paludinosus. Next base: position 22,845,011 of record JAUMHQ010000053.1, read on the forward strand.
CGAGCTGGTGAAGATCAGGGAAGCCAAAGCGGTCTTCCCGGGGGCTTGTGCCACCCGGCTGCCCCGGGGCAAGCGTTCCCTGCCGGCGCTGGACCGCCGGCTTCCCCGCCAGCGCCGCCGCTCCTCTCCGGCGGAGGATGCGAGCTCCTCTCGGGGAAAAGCCGTTTATTTTACGGGCAGAGGGGACCAGCTGAGACTGAAGCCCGGCGTGGACATACCAAAGGGCAATTTCACCCTCCAGATGTGGGTCAAAGCGGAGGGTGGGCAGCGTTCCCCTACCGTTATAGCTGGTAGGAACAGATATGCGTTTTATTTTTGAGTTTGAGTGAAATGAATGTTGGTGGAAGAATAATGCATGTGAGTGATGAGGCTTGACCAGGTGGCTTTAGCAGTGTTAGGATAGTGCATAACTTCCTCGTACCCCTTACAGATCAATCAGTTCCAATGTCGAATGATTAAGTAATCGCGTACATCAGCGCGGAGACTCCACACACATACACACGCACACCCACTTTAATTCATTTCTGATATTAGAGCTGATGTGACAGGAAAATTATGTCTTAATTAGTTTATATGTAGTCTTTCCAAAAGCTTAGGTTTGCTGTTTCAGCTCTGAGCTCAACAGAGAGAGTGGGACAGGACTTCCCCCTCCCCGCGTCACTGCGCGTCTGGTGAGGTACCCGGTGTACACGTACGACCCTTGAATCCCCGAAAGACCCCAACCCAGCCCCCTATACACACACACCCCCAACCCCCCCTTGGAGGAAAACACAGTAGAAAAGTGAAGCTGTACTGAGCGTCTCTTCAGGCGTCTGAACTATGGCAGACATTTCCAAATCTCATCGCATTGCAATTACGTTCTTCTCCATGACCTGCAGAGACCAGAAAACACAAATCTGAGTTTGCAAACGCCTCCGCATTTCTATAGAAATAAGTAAGCATAGTAACGTCGCTTTCGATTCCGCTTTCTGCCGACAGAGAGCGTAAAAGACACGATATGTCGGTCTTTTTTTGAAAGTCATGGGCAGAAAAAAATGCTGGCTGCGAGAAGTGTGTTTTTCTACGCAGTCACGCACGACTAGACAGACCGGAGTGAGAATTCTCTACTGATGCGGCAGTGGGCATCATTGATTTACGCGTGGCATCTGATGTCAGTGGGCCCCCCCTCCAGTAACCCACCACACTGAGATGACATCATCTCTTTCAGGATTGCAGTGGGTTTGCACTGGGACTGAATGCCTTACAAGCATTACTGAGATGAACAGTATACAATCTCCGATGCACACACACACTGGATCCATAATGCTTGCATGATGATGCTGTATATGGATATGATCAATACTTCATACAGTGGGGCCCACATATCTGAAATCACATCCAATAGTCTTTTATGCATATGATGAATCAAAGGCAGGGAGTTATGGCATTATCACAGCAAGAAAACAGATCTGTAGAAAGACAGGTAATGTCCTTGGAGAAAATATGCAATACATCATCCAAAATAGGTAAATCACTAATAAAAATCATCTTCATATTGACACAGAACAGAGTCCTCTATTTTTACAGACTTTTCTGAGGGTGTAGAGTCTGAGCACCAAAAAAATATGTAAAAAAATATCATGACTTGTCATATAAATATCTCTAAATATTCCTTTAAAATATCAATTAACATTTTTAAAAGGTATTTGAGAGACCTGTTTCACTGAATATATGTTGTGTTAGGATATTAAAAAGAAGAAAAAAACACAATAAAGCAAGAAAAAGTGATTGAAGTGACTCTGGCTTATGTAGACAAGCTTAATCTTTTAAATCTAATTCATGCCTCTAAGAATGAAGACATAAGTCAGTTGTTTTGAGAGAAGCCACTGCTTATTTTCGGCGGTTGCTGTTCTTGTTGTTGTTTTTGCACAGCGTTAACCTTAATGTCGAGACTTAATGTTGTTTTTGTGTTGTTTTGAGCTATGCCATTCCATTACACAGAAGATTTAAGAGCGAGGAATGGAGGAGTATTTTAAGACATTTGATGAAGGAAAAACAAAAAGCTTATCAACGTCCTAATGTCAGTAAATTCAGCACCCTGAACAGCGCTGAGTTTGTGTCTGCAGTATGTAAGATAGATTTGGATAAGTGCTTTATAGACCATCAATATTATTTATGGTCATGACTTGGCAGCAGAAGAAGATGGCCATCATCAGACAGCAAATTAGACATCTTGTATAGACTGTTGATTTTTAGCTTTGGAAACAGTACAGGAAAAAAAAACAAAAAACTTGATTTTAACAAAACCTTATGTTGACTTTGATCAAATGTTTAACACTGTCCATCTGGTACAAGAATGTGTTCAACGCATTAGATTGATGAGAGAGCAAGAAAAAAGTGCTTAGTTGACACTGATCTTCCATGATGATGAGATACAAATAGACTTACACAGCAGATCTGATCTGAGATACAGAATGCAAGTTTGACCGGTTAGGTGACATCAAACAAAGGGCATATAGGTTTCATGATGCATAAAACATCTACATTTTGTTTTAACTAGAAATGTCCTCTTTTCTCTCTCCTCTTATTATTAATTGTACAGTTATAAATTGTTTATGAAGCAATGTAATTTCACAGATTTTGCCAGATATAATATTGCCTTTTTTAAATAGCCGTATCCTGTTTACTGTAAAATGTAAGGGTTGTAGATGTATGTGAATATCCCTAAAACTCTTGTGCTTGTTTAATTAATTAATATTTATGGTGAGCTGAATGTTTTTTTTTTTTTGAGAACTTAAGAATGGTTAACCGACAATTTATTCAGAATACAAAACCTGGGTAACACTTTTTTAAGGGTCTAGAATAATGCATTAGTTAAGCATTAATTAATGGTTAATTTGTTCACAATTAAGCATTAGTTTAGCAAAAACACACTAGTAATTAATGGTCAACCTAACATTTTAAGGGCCCGAATTATGCCTTACTTAAATAAACTAGTAATTTATGATCAACGTGTTCACAATTATGCATCAGTTAACTATATTAATGGTAGTTTAGCCTTAATTATTAACTTATTCTAATCATTAAACTTAAATATCACTCAATAACTATAATAATGTCGAAGTAGAACAGGAGGTCAAATAGTCTTTATTACAATATTTTGCAAACCAACAGTAATTAAACATAATAACATTAACTCACACACACACACATATATATATATGTGTGTGTGTGTGTTAATAAGTTGTTATAACTAGAAAATAATTGCAATTAAAACCCAATTAATAAAATACAATATCATGAATGAGTAACCATAAATAAATGTATGTTTTCTAGCAAATTATTTATAATAGGCGTTACTGTTTTGTTTAAAGGCACCTTTATGCAGGTTCATGTCATTTTCATACATCATATCCCTTCCTCCTCTACCTGAAATGTTTAAATATTGAAGTACAGTTGGCTTTTCCCACACATTTGTTGTCATTTTTTTCCCACAGGTCTCTTTGACAAATGCTTCTATGCCTCCAGTGATCGTGGATGGTTGTTGGGAATTAAAGCTGTGAGTGAACAGGGAAACCGTGACCCACGTTTCTTCTTTTCCCTTAAAACGGATCGAGCACACAAAGTTACCTCCATTCATGCAAATGCCCGCTACTTACCTAATCACTGGGCACATGTAGCTGTGACTTACAATGGCCTCTACATGAAGTTATATGTCAATGGTGCTCAGACAGCTGTTAGCAGGGAACAGTCAGGTGATGTCTTCAGTCCCCTTACTAAAAAGTGTAAGGTAAGTTTAATTATTTAGTGTTTCAGAGTTTTACATTTTACATAACAAATTTGAAGATTAATACACATTTTTTTAATATATAATTATAATGTAGTAGTATTAGTTAAAGGTGAAGTGTGTAATTTCTGTGTGTCTAGTTTAGGGTTGTGTAAACTCTCTCCTGGAGGGCCACTGTCCTGCAAAGTTTAGCTTTTACTTATTTAAACACACCTACTTGAAACATTTTATCATACCAAATAATACTTTGATTGGCTGGTTGAGGTGTTTCAACTGGGGTTGGAGTTAAACACCTAGGGACAGTAGTCCTCCAGAAAGAGGATTGCACCCCTGCTCTATATGAACCAAAATGACAAATTTCTTGCATGTTGATTGGACCACAATGCAGCCTACCAAATGAATCCATCAATGATTAACTAACACAGTTATCTGCATTTAGTAATGAAAAGTATCTTATCAGAAAAAATAAATTACGGTAACACTTTATTTTATGGTTACACCCATTAGTTGCTTTTTAGCCCGCATATGACTAGAATGTTAGCCATTTATAAGTGCCAATTAATCAGATATTAATGCCTTATTCTACATTAACTTATTCTACTTTCCTAATCCCACCCAATACCTAAACTTAACAACTACCTTACTAACTATTAATAAGGAGCAAATTAAGAATTAACTGAGGGAAAAGTGTTACCTATTCTAAAGTGTTACCAAACTTACACTCTTCACCTTTAAAAAGGTTCCTGATCTTACATAATGCACATCCTGTATGCAAATAAAAACAGATAAATGTAATGATTCCATCTGATTTAAAATTCAAGGTGCTGATGGTGGGTGGAAATGCCTTGAATCATAACTACAGAGGCTCTGTGGAGCGTGTTGCTTTGTGGCGACAGGCTCTCTCTCAGAGGCAGATCATGAGGGACATGCATGGACACGAGGACCCTGAGGACCTGGTTGATCTGGTGATCCGTGAGACATTTGAACACCCAGCACGCAAATGGCTGGCTGTGAAGGACGGCAGCTTCCCGATCCCAGATGAGGGTACTCGTGCAGGGTTGGGGTCTTTGGATGCTACTCTGGAGCCTCCAGCTTGCGGACAGACGGTGTGCGATAACACAGAAGTGGCACGCAACTACAATCATTTCTGGAGCTTCCGCCGCCCTAAAACAGTACGGTATCGTGTTGTGAATGTGTTTGACGACTCTCAGCGCAAACCCACTGTCACAGATCAACAGATTCACTTGCAACATCAGCATCTGAATGAAGCCTTTAACATGTACAACATTACTTGGGAGTTGACTGTGCACAATGTAAGCAATTCCTCTTTATATAATCGTCTGGTGCTTGCCAACTGTGACATTAGCAAAGTGGGTGATGAGGACTGTGACCCTGAATGCAACCACACTCTGACTGGCTTTGATGCTGGTTACTGCAAGCCCAGGACACGATGTCCTGAACATAAACTAGGGAATGGCATCTGTGATCCAGAGTGCAACTGTGAGAACTATGGTTACGACAATGGAGATTGCTGCAACCCTAGCATCACTGATGTGACCAAGACTTGCTTCAATCCAGCTTCTTCATTAAGGTAAGATTTTAAGATCAGCCAGTCCGACATCAGAGGGTTTTAAAGACACCCTATCTGGTTGGCTAAATCTGGTTTGTTCTGCAGACTGCATGCATGAATATATCTGTAAAAAACATTTCATATGTTGGGGACAATGAAGAGCTCACATTGCTAGTCTTGATATAAACAATTAATCTGACAGTGATATACAAATGCAAATAGTAATTAGGCTTGTCAGTATACTGAACTGTTATAAATTGAACAAAAACGTACACATATTTCCTTATAGCCTTGATATTGCCCAGCTCTAAAAGGCTAAATGTGGACAATTAGGCATTAAAATGTTTATTTTTTGCAAAGAAGCTTAAAAAAGTGTGCTGTAAAAAGTAGTATACAGATAAAAGTGACTTAACAGAGCTTTGGTCCAGTTAGATAGGTGGCCTATAAAAGTGCAACTTCTAGTCCGGAAGAAGAAGAGCATTGACTTTCACTGGCTTGGCTTCACATTCTCCTTTCAAGATAAAATCATCATGTAACAGTAATCATTCATTTGTGGGAAATATTTGTCAGTTATCTACATTCTTACCTAAGGTAAAATATTTGACAGACAGCTGAACAGAATAAACTAATGTCATTAATAACCCTGACAAAACAAATGGGAAAGAGAAGAGAGAAAACAAAAACAAAAAGGAAACCATGAAACAAACTAAACTAGTACATTCATGACGTTACACTCCCTGGGAACGATATGTCCTTGCACTACAGAAGATCCAACTGAGGAGGGAGGGCAAGGAGCTGGAGAAATACTGGAAGTAGGAGAAGGAGATGAGGATGAAGATGATGGAGGTAGTAACTAGGTCAGATCCAGGAACATGAGGAGGCAGGTGTGCACCCAGATGGATTACAAGGATTACAGCCCATGACATAGTCGATAGAGGGAGGAGCCATGGTGGATGTAAAGCTAATATCACCAGGGTTCCGACTGATCGGGACAAAGTCACTTGAGGAGCCCAGGGCAGAGACGGAGAGCAGAAGAGCCAGTGTGACACCTTTGGTCGGGAGGACCAAAGCAGAGTCGACAGCTCCTGCAAGCTGAAGCTAGAACCCAAAAGACCGTGGTGAAGCCAGAGCTACTGAAAACGAGTCACAAGGAAGGAGTAACTAGATGGAGCCAGAAAGATTGAGGGATGAAGTGAAGCTAGAGGAGTGGAATCCTAAAGCAAAAGAGAGTCTACCAATTACAAAAGGTGGAGCCAGAAGGGCGAGAAGTGTGGTGGAGCCAGCTCTTTGTCAAGCCACATTGGAAATGAGGGAGCTAGGAGCATAGATAGAGCGAATGAGGGTTGAGGTGGAATCCAGGGCTTGAAGACTGGAGGCAGAGACATGGGATCCTCATGCCAAGGTGGAGCTGGAGGCTATAATACCCAAGGTGAGACAAAGCACCAGGATGGTCCTGACTGAGGGTGAGCTGAGGGGTTCACAGGAACCAGTGGAGCGAGAGCTGAATAATTAGCAGATACTGTATGTGGAAAGGATGCAGGAGACTAGGAAGGAACACAAAAGGTTTAAGAGATTCAGGAATCAGATTCATGGATGGAACTAATGTAATGACAGATTAATCTGGGCTGGTGGCTGGAGATGTCCTCCACTGGAATGATGGTAAAAAGGCAAGCATCCACTCCACAAATGCAGCAAAGCTTTTTCAAGGACTTCCCTCGGACAGCTTGGTTTTAGTCAAGGTGTTGAGTCGGACATAGTAGAAAGTACAGAGGCAGCTGTCCAAGTAGTGAGTTTGGTATGCCAGGTTGTTTACCAGGTTGTGACGGTCACTCATGTGAACAAGCACCGATTTACCTGTGATTTTGGGCATTTGTATGCGATTTCTCAAAACCTGTCGGCAAGTCAAAATCGGGGCTAAAATCGAACTCTGCATAAGCTGGTCCTGGGCAGGAGCTAGTTGCTTAGGACCTGCTCTTGGCCAGGTAAGGACTAGCTTAAACCAGCACATGACCAGCAATTGTGGATTATTACTAAGCCTCTCACAACTCTTCAGTTTATTGCAGTGGGATATTTTCTTCTTGTTTTTCAAGAGCACTTCAAGAAAAATCCTTTTTATCAAGGATCCATCTAGGGCAACTGTTACCGTCTGCTGTTTGGTGATTTGCTCACGGTTTTAAACACCAGCATTTTTTGCCAAAAGATGAAAAGAGTAAAAGGAAATTAGATTTCTAAGTCTGAATACCTGAGGCCATTGGATAGAAAGCACAACATGTTTACAATTCCAACAATGGATAAGGTCTGGTTTAACTTTTGGACTATATGAAAGGTAGCTATGTTAATTTTTTTCACAAAAATAGGTAGAGCCCCAAGGACGCACACACTGTAGTAATCCTAAACTATGAGTTTTGTTTTGTGGGGGATTTATTGCCTTAAGAAGTAGTTTTTTGGTGGCTTTTGGTTTGTTGGGTAGACTGCAAAGTAAAAGTCAACATTTCAAGGAAGCTTATTTGATCATTGTTTAGACTGGTCACCGAGCAACAATTTTGTTTTCGAAATGTAATTGTAAACGTTTGTTCATATACGTGCACGAAAGTTCATGAGAAAAGTTTAAACGTTCCGTGTTGAGAGAAAAGAGTGAATGAATTGATAAGTTTAAACAGCCTTGTTACATCTTGATTCATCCCAGTATTCCAGTATTGTCCTTGAATTTCTTCTGCATGCCTTAATTGAGCTTCTCTTTCAAAGGAAAGCAATGTTTTCTATTAGCTTTTTTGAGTGCTTTCCAGGCCACAGAATTGCATCCAAAAGTATTCTTAAAGCTCTTCAAATAACTGTGTGCGGGCTATGAGGTGACATCAGTCACGAAAAACATGCAGGTGGTTTTTCCCAAATATTATCCCATCGCAGTCATCAAGAGACTGTTTATCAGTGGATATCCAATCCAGTAACAGAAATCAGCAGTTGGCCAAACCGTAGCTTTCAATGGAAATATTGCAACTGATGGATGAAAGATGGTTTAGAAAGATTAGAGTGAGAACAGAAGAAGAATTTTCAGATAAGCACCCCAAGTGGTTGTTTATTTTGTTTTGATTATGGGACATCTAGGGAGACATGCTGATGGCTGCACCGCAAACATTCATCAACATTCCTTCTTAATTGTGGAATTCTGGATGAACACTATGCTACATGCATGGCGCAGCAATGACTGTGTGGTCGGACGTTTATTTTTGTAGACCTGGTGCCTGTTACCACTTTGCTTGTTTGGAAATCTAGCTAACAGTCTCTGAAAAATGTGAATGATATCAACTTATGTTGTCTTACATGTTTTAGGCACGTGTTGTAAGTTATTTCTCCATGCTTTCTGAAGAATGTATACAGTGCCACATTGTTTTTTTTACAAGCAAACTGCCCATGTGTAAGGAGAGATTTGTGTTTTTACTTTCATAAGATCAATGATCAGATTTGATGGCGTATACACTGTTGTGGTTTACCTATAAGCCAAAAGTTAAATGCTTGTGTGAATCCACACCATGTCTACATGCTTGTATACATTAATTGATGCCTTGCTTTGGATTCCTGCCCATTTTTGCACACGTTGTTGATGTGCAATAAGAAAAATGTCTGTCATGGCTTTGGTCCAGAGATTAGTCACAGATGAAAGTCCATATTACATTATCATCAGCGACACTCATGCTTTCCCTTTGGCTATTGTGTGTGTTGGGTTAATTGATGAATGGGATTTCCTGGTCTGTCACATGGGTCACCTCAGGGAGGTCCTTCATCAGGTGCTTTACAGTTGTGTGAACTCTAAGTGCCAATGGAGCCCGTAAACATACCGGACGTTAATGGTTTCGCCCTAATGGAGTGTTCTGGTGTAAAACTGGCTCTTCACACTTTGAGCTGAAGGAGCTACATGCTCATAAAAGCACCTGTCTCTGGAAAGACACTTACATTTGCACACCTGCTTTGGTCTCCAAGTTTGCTGTTTAAAACGTTAATGCGGAGCAGATTGGGGAAAGAGAGAACATGGTTGTAATGGATTCTTGAGAGTGATGTTAACAGTTGCTGGACAGCTTCTCTGCTGGAACGGAATACAGAGTGCAAATGAATGATCAAAACTCAACGCTGATTGCTCTTGCATGCACAGAATTTGCAAAGCAGCGATAATTATGGTAATAATTTAAACTTTTAAGGTGAAGGGTCAAAGGACAAGATTTTCATTATCTTAACTTTTGGTCTTGAGTCTCATTAAGAATCTCAAATCAGTATGACCAGTTAAAACTCAAAGAATTGAATAAACAAAAAATTAAATAAATTGAGAAAACCACTCTAATAATGACCAATGCTACGTTCATAACAACAGGTAGACACTCAAAGACATTCATCTCTTTAATGTAGCGTCTCATTTAATTACAGAGGAGCAGCAGTCCTGTTTTATCCTCCGTAGAACGAGTTTTCCAACAACTTCGCACTGGTTGAATTTAGATTAATTGGTATGTCATAATAAGCGTCATAAACTCCATGTAACAAGACGGTTGAGGTTTGAGTACATATTTACTCTTTGTAGAATATAAGAGAATTAACGTTAAAATGCATAAGTACTTGTTCTGTTTACATTATAGACACTGTGCTCATTTTTACCATGTGTCTTCATCTCTGACCCCAGGGCCTATCTGGATGTGAAAGAGCTAAAAGAGATCCTCAAGCTGGATGGTTCCACACACCTCAATATCTTCTTTGCGAATTCCTCAGATGAAAACCTTGCTGGAGTTGCTACCTGGCCATGGGACAAGGAGGCACTGACACATTTAGGTATAGACAATTCTGCAATAATGCAGTCAAGTTCAAGAGTCTGAACTGAGTTTCTACAGTCATATATGTCTTAAGTCTCATACACACCAAGACAATTATAATATGTTCAAGTGGCTAGCATTTTTTTGATGCATCTTTGTGCTCATACCCAAGGAATTTCCGCCTTTGTTTAGTCAATAAGCATTAAACATCTGCGATAACCGCGCTCTATGTTAATCCTGGTGTGCACAAGCTTGTACTCTTTACCTTCTTTCAGTGGTTCCTGTTCTCAGGCTGTTTAATCTGCAAGTGGCCATAAACCATCTGGAATATTTAAGAACAAGCACTAGGGCTTACACTGTATTCTTTTTCCTCATCTCTTAGGTGGTATAGTTCTGAATCCATCTTTCTATGGTACATTTGGCCACACTCATACCATGATCCACGAAATTGGTCATAGTCTAGGACTGTACCATGTGTTCAGGGGTATCTCTGAGGTTGAGTCCTGCAACGATGCATGTTTAGAGACTGAGCCTTCACTGGAAACTGGAGATTTGTGTGCTGACACCAATCCCACACCCAAATACAAGTACTGCAGGGACCCTGAGCCTGGGAATGAAACGTGTGGCAACCGTAATTTTGTTCACACGCCCTTTAATAATTACATGAGTTACGCAGGTAAGAACATTTCTATGTAAAATCGGTTTCACTGTATTTTACAGTTTCTGTACTTACAAATACTTACAGTGTACCTACCTAAAAAAGGACTGGTAATAGAAGGTAACTACATGGGATAGGGTTAGATTTAGGGCTAGGTTCAGGGCAAGTACCTAGTTTTTATTTAGTTATTGTAATTACTAAAATAAAAAAATAAAAAAACATAGTACATGAGTAACAGTATTGTAAAATAAAGTGCTACCTGAAACTCTCCTAATCTTGACTGTAAAAAATTATAACACCAGTTATGAATACTAACCAATAAACTATTAGCATGCATATTACTAACATATAGGCTAATTATTAGTACTTTTAAAACCTGTTATTCATGTTACCTCAAACTGGAGGTTAAAAAATAAAAATCATTGTTTGATATCCATGTTGGCCTTCGAGCTTCTGAACTACAATGACTTTTCATATGCTATGGATCTATCAGGAACTAGGCCAAATAACTGTACTTTCACTCCATTTTTCCCCAGATGATGACTGCACTGATTCCTTTACGCTTAACCAGGTGGCTCGCATGCACTGCTACTTGGACCTCATATACCAGACCTGGCAACCCGACTACCGGCCCCCTCCTGTCCCCATGGCACCTCAAGTGGTAGAACAGAGACAGGACTCCATTACTGTGGAGTGGTTTCCTCCCATTTCTGGCCACTTCTATGACAGGTGAACTGTGGTTGCAATGGCATAGCACGTACCCTGGGGACTATTTTTACAAATATATGGAGTAAAATACACATGAGCATTTAGACAGATGCAATCTGATATATAGAATGTCATGGGATATAAATTATGTACTGTAGGCAGAGAGGAGACATGTCCAAGCATGTTCTGGTTAGTAAATATTGAAAGAGGAGGGGTCAGAGATATTTTGCAGTCATTTATTTTTTAAATGCATTGAGAGGATAGATTGGAGGAAGTGCAAAAGAACTGAGAATTTTCAACATCTGCCAAATCGCTAACACATGGTGTCAATTAATGGCACCTTGGCTGCATTGCAGATACAGTGGAATTATTTACAATGCCTTCCAAAATCATCTTGTTGGCTCTTAAATATTCACATTTCATGACTCAGACCTGTGGAATTTTGTTGAGTTATTTTGCATCGGTTTTATTGAGCTGAATGCAGTCAGGGATATTTATTTGTGGGCCTGTAGACAGTCCGCAAGGGACCGTTATGTGAGAGACAGGTGGAATTCACTGGGGCAAGCGGCGGGGGAATCCCCTTAGAAGGAACATGTTGAGACATGTTGCTCTCAAACTCTCCACTTGGACCATGTGACATTGTTTACTGTATATCCATATAGCATTCTAACACCAGTCTGGCTGCTTAAGTGGAAACCAGATTTGTCAAAATTGCTTAATGAGTCACTGGAGCTGATAAGGGAATTCTTACTCCAGATCAGAAATATAAATATTTTCAACAGTGTACAATAATTTTCGCATAACAGCCTATGTTTTCCAATAAGTAGTGGTGTAGTAGTATTATCAAAAGTACTACCAACTACCAACAAAAACATTTAATTCATTACATTTATTTTATTTCTGGAAATATTTTAATATATACTGTTGATAACATTTTAACAATGTTTCTAGCATATAGAATAAGGATTTCAAAATAAATGTATTTATACACATTACTTATTGATAAAATGTATTGGACAATTAAATTTACACTAAATTTGCATAATAACCCTTGGAAATAATACTATTGTACTACACCACTAATTGTTGACAAACATAAGAAAAACTACTGTACAGTACACTGTTGAATACAGTTATGATTTTGGGAAAGACTGAAAATATGATAAAATTATGTAGTCAAACAACTACAGTATATAAAAGTACATCTCAATATATTAGAATGTTGTGAAAAAGTTCATTTATTTCAGTAATTCAACTCAAATTGTGAAACACGTGTATTAAATAAATTCACTGCACACAGATTAATAGTTTAAGTCTTTGGTTCTTTGATGATTTAGGCTCACATTTAACAAAAACCCAGTAATTCACGCAACAAATAAGAATATTCTTAAGACTATTAAAAAAACAAAAAACAAATTGTGAATTGTTGGCCTTCTGGAAAGTATCATCTACTCAATACTTGCTAGGGGCTCCTTTTGCTTTAATTACTGCCTTATTGCATGGGCATCGCATGGAGGTGATCAGTTTGTGGCACTGCTGAGGTGGTATGGAAGCCCAGGTTTCTTTGACAGTGGCCTTCAGCTCATCTGCATTTTTTGGTCTCTTTTTCTCATTTTACTCTTGACAATACTCTATAAATTCTCTATGGGGTTCAGGCCTAGTGAGTTTGCTGGCCAGTCAAGCACACCGACACCATGATCATTTAATCAACTTTTGGTGCTTTTGGCAGTGTGGGCAGGTGCCAAATCCTGCTGGAAAATGAAATCAGTATCTTTAAAAAACTGGTCAGCAGAAGCATGACGTTCTCCAAAATTTCTTGGTAAATCGGTGCAGTGACGTTGCACCCCAAATTATCACAGACTGTGGAAACTTAACACTGGACTTCATGCAACTTGGGCTCTCATCTGAAAAGAGGAGTTTGGACCACTGGGCAACAGTCCAGTTCTTCTTCTCCTTAGTCCAGGTAAAATGCCTCTGACATTGTCTACGGTTCAGGAGTGGCTTAACACGAGGAATACGACAACTGTAGCCAAATTCCTTGATACGTCTGTGTGGTGGCTCTTGATACCTTGACCCCAGCCTCAGTCCATTCCTTGTGAAATTCACCCAAATTCTTGAATCGATTTTACTTGACAATCCTCATAAGGCTGCGGTTCTCTCAGTTGCTTGTGCACATTTTCCTTCCACACAACTTTCTGTTAAAATGCTTGGTGAGGTACCCTGTGAACAGCCAGCTTCATTGGAAATTAATATTTGTGACTTACCCTTCTTGTGAAGGATGTAAAGGATTGAAGGATCTGAACTGTCAGATCAGCAGTCTTCCTTGTGATTGTGTGGCCTAGTGAACCAAACTGAGAGACCATTTTAAAGGCTCAGGAAACCTTTGCAGGTGTTTTGAGTTGATTAGTGAACCTAACGCTGAGTTCAGACTGCACGATTTTAGCCCCGAATTTGACTTGCCGACAGGTTTTGAGAAATCGCAGACAAATGGTGTGCTGGTGCTGTGCATGCGAGTGACAATCACACAGTGTGAACTATCAGAGATGCAATCTGAGAGAATCGCAGACGGGTCAATGACACCCGTGAGATATTTGGCATGCTAAATGGCGATTCAAAATCATGCCGTGTGAAACGCTACCATTTTCTTGCACACATGACCTCGCTGTTTCCATGCCAGTTCTTGTGCTGTGAGACAACATTGTCGGCGACTCTTCCTATTGTAAAGTCATGCAACCCCCTGTCGCCGATCTATCATGCAAATGTGAACACAGCAGTGACAGAATACTACCCCCAGTTCTACCCCAGTCATGCAGTGTGAAGATCTGTGACGTGACTACTTTGAAAATCGTGCTGTCTGAATTCGTAATAAATCATCACAATTAAAAGAACCAAAGACTAAAACTACTGGTGTGCATTGAATTTATTTAGTTTCACAATTTGAGTTGGATTACTGAAATAAATGAACTTTTCCTCAACATTCTAATTTATTGAGATGCACCTGTAATAAAATGTAATAAATAAATAAAAATAAAAAAATCAATGCAATGTTTTGTTGATAGTGCATCCAATAGTGCATCTATTTTTTTCTTATATAAAAGACACTATAAAACTGCTTTAAGGGCATTCTTCTGGGATTTTGATTTTGTTTGGTCTTTACAAATATAATCTGTCCATGTGAAACTCAGCAAACTCCATCCCAAACACAATTTCTATCTTTTTGGTATATTTAATGATTTCTTCCATTTTTTTTAATCTCCATTTAACTTCCCATTGACTTGAATTTGCCGTATCTAAGTTGCATTTTATCTATCTCTGTTGATTTCCTAGAGAAGTGGGATCAGTATGTGATAAATGTGCAGAGGGTCTCGTCCTCCTGCAGTACGCCTCTAATTCTTCTTCTCCGCGTCCCTGCTCCCCATCTGGCCACTGGAGCCCCAGAGAAGCAGAGGGTGAGTTTTTTCATATCTCCACGATCACTTCTTCTAATCACATTTGTTTGCCTTTGGCTAGTCATGCATCCAGTCAATGCTTCTTTAGAGAATCAAGGTATTGACTGCATCACAAGCTATTATGTGTGTTGTGTCTAAGATGCAATTGCCAAAGTGCCTGGATATTACACATTTTTCAACTATGCCGATATAGAGAATTTGTCATAGAGGTGTCTACTGTCTGCATTCCGGATCAGTGTGATTTAGAATTAAGCAAAAGCCTTGAGAAAATATTTGTGGTCTGTGCATGTCCCCGGACAGACGCTTGTGGGAATTTCTGGTCCAGCATTTGCAATAGTGAACTGTCTCTGCAACCAGAATAGAAAACCTCAATGTCTCTGGCCCATTGAAACTCATTACAAATAGACCAGTTCGTCTCAGCGGGATGCTTGCTTAGCAGAGCCATACGAGTGTGCAGGCTCTCCTGGTCAGAAGCATGTGGTTGCCGAAGTCTCTCGAGTTCATGACGGCAGCATCCCAAAGGAAATGTTTGTTGTCTGTTGTCATGACAAATTTGTATCCCAAGGGGAAGATTCTCATTGGTATATGGATTCTAAATGGATATTCTCCTAGTATAGGATATCCAGACCTGCATCTACTTCAAATCACATTTTTAATTTTTGTGTTTTTGTACGTAAAAACAATATTGGATTTTGGAAAACACTCTATGTAAACAATTCATAAAACCATTTTGTAAAGCAAGGATTCATACAAGCAAAATTTGCCAATGACTGTTTTGAGAGAGGTCTCTCAAACATTATAGTCCTGCCCTAAGTTTACGCTACCTAGTCACTATTTCTTTGTGAACCTAGGAATGGTTGTTAGCAGGTATAGCCATACCACACACTCTTGTGCAAAAAAAATATCTGCAATCTTATAGGTAGGGTAAGCGATTTCTCAAAAAGTTGGGGCCGTGTACCAAAACAAAATCGGAGAGATTAGGCAAGATGTAGGACCGGTGTAAATATTGTATCAGCTTTCCAGCACCGAAGAGAACTCAAGTAGCGGAAGGCCTGCGATGGGATGCCAAGATTGTTCTGGTTTTTCTCGATGGGTGCGTCAGTCTACACCAGACGATTTTAATGGACAGCTAAAGTTGTGTCAGCAAGTCATAAATAGAACGCAACAGCAGTTTTCTGTCAGAGATTTGTCATCAGCATCACTGATTGTAATTACTTCTATAGTATTTTGTCCCGACACTCGCATCCCGTGTAGACAGTGTAACATTGGTTCTGCTTTGTTTTACAGAACTAATCATTGCCTGGGTTGCATAGGTTACGTATATGCGGGGCGAGACCCTTTTGGGGTAGGGGTGTGTTTGTTTTGGTGGTTTCAGATTTCAACATTGGCTTCCAGAAATGGTTTTACCCTAACTTTAAGTCTTTCCTACTTGCATCAAGTTGCCAGCATCTTTGCATGTTTAATGATCCCGTTATTTTACATGTTCAGCTGCTTACATCATTTGTTTCAGCTTTTTTTCACATGCTTTGACCTAAACATTTAATACTCTTTCATAAGATACGGGACACAGTGAAAACACGGGAAGTCAGAAAATTCCTGTCAGTGGCAGCAAAGAGTTAAACTTAATTTATTCTCCATAGTTTCCATTAAGTCTCATAAGACTACAACATGATTAGTCACATGACATTGACAGCTTGGGTGTTTGGTCCAAAAACCACTGTGTACTCATCTAAATATGTGGGGAACTATGTATATATGGCTTTTCTAGATAAGATAGAGCTCCTCGAAAACAAACAGAGCAATATATTGAGTGTTTACACTTTTCTGCAAAATTAACCCAGTGGTGGACAGTAACGAAGTTATCCGTTACTGTACTTAAGTACATTTTTCAAGTATCTGTACTTTACCGGAGTAGTTTTATTTTTAGCAACTTTTACTTTT
>JAUMHQ010000053.1:22933504-22954546 GCA_032361165.1 Enteromius paludinosus
TGTCCATGTACTGAACTGTTATTATTCAACCATGCCAAGGTCAATTCAGTTTTCCATTCTATGGCACCTTTAAGATAATTTGTATAATAACAGTACTCCACGTACTTTACTGCAGTTATTGTTACTCTAATTATGAGCATAATCACATTAACTTAATCGCAATATTCTGTTAACATGACTTTAATTGCCTACTCGCGCTATGAACGTGAAAAATGTCTGCAGTGTATAAGAGAATCAACCTGCTAATGTCTCCACAGCCGTATTTCATACTGAAGTGCCTCTACTTTGGCCTTGACTCAAACCCTCATCTGTTTTTAGGTACAAAAAGGCAGGATATTACTCCATAATCAATGCTATGAATTAGAAAGTCCACTTTGTTGTGCACCAAGATAAATTCGCATACTGTATGAATTCACGTCATGAACAAATCAGTCTGTTCAGCCACTGAGGCTAAGACAAATGGTTCCGTGAATGCGCAAATGTGAACTGCACATATGGTCCTAGTTTTGAGCGACTGGAGATGCATTTTATCCAGAAAAGCAGCTGAGGCCTGTCCCGAGGGAGGCCGCAATGCAGCAGCTGGTGTCAGTGACGCACTGACAACATTCAATTGTGACGTCAAGTGCCAAATAACATTCAAATTCTATTTTCAATCCCTCCAAGGGGCTCATCAATTTTTCAAGTCGGTGCCAAGTCCAGACATCTTGACCAATGATGCAAGCTGTCATTACAATCTTAAAAAATAAAGGATATTCGTTGGCATCGACGGTTCCAGAGTCTTTAACATCCACAAACCTTTCCATCCCACAAATAGTGGAAAAAAGTTCTTCAGGTTAATAAAATGTTCTTCACGTGAAGAAAAAATAACATCGTTCTATTAAGAAATGTTCATTGGACGCTAACTTTAAATGGTAGTTTCATGAAACGGGTGTCTGGACAGCCAATATCCTGCAGAGTTTAGCTTCAACCAGTTCTTGCCTGGAAGACTCTAGTAAGTCTGAAGGCCTTAATTAGCTGATTCATGTGTTTTTAATTAGGGTTGAACTCTGCATGTCAGTGGCCTTCCAGAAACTGGACACCACTGTGTTTCAATGGTATCACTGTAAAAACCTCTTCTGGGATCTTGATTTTAAGAGTCTACTCTGAACTGTTTGGTTTGCATGTTTTAACGTGTTTCTTTTCTCCTTCAAGGTGATTCCGTTCCCAACGTCTTGTGATATCCGAAGAGAGTGCGCTTGCCGGGACCCCAACGCCTTGGAGAACCGAAAGGGAGAGCCCTTGCACTCACTTGGTTAACACGTTCCTCCAAGCTGGTGCGCAGACTGGGACAGGATGAGATCTTCTTCCCAGAAATGCTGCTGCTTCACAGTTGTACCTCTCCTCTTATAGCTGTTCATCATTTCCAAGTCAGAGTCTACCTGCTATCTTTTACACTACATTTGGAAAAGGATCCCAATGTTAAGACCCCATAAAGGACCAAAGCTGGTTTGTGTATGCAACCCGAAGATCACTCACAACCCCTCCAAATAATGAAAGCAAAGCATCTCAAGGGAAACATACAAATTTGACCAAAGCCACTCTCAAAGCCAAACACACTCTCGAATTCATAGGGGGGACTTGATTTGTTTTAGCTTGTCTTGGATGTGACCTCAATCGTCCCAGGAAGGTGGTGTGTGGCATTTCTGCTTTCGCCCTACGGATGCAGACTGGGTCCCAAAACTGGGGCTGTAGAGCAAGCGCATAATCGTGTTTTTTTTTTTTTATGACTAATCAGTGATTATTTAATGTTTCTGAAACTACAAATCAATCAAATATAAATGCACAATGGGGAAGAGCTGCAGGTCTTGTCACACACTATTTATGTTCTGTTATGAAATAATAGCATATTGAGGTTTCTTTAAAATGCACGCCGATAGATCTGTGCATAAAATTGGTTTCTTTAGCATGGCTGCTGTTGTTGCTGCTACGATTGCTGCTAATTAGTCAAACAACAGACAACAGGAATATGCAGGCCATGATCTAGTGTGTCGTCAGTCTGCCTTAATATTTACCTCTATATTTTAATATAACCATCCATGACCGAAAACCTCCCATTACGACCAGTGCTGAATTTTATCTCGTCTGGTCCGAATGCAAAATAGACACAAATTCCCGAATGTAGAGGCCATTGTCATAAACCTTTTTTTTTTTTGTTTTTTTTTTTTTTTTTTTTTTTTTACAGAAATGCTTAGTTCATCTAAAATTTCTAAATTTACAGTACACACTATTTTGATTGTAATTTATTTTATGTTCTATTAAATAGGACTTAAAAAACTTATTCCATACAAGTCTTCTGCAGCCATACAAGTCTTGTGTGATGAACAGATTGAAATTACAGTGAATATTCACAGAAAATCTTTCCGTCTGCTGCAGATCTCGCAAGTCATTCTCCACTCTCTGGTTTCAACAAACAAGAACCAGTGACATCAAAGCGCGATGTGACATCCAAAGGTGGCATATTTCAGTCTGACCGCAAACATGGAAGGTATTTGTGAGCTCTGATGGAGGGGAAAATTTTCAGCAACTAAAACCAGATTAACCTTTGGTCTGTTCCTCACACAAACCCATCAGCTTCAGAAGACTGCATGGTACTTCTGCGGTGTTTTGCTTTATTAAATTGACCGTGGTTATGTAATATGAATGACAATTGGAGACTATTATACACTCACACAGTGAATATGCTGCCAGTCAAAAACGTTTCAAAGGTAACTTGCTGCACATGTGCCAAATTTTTAACCACTTGTATGTGTTTTTGCCAAAAAAAAAAAAAGAAACTAATTTAGCTTCATGGTATTGTAATCAGATTTCAAAATCAGAATAAAGAAGAGAGAAAGGGAAAATCACTTTAATCATTATTATTTTCAAGGCATAGTTTTCCTAAAAGGAAAATGTGCTGAAAATATACCCAGGCCATCCAAAATGTAGATGAGTTTGCTTCTACATCAGATGTTAAGAAATATAAAATTTCATCACTTGGTCACCAGTGGATCCACTGCAGTGAATGGGTGCCACCAGAATGAGAGTCCAAACAACTGATAAAGACATCACAATAATCCACAAGTAATCCACGCCACTCCAGTCCATCAATTAACATTTGTGTAATGAATAACAGCTCATTATTAATATGCTTTTGACTTTTTAACCATTAACCATCAGAGATGTGCACAGACAAATCAAGCAGTTTTTACAACTGAAAAGGTCCAAAACAGCTGTAAAATGTGGGTGGATTTTCCCCTCACAACAGGTGACGGACTTTTCACTGGAGGAAAAAGCTGATACAGGCAGTCAGTTCTTTAACCAGAAGCAATGGTAGGAAATTAAATTTACTGCAGAGCATCCATTGAGGAGCAAATAATGCAATGCTACTTTTCTTCAAATCTGTTTTGATAAAGAAACAAACCCAAAATGCATGGCCTGAGGAGGAGTAAAATATCAGCAAATCTATTCCTTTAATGCATTCAAAAATGAACTTAAGCAGCCTCTATATACAGTATGTTTAATTTGTTCTTTTATGTAATATTTGGCTTCCAACTGTGAACTACTTCTTAAGACAAACCTCTTCCCCTTATGACCTTACAATGTTTTACCTAGTTTCTCACTAATGTCAAAACCTCCAGGATTGACTCTCTGTATCAGGTGTGTCAGATCTGCTTCTGGAGTGCCATCATCCTGAAGACTGTAGCTGCAGCCCTACTCTTAAGCACCTGCCTAAATACCTTGACTAGCTGGTTCAGTTGTTTAATTAGGATTGTAGTTCAAGTTTGTCGCCTTCTCCTTGAAGTTATTAATTTAGTGCGATCAGGCCTAGACTAAGGAAATGGCGTCTTGAAAGTTGGTTGGTTTTTTTTTTGGCATGGAAAACACGCTAAAGAATGAAAGATTATTTGCATGATGTTTCAATAATTGGCATCACTTTGTGCAATTGTAGATGTATGGTAATTAAAGTTTAGTAACTCAGACATTTATGATTCAGGAAAAAAGAAACAATATCTGGAAGATATGGAAGTCACACAACTATATTGTTTTGTTTTGTTTTTTTTAGTGTTGAGTTGATTTCATGATCAGATGCCGAAGTCAATATTTTCTTTTATTGTGCTTGTAGTGTCACAGGTACAGTCATTTATATTTCTAAAGAATAGGTAAAATAAAAAAAATACAAAAAGTAATAAATAATAATCTTATGTACCAGTAGTCAGTATTTGTATTAATGACCTCAGTTGCTGCACTTTTTTCGGTAGCCCGTCGAACGAAAGTTAAAACGTCTAAAATCGCTGCTATTGTTAGGCAGGACAATTTGGGAGGGAATATGTGTTTGTGGTGAAATTAGTAATGTTTGATTTTCCTTTTACTGTATGATATTATCATGCCTCTGTGATTACTGATGATTATTGTGGTTCCACTTGCGTCACGTCTGGTTTTGTCGTAAACAGCAGAGCAATGTGGCATGCGGAAACATGTTATTGGATTGATCTGTCTGAACAAAACGTTGGGATCATGGAAAACTGGCTTTTAATATTTATGTTTCAGAAAGTGTGAAAATTAAGATTTTAAATTGGTCATTGTATGTATGTATGTTGTTGGTGTTTTTTGTTTGGTTCTGTCTTTTTCATTTTTTGTTTAATTAGCCATCTTGTGAGTTAGATCGAAGGATGTATTATTTTTATTATTATTATTATTGTTGTTATGAAGGAACTACAACAGAAAAAAAAAAAAAAAAAAAAACTATACAAAGCACGAGAGTAAAAAACTTATAATAATAAATGTATAAAGATTTTGTTTGCTATATATTCTTGGGAGAACAAGTGTATTAAGTTACTATTACCTGAAATTATGAAACTGTACTCAAGATAACATTAGTCAGCATTTATTGCCAAGATGGACAGCAAAACTGATCAGCAACCATGTCGCCAAGTTAGCATGAACAGGTTTTGTGATTGGCAGGCCTGTCAGCCAATGCTTTTTTACTTTGTTTTTATATATTTTTTTCCAATTCTGCAGAAATGTACCGACTAAACTGCCTGACGTTTTCTTTTTGAATCACTTTTCTCAGACTTATTATGTTTCTCCATCACTATGTGCAAATCAGCCGAGTGCAATTACGCCAAATACCCCTTTTTTGCTTTATTTTAGACATCTGCAATCCCTCAAAGCATACAGGTCTGACAGTGTTTGTTGGCTTGTTAAATGAAGTTGCCATTGGGCTGTTTGACACACACTACTGTAAGCACCATAGGATTTCTTGCTGTACCTCATGCCTGTAATGTTTGCTGCTTCCATATTTTCGTATGCTAGTGGTTTGCGTATATTAGCAACATTATAATAGTGTACATAGTAGAACTATTTATTGAGAGTGTTATACTTTTGTAAGTTATATTTTTTATTGTTTATGTAAGTTATTTGTACAATGGTCTTATAAGTGTAGAATTTGATTATTGGGGCTCTTATATTATTTCTATTTTCTGTTTATTCTTTTATCCATTGCTCCAGTTGAAGAACAAATACCTACCATTCAATGACAGAATGTCTAAGTCACACCTCACAGTTTTCCATGCTATGGAAATACTGCCATTAATGCAGTTGGGACATGATTGTAACTAAATGTTATAATAATGTAATATATGTATGTAATTGTTTGTTAATACAGTGCATTTATTTTATGGCAGTCCCCACCAGAGGAGAATGTGATCTTGGTATATCTTGCAATAGGAAAAAAGTCAGTTTAAAAAAAAAACAACAAT
Source organism: Enteromius paludinosus (assembly GCA_032361165.1). NCBI lineage: Eukaryota > Metazoa > Chordata > Actinopteri > Cypriniformes > Cyprinidae > Enteromius > Enteromius paludinosus. Next base: position 22,939,282 of record JAUMHQ010000053.1, read on the forward strand.
CGTAAACTTCTTCCCAGTTTGTATCAAACATTTCGAATGTGTCTTAAAAACCATGAAATTCAGAGCTCACATACATCAGCACTGGACAGGTGAAGAAAACACATTGCTGTTTTTGGCCTGCCGATATGTTTGTCCAGGTGTCAAAATATGGACGGGCACAGCAAAACATCAGTGTTCGATGAGTCAGAGTTTCTTCCCTGACTAGTTCTCACTATTGGGAGTCCTCAAAGTCGAATTATATTTATTTGAAATGTTGGTCAGATGGTGGAAAAACTGTATGAAAACAAACTAATGGAATTGTATCAAGAGCTTTATTACAGGTTAATATGAATGTCTTGACCCGTTGTAAATAGTGATGTGAAAACGTGTACCAGTAAAATGCCTTGTATATTTAAAGAATTTCAGTAAACACAATGATACGTTTATGAAAGTTATTTAAATTTGAGAAATGCACCATGGTCATCAGCATTACGGTTACATCAGCATCAAAAGTTGGATTTCAAGTGTCCTTTAATTTGAGTCAGTGTTCTAAATTCTCTTGAAACAGACATCTTTGTGCCTGTTAAAACCCATTTGTGTTTGGTGATGCTGGCCATGTCTGCTCTTCACATTGCTAATAAATTCTAAGCAAAATTCTGACCTCTGCCTGATTCATACGTGTATTATATATATATAACTGTTTCCAGTTTAGGGGATTCCTCAAGTGTGGATATAGTTGATGTCTTCTTTCCAGCTGAAATGTAGTTTTGAATGTGTTCAATGTTTCAGCAAGTAGAGCTCTCGATTTAAGAAATGAGATGCATTTTTTTGGCACATGCCAAAGTTCCTTACATATACTGTTCTCTGTCGCATACTGTACTTCTTCTAAAGGTTCTATTAATTTAACATTAGTTTACGGTGCAATAGCTAACTTGAAATAACAATGATTCATAGTTTTTTTGTTTTTTTTTTCAGAATAAATTAATCTAGATATAATCTTATATTAATTTCTTTTTACTAATACATTTTTAACATTTACAGTAGTATAAATTAATATTATAAAACCAACAAAAATTTACGATAAATAGGAATATCAGGGTTTCTGCAGGGTTTTAAGGCTCAAATTTAAGACTTTTTAAGACCTGCAAAAATAAAATTAATACCATATGAGCAAGGAAGGGTAATGTCTATAGTACCACATTAAACTGTAAAAATACTGTAAAATGCATAATTTACTATTCAGATGCAGGTTTTAACTAAAACAAAACGTTTTATATAATAAAAATTTTTTTCAATGGGTGTCAAAAGTATTATTGGTACAATCATTATTATAAAATTTATAAATAAATGAAATAACACAAATTAGAGATGTGCAATATTGACAAAAAAAAAAATGTTGATTGTGTTATTGTGCCGATATCTTAAAGATTACCATGGACAGCTGACTCTTTTTTTTATATATATTCTTCATATTCTTTGTGGTCAGTTCACAGTGATAAAAATAGTGATAGTAATAGAAATTAATCTTTTTCCAGTAAGTGTTGTGGACATTTTTACCTTTAAGCCTTTCTTTTGAAAGTGTGCGTCATCTTTTGAATAAATTTTTTTGCATTTTTGCTATTACCAAGCAAATTAAATCAATATATATAAAAAAAATAATCAGGACAGCTAGTTTTGTGGAATTGCCACAAGGAAGTGATGTTGATTGATCCTTCAGGTGTTTATTAATGTTTAAGGGGTGGTCACGTTTCCTTGAAGCCGCACTTGCAGAGGAAAAAAAAGATGAAGCCATCATTAGAAAGTAATACTGTGGTTAAAAAAGGTCTTGCAGATAACAGTGCAATATTTGTTTTATTCTTTCATTTTGTTTAAGGACTGGATATATGTGAACAATTTTGCACAGAATACATATTCAGATATTGCAGAAAAGTGATGTTTTAAAGAATATTACTGGAGATTTACCCTTTAATGTTCTCTAACAACTTGTCAGGGGTATTTTCTGTTTTTTGACCATTCCATTATTTTGGGTTTGGATTCAGATTTTTCTGGCGTATACTGAATTTAGACATAATAAATTCAAGTTTTTTCAGATTTTCAGTAATGAAACGACAGCAATCCAACGCACTCTCATGCTTGTTACCAATTATACATTTAGCTTCATCTAAAATTACTTACAGGTGAAGTAATTGCTTGTACTGTAAGCGGACTGTAACATCACGACAGGATCTGAATTGTATTTTCAAACAATTTTCAGCCCTATTGTGATTTGAATGTAATTTGTAGATCCCCTCATGCCTCTGCAGGGATAGCCACATCAACTCTATACTTATTAATAGTCCTTCTTTACTATAACAGACTTTTGTTTTCTAGTTTTCAGCCCGAACAAAGATATAACTACCATATTACATACAATGTTGTAGAAACTGATTAGTCTCGACTGTTTTCTTGAAAATCATAGTGCACATGCACTACTTAATTATTAGGCACAAGGAGACTATTTAATATATTTCTGTAATACTGATTTATTCTGTAATAGGTTAAAACACAAAAATTCCATATAATGGGAAAAGTTTGCAACATTCAGCTGATCAGTAGGCCAAATTATAAATGGAATGGAAATGGAAATGGACTTTACTTTTGCGTTTTTGAAGAGCTGCACTAGCTTGAGCTTGAGATTTATTCCCTCTAGTACATCCTGGGGTTTCCTACAGGGTCTCTTCTCAGTTGGACATGCCTGGGACACTTCCACATGAAGGCATCCGGGAAACATCCTGACCAGATGCCTGCACCACCTATCTTCTTTTGATGCAGAGAAGCAGCAACTCCAAGACTCCTCCGGCTGTCCACTTTTTAGGTCAAAGTGATTTCACCAAGTACAACATGTTCCTTGATTAACATTTCTGATTTAAGTGATTAGGGTTCCTCTACACACTTGTTTTTCATTTCCCTCTGATTTTAGGGTAGGGTTAGGTTTAGGAGTAAGGATATGTTTAGGTCTATGTTTTTGAACAATGATGCACAAAAACAAAATTTTATGACCCATGTCTTGCTTAGCAAGATAAATGCTAAAGGTGCCTGAAGGCCAGAATCTTCCATAAATGCCCTCCATTTGTTGAATGCATCCTGAAATTATTTGTGAATAATATCCATGAATGTTCAAGCCCTCCTTGGGTACCACTGTAACATGGTGGAGGGTTTTAGTGCCTCGGGGATCTATGTTGTTCAGAGCTCCTAGTAGGACAGGGGGTGTCTTGCAGAGCCACTTTCTGGTAGAGTTTAGCATTAAACCCCAATTAAACACACAAGAGGCCTCACTGATGTTGTGCAGAAACCTTCCTAAACGTGATTTTACAATAATTTCTCGAATATGCGTACATAGCATACATCACGTAAGAATCACAAATGATCGCGAACTTGAGAACAAATGAATGGTTTCAGCTCTCTGCCTTGTAAATGACTCCTAATTATTGTCATTAACATATACGATATCACCAATCATCATACTTTAGAGAACAGCATACATTTTCAAACACCTGAAATACTCAACAATAAAAAGTGTGTACGTCTGCTCAGACACTAACGTGACACCAAACACTTTTCCTCGCAAAACGTTTTTATAAATATGATCACTAGCACGAACCGCCTTGTAAATAATTCCTAATTAATGCCATTAACATATAAAAGATGACCAGTCATCATTTAAATGCTTTGATTTAGAACAGCGAGCTGCAAGAACTTACATTTTTCTGTACATCTTAGAAAATCCTTGAAGTACTCAAAGAAGAAAAAGTGTATACGCCTGCTCAGATCCTGATGTGATGCTACTTCACCCAGATATGAAATCATGTGTACATATGTGAATTGTAATGAGAAAGGGAAAGGGAGTTGGACTTGTAACCCAGAGGTTGTGGGTTCGAGTCCCAGGTCCGGCAGGGATTGTAGGTGGAGGCAGTGAATAAACATAACCAGTGCTCTCTCCACCTTCAATACCACGATTGAGGTGAGACCCTTGAGCAAGGCAATGTTCCCTCAACTGCTCCCTGGGCAATGGCTGCCCACTGCTCCTATGATGATATTGTGAGATCTGTGCATAGGTCTAATAGACAATATCTTACTTACCCTGACATGAAATATCATAGTAAGTCAGTGTGGAAAAAGAATTTATCAATACATCATGAAAAAGCAAAGGAACCATTTAAGGCATTGGATTTAGCTGGTAGGCCCAGACAAGGACCACATTTGGACCAAAAAAAAAAGTGTTAGTGTTATGACCAAGAAGCTGATGGTCATTCTAGTTGAGCTCCATGATCATATGTGGAGAGAAAAAAAATCTGCAGAAGGACAAACATCACCCCAACACAACACCGATTGGAGCTTTATTGTGGTGTGGCAAAACTCAATCTTCAATTCCAATGATCATGTTTGAAGAAAACCAGCTCATCACTTGCAGAACATAATCCCAAAAGTGTGCTGACAATCATGCTGTGGGGCTGTTTTTCAACAGCATGGACTGCTGGACTCAGTGCACCAATGCACCCTAAGCACACGGCAAAAGTGGCTTATAGACAACTATGTGAAAGCCCTTGAGGGGTCTAGCTACAGTGTGAGCTTGAACTCAAATCAAATATTTCTACAGAAACCTGAAAATGTGCATCTGCCCCCATCCAAACTAAGAGGAGCTTAAAGAGGTGAAGAGGTGAGGAGAACAATGGCAGATAATCGCCAAATGCAAATTGTCGCATCAAACAAAAAAAAAAAGAATTGAGGCTGTAGAGGTGCTTTAGCTAAGTATGCAGATAAAGTGGGGTAATTGTGTCTCAGATTAATTTAGAGTACAGTAAGTAATGGAGTGCAACAAGGAGGTTTGTTACATGTTATACATGTTGGTGAGAAGATTTTATGCGTTTGAATGAGGTAAAGATGAACATTGTTAGAGCATACTATACTTATTCTTATACTGCTCCTTTGTGGGTTAAGTTTTAGACAGAGAGCTTGTAAGATTTAGGTTGCATCCAATGTCTATATGAGGATCCTACTGAAAAAAAAAATCCTGATGGAGCAGTGCAAGTGATTCATTATGTAAAGCAAGTGTACATTCATTCCCTGCTTTAATGAGAAATTTGACGTATAAAGGTTTTTGCTCGCTGAACGATTCACATAGTATTGTAATGCTATTGTCAAATCCTAGGCTTACTGAAGTGCAATATCAGTCCTCTTTGAGGAAGCATTGGTATAACTGTGTTTTTTTCATGTTAATTCTTCTTGTTTGTATTTTGTCTTTTGATAATGGATCTTAAGTCTGGAAATAAAGTTGAATTGAATTGAATTAATATCCACGAATGTCCAAGCCCTTCTTTTGTTCAACTCTATTTTTTTTTGTCCAAACCCACTGTAACTTGGTGAAGGATTTTAGCGCCTCTGAGACCTTGGGACCTATATTGTCCCAAGTTCCTAGTATAGGATTATCAACCCCAATTAAACACACCTGGACCAGCTAGCGAAGGTCTTACTTGGCAAATTAGCAACTTCCAAACAGGTGTGTTGGGGCAAGCTGGAGCTAAACTCTGTGGCCCTCCGGGACCTAGGTTTGGACACCACTGCAGTTGAGGATCCCAGGCAAATTGCTTAAAAAGACTGAACTACTAAGCCAGGGGTCATCAAACTTGATCCTGAAGGGCCAGTGTCCTGCAGAGTTTAGCCTCAACATACCTGCCTGGAAGTGTCAAGTATACACTACCTAATAAGACCTTAATTAGCTGCTTCAGATGTGTTTAATTAGGGTTGGAGCTAAACTCTGCAGGGACTCCAGGACCGCACTTGCTGTACTAAGCAGTGTGTCCCAACCCTTATCACAGAGGTATACCAACAGTACACATTTTCGATACCTCCTTAATCTTAATCTGACCCATTTATTTCATTGCTTTTGGAGTCTCTATTAATGAGGTGATGAGTTGATTTAAGTGTGTTTGGTAAGTAAAAATAGAGTTGGGAAACACTCTGCTAAAGGACTGTGAGAGACCGGACTATGGCTGATATGATACATGGGGCAACTTTTTTTGAGCAATGTTGCTTGGACACGTGTCACTTCTGGTTATCTTAGATTGGTCACAAGATCCTTGTCTCACTTGGTTGCCCATTGAAGGCAACATTGCTTAAAAAGGTGCCCAGTTTATCACTGTTGTCTGAGTGATCCGACATTGTCCCCTTTGATACAATTAAGAAATGAGAGGAATACCTTGCCCAGAGTAGAGATTCTGGGGTCCTCTCCTTAGCCCAATCAAACAACAATGGGACACGTTCTTGTGGACTGAACACCTGCAAGAAGATGTACAAAATATAGGAAAAGTGCAGTGCACAACGAATAGCAGGTGGAGATGGGGTCTTCTGTGGACAGGACAATCTAAGCATTGATCAGTGAGAGCAGTCACAATTTAATGCTTTGAGCTTAAAACTGAGGAGAAATATGCTCAAGTAATATCACAAATCACAACACTGAGGTTGCAGTGTTAACCAAAACCATGAAGTTTGCCTGCCCCATGCTTGCTTTCTAAAACCTGAATAGCAATAAAATACACAAATATGGGGGACTACTAATTAGTATTAGTACTATTATTTGTATGCTAAGTATTATTATTTGCATGCTAAGTCACTTTTGATGAATTTAAGTCAAATTGATTAGTGTGAGGAATTCAGATGTTACATTTGTTCATTTGGTTTCAAAGTTACTTCAACACTTCTGTTTTAGGTACTGTAGGAGAAAGGAGAAAGGAGAAAACAAACAATATTGTAGACCAAGTATAAGTCCTATTACCTTAACCCTAACTTATGTTGACTTTTTTAAATGCTGAACATCATACAGTTTTGCAACATGTGTGTGATGAATAATACAAACACACGACCGATTTGTGCATATTTTCTAAGGTGGCTAATTCGTAGAACCTCAATCATACGATATGTCTGGGTTGGTTAAGGGGCATGGTTAGGTGTAGATCATTTGTACAAATTAATACGCATTGGCAAATATGTGTGATTTAGCAAAAATCGTTTTAAATTTGTATGAGTGAGGTCGTATGAATTAGCCACCTCATAAAATATGTACAAATTGGCATGACACTGGGCTGGTACAACAGCATTCTATAACATAAAGACTGCCAGTGAGGTAGTATAACAGGAGTTTCCTCAATTTAATTGATTCTTCATATATTTTCAGATAAAACAGAGAAAACGTCTTGAGATTCTATATACATATTTTATAGACCCTCCCTCCCTCCCTCTCCCAACAGACACACAAAAAAAAATCATATTCACTTATTACATACTGCATTTACAGTTGTATTTACATTAGCATATTTAACTATTACAATGAATATAGCATGGAATATAGTAACTTACTGAAAATGTGTTGAGGCAAAGTTCTAACCCTTTTTCAATTCCAACTGCATTTTCAACAACACTTTGTTCCCATACAATCATTTACAGTAGAATTCTGCACAATGCTTTCTTTTGTACCACAATCCTTTGCCAAATACATTAGATTATTCACTTTGATGAAATCTATTGGTCTCATTGGCCAGCAATACCCTCTTTCATTTCTTTGGACACTGTAAAACAACATTCTTTTGGCTAAAGATTATATGAGTGACAGGACTATACTTGTTCTCAAAAGCATTTACTGTGACCCTGACAACATTCTTAGATAGTTTTCTCAATTAACTGTGGCAAAACTATAAAAAAGATATAGAATTGATGTCAAAAAGGGTTGAATAGAAAAGAAGGAAAACCACCGAAAGATCATGTCCTCGTCTTGCTTGGCTAGGTATTCCAAGAGATATGTTTGCAAAGTGAGTATTGGGGAACCTGGTTTGGAGTTCTGCAGCACCATGCAGTTAAATTCTTACATTCGTAAATAGTCCTTCAGTAGTTCAGTCTTTCGACCAAAACTGATCATCTTAGAAGATACATAATATTAATAGTAACAATTATATTTTTTTCCTATCCGAGGCGCTCTTTATTTGGAAAAAAAGTGAAAAAAAGAAAAAGAAAGAAACAACAAAATCTCCTCTCACAGTCTCAAAGTCATTTGGATTTAGAAAAAGAACAGCCAAGCTGGAGACCATAAAGAGAGAAGGTAGAGTCCAAACGTCTCATCGTAATTTTGACTTTCCGTATATGTTGCGTTGCACTGATATGACTTTCTCCAGGCAGGCAAACCGGGTTTCGTGAAGTGAACTGTGCCATAAAGTGCCACCCGGTCTCGTGCCATCACCGCGACACAGCATGTACGGCACACTCTCTGTTCGGCTTTGGATGAAGCCACTGCGGAGCAGCGAGCGGCAGAACAGACTGATCCGATCCATTCGTCTCAGGATCAAATGGGCCTTCCTGTTGTGACCAGAAAGAGAGCTGTTAGTGTTAAATGAAGGGCGATTCTTAAGAGGCGATGGATTGGGCCCCGGTTTCTAAACGCGACACATGATTGGTAAGGCTGCGGACCACAATCGTGATTTCTAACGATTATATATATATATATAAATAACACAATCTACGTACACAGTGCACGTCCAGTATAAAATTGTGTCTGCTCTACAATTACATTTCCTTTTTATCTTTAAACTCACAATATGATCCAAAATTGTTTTGAAAGAAATTTCATGAAACATATGCCCTGTTTTAGGACAATAATTACTTACTGCTCCAAAAATATGCTATTTAATCCTGATGCAAAGCCTGTGTTGATATTCATAAAGATTATTGGTTCCTTCCAAAAAGGGAAAATGAACTGTAATTGGTGGTCTCTGTTTCATTCCCCTGCTAGTTCTGCCAGAAAACAGATTACACAAACATTCACAGAGAGTTTAGGATGGCAACCTTCTGACGGCCCCAGCCAAGCAGAGCTAAACCAGGGGCCAGTGCAAGGCTCTGTGCACACTTCCTCTTTGTGTTACACCTAAAAATATAGAGGCTGAAAAAAACCTAAAAACCTTCATATTCTCAAGCAACACTTCAATATGTATGGATGTACAATAACAATACATCACAGTGAGCGGCCTTCCAGAAGTCCTACTTCATTTGTAGAAAAAATAAATACATGTTACCTGGATAAAAGTGTAAACAGTGTACATATATACTGCTCAAAAAATAAAGAGAACACTAAAATAACACACCCTAGATCTGAATGAATGGAATATTCTCATTAAATACTTTGCTCTTTACATAGTTGAATGTGCTGACAACACAATCACACAAAAATTATAAATGGAAATCAAATGCATTAACCCATGGAGGTCTGGATTTGGAGTCACTCAAAATTGAAGTGGAAAAACACACCACAGGCTGATCCTACTTTGATGTAATGCCCTTAAAACAAGTCAAAATGAGGCTCAGTACTGTGTATGACCTCCCTACAACGCCTGGGCATGCTTTTGATGAGGTGGCACATGGTCTCCTGAGGGATCTTCTCCCAGACCTGGACTAAAGCATCCACCAACTCCTGGACAGTCTGTGGAGCAACGTGGTGTTGGTGGATGGAGCGGTCTGGGGAATGGGCAGGCCAGTCCATAGCATCAATGCCTTCGCTGGCAGGAACTGCTGACAGACTCCAGCCACATGAGGTCTAGCATTGTCTTGCATTAGGAGGAACCCAAGGCCAACCGCACCAGCATATGGTCTCACAAGGGGTCTGAGGATCTCATCCCGGTACCTAATGGCAGTCAGGCTACCTCTGGCGAGCCCATGGAGGGCTGTGCGGCCCTCCAAAGACATGCCACACCACACTATTACTGGCCCACTGTCAAACCGGTCATGCTGGAGGATGTTGCAGGCAGCAGAACGTTCTCCACAGCGTCTCCATACTCTGTCACATCTGTCACATGTGCTCGTCAGTTGTCGGCTCTTTGTATCAACTGCCGCAAATTTTAAAAACAGCTGATTGAGATTTACCGGTTATCAGACACAGCAAACCTTCTTGCCTCAACTCGCATTGATGTGCTATCCTGGATGAGCTGCACTACCTGAGCCACTTGTGTGGGATGCAGACTCTGTCTTATGCTACCATTAGAGTGAAAGCACAGCCAGCATTTAAAAGTGACCAAAACATCAGCCAGAAAGCACAGTAACTGAGAAGTGGTCTGTGGCCACCACCTGCAGAACCACTCCTTTATTGGGGGTGTCTTGCTAATTGCCTATTACTCCACCTGTTGTCTATTCCATTCGCACAACAGAATGTGAAATTATTGTCAATCAGTGTTGCTTCCTAAGTGGGCAGTTTGATTTTACAGAAGTGTGACTGACTTGGAGTTACATTGTGTTGTCTAAGTGTTGTCTTTATTTTTTTTTTTTAACAATGTATATATATATATGCACATTTATTTTCTTTTTTTCGATAGTCCACTTTAGACATTCTACTTACAATAACTTACTATGCAACTATATTTTTGTGGCCACAGAAAGATACCTACTTACAGTATCACTGCATTAGAACATGTAGCAAGAGCTAGGAGAGAGATCTGTTGTGATCCGTGGATCTTGGGTAAAAAAATCAAGACTGCAAAGGCCTGACTCAAAAGTCTAATCTTAGTGCCTCAAAAGACTGCAGACTGCGCTGCATCTAGGTCCACCCGGTGAGGTTGTATCGGTCCCGGGGGCTTAGCCAGGAGACCAGAGAGATGGTGGGGGTCCAGCATCCAGAAAAAAGTAAAAAACAAGGCATGTTGAGGTCACACCTCTTGTGGGTCAAAGAGTGTGTTAATCCTTTTGAGGGAACTTTTATGGCTCTTTGTCTCTAAGCATGGTAATTTACATATGCACTGGATTGGAGGTTGGAATACAAATTAGATGAGATTCTTAAGTCACTAATTGTTGCAAAGATATCAACATATAACATACACTCTAAATTAAATCGTCTGAAGATGAGTCCTTAGATATTATGAGGTGATATTAGCTAGTGATCTATCATAAACATGCACAAAATAGTTAACCATAAACAAGACAATATACAAGTACAATAACAATGTATACAATGACCTGAAGGATATGTGTTCACTCAAAAAAGTTTTCCTGTGAATTAGTTTAGGTAAAAGTCCATTGTCTTTTCAAAAGGGAGAACTAGTCAGAGTTGCTTTGTTCACATTGGCCATGGAACCAGAGGCCTGTTTTGCCTTCCTGAGGTGTTAGCTGCCTTTCGGGGGAAGGGTCCACAGGGCCTCATAGTTGCAGTTTGAGATACCCCTTGGGCTGGGTACAGCGGTATTAAAGATTGTTAAATATAACAAATAGTTTGTGCCTTATTGGTTCAAATGCTACATCAATATATTGCACAATATATTATGTGCAGCTTGTCAGTAAAGCCGTTTCTTAGTGGTTAATATTGTGTTCATTATCACAAAATGAATCACCCGCTAAACTGAGCATGACATTGCGTACTGTAGCTTGTCAGTGATCTACGGCTCTGTGTATTCACTGTCGAAAACAGGTGATGGAGATTTACCGCTAATCAAAGAACCTGCTAATCAAAGAAGTAGCCCTAGTTACAAAGTTACTTATAGTTAGTAAAATATCTACAGAGGACTATCAAAATAAAGTCTAACCTTTTTTTTAAACGTTTGTCTTGAAATGTGTGCATATTTAATTTTGTATTAACAAATACTGTATGTCATTTGTCTTTAAATTCTTTCCCCATCATTGACAGAATTTTCCAGCTATCTGTGTTTTAACTGTTATATGGGAGGTAGCGCTATTACACATTTTCTAAAAGAGTATTGAATCCGTAGATTCAAACACAGTGAAGAAACAGAAACAAGTATTGTATGCAAATGCATGTAAAGTTTCTGAATGAAATGAAGTAGTTTAAGCTTTGCATGCTTTCCTTGTTTTGATGGAAGCAATGTGTTTTGATCATCATTCTGAATCATAATTTTCTTTTGCTTTTTCTTGCTTTTTTTAATGAAACTTAAACAAGTGTTGGTTAAACAAGAATGCATGAAGCAAGTATATTTATGTATGATTGTTATTTGGTTAAAAGCAGAGGCTTTCAATTGGAGAATTGTTGGGGCAATTTACTTTTTGTGAAAATGATCAACAAAGCTGGCAGTGGCTGTAATTAATAATAATGATAATAATGAATAGTGGGAAAAATTATTAAAATGCTTATTAGATAGTTCTTATTACAGAAAAAAGTTGACAAAGAACAAAGTGCTGCAGCGTTTTCATCATGAGCATTGCTTTGTTTGGACATTGTGCTCCTCACCTGGGGCCGAGCTCATCCTCACTCCTCCACACAAAGTCTCCAAACTTCTCGTAGTGGGAATTGTAGTGATGTTGTACACGATACAATAGTGGGGGCGAAATCTCCATCAGGGTGTTGTAGGCCGTCTGTTGCTCCTTTCCGCTGGTGTAGCCATTATAAAGGTTGTACACTTTGTCTGCGATCTCTGTTTGAAAAACAAGCAGATCTGGCATCTGAAACCTGAACTGTCTGTTCAAAGAAAACGCTTTCTAAGAAAATCTGGTCTTTTCAGATGTTTTCTCTCATTTTAATGGCTGAAAAATGACTGCCCTTCTTTTTGCTTTGTGGAGCCTTCTGAAAAAGTAGTACACTATAGAACACTTTCAAAAAGAGTAGTTATTAGGGAAAGAATATGCTTAAGCATGAATTAAAAGTAATATTTTTGGACAATGTTTAAACTCAATTAATTTAAAGCGTATAAAATTTTATATTCATATTAATCTAACTTAAGCTGAACTTGAGTACAATAGTCTGCAATTTAATAATTACTTCAACTGTGTTTAAAATACTGTTTAAGTGTACTGCTGACAAGCATTTATGGTAACTTGCATTTATATAAATATATATGTTATTATAAATTTGCAATGTTACAATAATATCTGGACGTCCAGATAATTCAAATATACTTTTAGGATTAAAAGTAAGCGCACATTTAATGTAATTAAGCACACCAAAGATCGGATTTCCTTACATGTTTTAATAGTTTCTTATCACACCACATTATGACTTGCATGGATAAGTTTTCCTTGCCTTTGAGTGAACTTTCTGTAATCTTACTTTTACTTTGACATGGATTTTGAGTGCTGCACTTCCCTGTGATTCATACTGCTGCCAGACCTGTGAATTCTGTAAAGTAAAATGGTCTAGCTGCTATGGATGACGTAATCGTAAACGGGCAGGACATGAAGAGCTGCCACCTCAGATGGGTGTGAAGATGACATTTCACTGGCACGCCGCTCTCTCTGTTCCTTCACACGTGTGAATGGAGTGAAGGAGAATAGCAATGTACCTTCTGCTTTGCTGTCATCCACCATCGGACATGACGTGCGGACAGTCACAAAGCTCACATCTGACCGACTACCACGGCTGTCCACGGCATACAGAGTGAACCTAGAACAGAAGGAAGGGTGGACGTGAGAAAAAGTCAGTTTCAATGTGAGTCTTACTCCTCTGTTTTGAAGCTCCTTTGTAACTGAGAAACAAAATAACTTTGGGTTTAGTTAACATAAACATGACGTCATGTGACAAAATCATTAAAACCAAAAGGTGTCCCTGACAGAGTGTTTATGGAGTTCTTGTTTATGAGCCTCAGACCACTAAAAACGTGCAGACAGGAGTGCAGGGATTCCAGTGGATTCTGTTAAGTTTGGAAAATTGCGTGCATGTCAAGAGAAAAAAAAAAAGAAAAAAGAAAAAAAAAAACAGCCATTACGGCTAATAGCAGCTTAAATGGGACTCCCACTTCCTCTAATGACGGAGTTCCGTTTGGCAAATACAAAACACACTAAAGCTGCTGCTCAGCATTTTCTCAGACCACCCAACACAACGTGCGCTAAACAGTCCTGGCTCCGCCGCTAATCACAGGGAGAAATGGCCCACCATCAGCTGGCATGAACACTCGGCTCATTGAGGAGACCGATCCTGACTAGTTTACTATGTTTGACTGTCTATGTGTAATATAATAGGCTCTGTCTAGTTATAATTATTATTAAGCAGAGGCTACATGCACAAAGCCTAGAAAAACTGTAAACTGGCAAATCAGATTTATTTATATAAGGCTTGTATCAAAGCAGCTTTACATGAAGTCATACTATTAGGTCTTTAATGTATTAGTTTCCATAGCTGTCTCGTGTCTCAGGTTAAAAATCTGATGCTCAGGCACATGCGTAAAAGCCTTTATCTAGTATTTACAGATTTACTTAACAGGGTAAATTAGCATAAGAGTGCAATTCCATAAAAGCGCCAATGTGAGGCTAAAATTCTGCAGGTGATTTACTAATATTGTGCACATTCAAGAATCTGATATTATTCATAATGACCAGTGGAATCTACCAAGAGCGATGCAAATTACTGCCTACTAAATGCTTTTTTGGGGGTGTTAAAGATTGTTTATGCTGGCGGAAGCTGTTAGCAAATCTGTAAATAGATTTACAATATGCAATAACAATAACAACATATGATTATAATAAATATTCACAGAATGTTCACTTTGCTGAACCATATTTAAACTGCCAACCCATCCAAACAACACCACATTCTATTACCCTTTAGGCCAATCGCCTTATTTCCACTTACTGAAATTTGTCCCACTTTATATTGAGTGTCCCTAATACCTGTGCACTTCCATAGTAAATAGATGTGTATATAACCACAGTGTAAGTACACACCGGTACAAACTGTAGTATCTACAGCTGTAATATTTCTGTAACTACACAAATGAACCAACCCTCAGAATGGTGTGTGTAAGTACAAATGTGTAACAGGACATTGGTAACAACACGTTTTGGTAATAAAAGTACAAATGTGTAACAGGACTAACAGCACTTTTTGTTAAATAAAGTGTTACACTTTATATTAAATAGACAATTGCTATGGATTTAGCATGTAATTACTCTGATGTTACACAGCAGCGAGCAGCTATTATTAGGTGTTACATATAAATTGTGGTCGGTGTCCAGAATGTTACACTTTATATTAAGTGGGCATTTCCTGAGGAGTTACCATGTACGTACACAGATATTACAGAGGTGCACCAACTCCACCCACTTTACATATCCCTAAACCTACCCAACTACACCCCCGATCACCCCTGTTCCAGTTACTCTTATACATACTGCTGTTACAAAATGTAGCTATGTAATTACTGTAACATGACTACTTAGTGAAGTGATAAAAGTGTTGTTAACAATGTCCTGTTACACATTTATACTTACACACGCCATTCTGAGGGTTGTTACATGTGTGTAGTTACAGAAATATTACAGCTGTAGATACTATGTAGCA
>JAUMHQ010000053.1:22972372-22982746 GCA_032361165.1 Enteromius paludinosus
CTGTGGTTACATACTACATACACATCTAGTTACTATGGAAGTACACAGGTATTAGGGACACAATATAAAGTGGGACCAATATAAACTATATTTAAACTAGTATAAAACACATTTGTGGATGCAACCGTGCCATTTCAAGTTTTGCACAGATTTGAACTCTTTTGTTGAAGAATAGTTACACAGGATTCAAACTGGTCTTCCTCGCCTCTCAAGTACTTCTCTGTACTCTGTGAGCAACCAAACAAACCTACCGTCTATGAAAACCCTTAGATATGCAGCTGAATATGTGTGATGCTAACGTTCAAAAGCATCAGTTTTCTAATATCCCAGCATATTAATATTGTTTAGAAATTATAACATGATATTTTTAAAGTAACTGTATGAAAATGACACTTTACTAATCAGAACTGTAAATTTGTAAAAAAAAGGAATAGAAGGTGTCAGAGGTTTACTGCCTCTAGTGTGCATTGCACGTCCTGATTTTGCTGAGTTCGATGTGTACATATTTTGTTGACCCTGGAACAACATTTTAATCCAAAATTTTAGTTTTGACCATATCTCTACACCTAAACCTAACCTTACCCATGAGTAATCCCTAAAATCATATTTAATGATAGAAGAATGACACTGATGTACAAGCAGCAAACACTGATTGTGGGCCTCAACGTCACAAACACTATAAACTGTTTCTTCAAATCTGATTGGCTAATCACAATGTTGTTCCAGGATCAACAAAGATGTTGACCCATGGACACGTTGAACTCAGGAAAATCAGCTTCTGCAGTGTTGATTTCTTTTGGAAACAGCAGTGATATGTACACTGTAAAATCTAATAGTTTACCTTACTTAGCTATAGTTGGTTAGCTTGGTTGTTATAGTATACTTATTATTAAGTTACACCTACCTTGTTATATTGAGTGACACCTACTTAAAATATTCAAGTAGCCACGAACAACCAATGTAGTGCACTAATATGTTGCTAATGTGCAACATAACAACAGAAGAGGAAAAAGAAAGAAAAAAAAGAGTCTTAATAGACTTTTAACCCATCTATTACTAGTTGCATTCACTCATTTCCCAAAGTCATCTTGAATGTAGAATTGTCAATACAAATGAAATATTTGAGAGAACATCATATAAGCTAACTTCATAAAATGATGTATATTTTTTCTAAAATGCTCCTTTTTACTCACCATTACAGTGATCAGTGTTCCCGTTGGTTAGGAACTTGGAACTTTGTTTATATTATTGCAATTTTCTTTCTATTGATGCTGTGATGCAACATGAAATTAGAGTTAATTTGATTTTGAAGAGAGAAAAGTAATAAATAGGATTCCTTTAGTAAGTGACCAATTTTATAATTAAATAATTTGCCCATTCTTGTGTGGTCTACATTTATGAGCACGTAACCCAACACCTGCACCTGAACCTAGCATCCATTAATAAAACACAAGATAAACCAGCAGAGACAACTACCAACATCATTTATTAAAAAGGATATTTATTCCAATTCTTCCAAGGCAAAAGGATTAATTTGTGACAAAACGCTATCACCATCTGTCCATCCGCCGTGACTCATCTGTGCTGCAGCTGCTGCTTTTTACAGTGCACTTGTTGGTACATATTTCATTTTTCGCTAAAAAGCGCACCAAGGTACATTTATGCCATGAGACCAGGTAGTTATAGAGTATCACACATTAAGCCACAAGATCCAGATTTGTTTTGATTATCTAGGAACAGCACTTTCAACACAGATTTCTTTTATCTCTGTTTGTATACTGAAACATCAATAGTCAATTAAAGCACATTTTTGAAAAGGTAATACAGAATTTGAGTCCATTAGTCAACCTGCTAATTAGAGATGAGTCTGACAAAGTCAGAAAGTGCGGGAGGCCCTTTTTATGTCCAAGAGACTGTTATATATAAAGCGAGTGAGAGAGAGAGAGAGAGATCACTGCTCTGCATTTTAAAGGGCCATTTGCTAATCTGACATCACTATGCCTATTCAATTTATTAGTAGAGACACAGTCTGTATAATGGCCCTAACCACGAGATTTGAGCCAGAGCGTTTGAAACAGAAGCATTGATTAAAACCTCCCTAGAGAGGATTGAGAGGGAACCTTGAAAATAAATGTGATGGCCTGCTTTATCATTAAGAATAAATAAGAAAATAACCCTGCAATGGAAAAATGCCATAGAAAAATAAATAAATAAATAAAAAACAAATCTAGACAGGACTAAACAAAACAAGACTTTGTTCAGCTTTCATTAATGTAGGGACTCTTCTCTTCAAATAAACGAGAGCCAGCTTGTAAGCTGTGGTGTAAACACTAGCAAAGACCATCTCTACCTTCAGAGGCATAACAAAAGCTTCCTTCAGTCAGCAAAAGCTTCCTTCCGTCTGTATGATTGGCCCCTTAAGGATTTGATGTCTGACTGTACTGTGTATACGTCAATTTAAGATAGAGATTGGATTTAACGCTCAATAATTTTCCTGTATTTTGGCTTCAAGGCCACAAGCACTGAATATCCCTTTCCATGTAGACACACTGTTCTGAATGGCATCTGTAACATTACTGTAGAAAGTTCAGAATATTTGAATGATATACAAAATGCAAGTGATGGCATCAGAAATGTGATTTTTGGTGTAGTTGATGTTGGGAGCATTTCTACAGCCTTTTTATCAGGACTGAGGTACAGAAGCACAACAAAAAAAGACAATGTTATTTAATATGAATTAATTTTCATTTATTTTCATTTATTTGATAAATAGATAAAATAATAATCTTCTGCAGCACAGAGTCATTCTTAAGCAATACAGAGTTGCTTCATCTTTGAGAAATGATAGAAGACTTCTGGAAGATTTGTTTCTTACAATGGATTGTAGGTAAATATCTATGCAATCCATTGTAAGAAACAAGCTTTTTTTGTCCTGTCACTAATTCAATGTCACATTTCAGTGCATGAGCCTTAATGAATCAAACTGAATTACGAAAAGCTCTTTTGACTGTTTAGATAAAAAAAGGAAAAAGTTATTTGTTCACAAATCTGGCATAGCTAGTTCTGACTCTAAAAAGCTGATAGAAAACACACAAACAGTCTACACCACGACTTCTACACCATGACTTGACCAGCCTTTTTTTTAAATCCACATGTGGAAAGTTTGAGTTAGTCAAAGTTTGCAAAAGTGCAATTATTTAACAAATCTAGCAACTAGTGAGTTTCCCTGTTTGTTCTATAACATTTAGCAAACACCTTTTTTCATAAACAAAAAGAAAATGTCATAAGGGTTTTAAAGATTTATTATATGTCATAGAATAAATTGTGAAATGTTGGCACTAATAGTATTGTGTGCAGCATGTTGACATACAGCGCGGGTTGTGATAAAAAGTCAAACCAGACATCAATGAAATTTGAATGATTTAGTCCTATAAGCATGCCTTCCTGCAGTACCTGTGGCCCACAGTTTGGGAAGCTCTGTTCTAGCAAACAGAAAAATGAGAGAACATTTCAAGCAGTTAATTGGCTTTAAGTGGTCTGATTGCATTTGCCCTTTAGAAACCTAGCACTTTTAGACCTAAATGCCAGATGAGCTAATTGGCCACTACATGATCAGTCACCATATCATTGCGGCACCAGCTCTCCTGAATTCAAGTACTTCATTTGACAACCAACTGCATAAGACCAGAGATGACCTCAATCTTTGTTTGGCCTAACAGGTGACATGACAATAAAAATTCTGACTGTTCACGTGTCTACGTGTGTGACATGTTAATTATCTGTGCCTTGTGAAAGCACATCAAAATGCATTCCATCTCACCTTTGCGTTACCACGAGTGTTTTGCGAGTATGTGTGAGCGAACGTGTGTGTGATGAATAAAAAAAGCCAGACTTGGCTTGCTGCCTGTACTCCAATCTGCTGATGGCTCAGCTCGTGACGCCAGGGGAAGCGGGAGCCATTTTTAGCGATGAGGTCATCCTTAATTAAGCAAACAAAGCAAGTCAGCTGAAGCTCTCCAATTCGTTATCTCCACTCATCCTGAAGGACACCCTTTTATCTCCTTTTAATTGAATTACGCTTCAGACGAGCTGGCTTATCGACTAGCATCCGCATTCTGGGATGGCACTCGGCTCAAAGGCGACGTCGGAATTGTTATGTAAACAAAAGGATAGCCCTCCGTGGAGCGAAGGCTCGACCCTCGGCAAGGGAGACGGGGAGCAGGAGGTGTCGGACAGTGACGGATTTCCGATAAGAAACCTGCTGTGACGGGAGGCTAAAATGGAGATGAGAATCAAAGATCGAATGTCCTACAGCGCGCCGTCTGACAGCGGAGCTGTGAGATGACATCATTGGCATGTGGCGGCTGGTTCCCTCCGCATTTCCCCCCACCCATCCTGCAGACTCCCATTATGTGTCCACGGTGAGGAACAGTGAGAGATACTCACACTCTGACACCCTTCTCCTCGTTAATTAGCGGATTTGAAAGAAGCGTGCTTCTTCCAGGCTGCCGAATGAACAGGAACGCCAGCTCACCCAAATTAAGAAACTCAGACCAACATGTGTGGTCTTGCGACTGCGAAATCCCGCGGCAGCACAAAATGCCTTCGCCAGTCTATATGAGACAAGCGAGTTACGTCATTTTGTATGAAACTTCGGAATCACAGCTGTTGTAAGGCATTGGAGTTGGCAGCAAAAAAGCTGCCACTAATGAAGTGAAACATTTTGGTATCCTGCCTTAAAATGTGGGCTTCATTTGACAACATACAAATGTCTAAACATTGATTGTTCAGGAATGAGATCTCCCTGATATCCGACAGCAATAAGATTAAGTAGAGAACAAATGGAGATTTTAGCTCACGTCTCTTTTATAGTTTCAAAATAGATTTCAACAAGGTCTCATATTGAGCTCAGATTTGCCAATCATTATCCCAAATGAATCACAGATGAATTTGAATCACATACCACTGATATTTCAGTCCCTAAGGAATCGTAATAGACAAATGTCTCCTGACTTATGAAAGAGAAACCACTTGACCTGATTTAATTAGTCACTGCATTACCCAAAGGGATAACAATTGTCTAATCAATCAATATCATAAGAGATATCTCAGCTAAGAGAATTAAATAGAGGGCAAATGCATGCAATCTCATGATTTATAGTTTCATAAAAGATCTCAACATTGCCTCATATTTTGTTCAAAATGTTTGCACTCAAAAGTCCAAGAATCTCGCTACAAACTCAGATATGTCTCCCATAATCCAAGCAATGCTATGCAGACATCAGTTTATATCTCTTTACTGTTTTTAAGGATCATCTTTAATGAATCTTAAGAAAGAAAGAACTAAGATTTGAAGTAAGTCTCCTGAACTATGAAAGAGCAATTATTGAGCAGTGAACTTTTCAAAAAGAAATGCAAAAAAAGTTATTTCCTGTGTCACTATTATAATGCATGTTTCATATACTCAATGTGCTGAGCATCCTTTGTAAATTTATATTTTTAGCTGTTGCAAACAGTTTAAGAAACAGTTAGCACTATTAGCTATTTGCTTATTAGCATTCATATTAATATATTGGCTGTTTATTAGTACTCGTAAGGTACATATTAAAGTCTTATTCTGCTGAGGTTTGCCAAGATACCAAAGTCTACAAACAAAAGAATGAGATTCAAAGTCTGAAGCCAAACACATCTGCTAACAGAGCAACTGCTGAGCAATGAAATAACAGCAAATGCGTTACGTCATATGTCTGTATATTCTCTTTTCGGTTATCGTCCACCATGTACAAATGCTTCTGGAAACTTTTAAAGCAGTTGGCTCTAAATCAAATTGGCAAATGTGGCAGGAAATGAAGGAATCAGATGAGAGAGAGACAAATGTCAGCTGTACAGCAGGGCAGGTCCTTTTATGTTGGTTCCATTTCCAAAATGTGATTTTGAAAAGGGACTATGGTTTGGCTTCATGGGATCTCTGTTAAATTTGACAAGGTCAGAGCTAACAGATAGCAATATCCATGAAACATCTCACTTCCAGCACTATTCTCAAGTCCTTGACTGTGCCAGCGAGCTGTGATTCAGCAAACGGATGCCATCTAGAGGTTTACAGCAATTCTCTCTATGTGACAAGAATTCAATTTCCTCAAAAAGGCAACTGCATTCCAACCAACGTGTCCACAATACTGAAGAAAAAAAGTCCCATTTATCCAGCCTTTCCTGTTAGATAACTGATCTATTGATTTTTATTTGCATTTTAAACAACAAAACCTATTTTGGATTGGTGGATTTATGTTAAATTTGAAAACACTGCCATATGAAGATGTTAGGTACATGCTTAGCCACTTTATTTCATTATATGACCCAAGTGATGTTTTATTACAGGAAACTCTTGGTCAAAACTCGAAAGTTTTGTGTTGATCATACCATAAACGTATACTGTTTCCTCGTATTGAACTGTTATTCTGTCCATATTTATACTGGAAAATGTCATTTATGTTTACAATTATTATTTTGTCAATCCATCAAAATTGCACTGTAACTTTGTGCACAGGAAATATGTGGTGTTTTTTCTCGTTAATGATGTACTAAATAGTTGATTTTGGATTGTCTAATGTTTTGACTTTGTCCATGATGGATTCATTCTGACTTTTAGGACAGTGAGTGTTACTTCCAACTCCAAAAAGCACAATAAATAAACACTAGAAACTGAGTTCTTCTGCAACAGCCAAACAAAAAAGGGCTATCAAAACAATTTACCACACATCTCTGGTGCCAGAAAATAAAGGAACCGTGCAAAAAACATACTGCTGACCCTATTTCAGAGATCAATATAATATAAAGGTAACACTCTGTCCCTCCAAAATCCTTATTTTTTCCAATGCAAATAAAAAAGTGTTAAAGTGAAGACAGTAAAAGTACAGAAAGTGAGTCGAACCCTTTAGAATTGGCTGACAGTGTTGAACATGTAAAACCTCCCTCGTCCTGCTGTGCGAATATGTGTCAGCCAGGCTCAGGATGTTAAGCTAATGGTAACGCATGGTGACACATTGTTGCCGAGAATCTGATTTTATGTGTACAAAATTGTGAGGCAAACAGCATGTAATAAAGTTGTTTATAGATGGCAAGACAAGAACATTCTGGCTTCCCAGCATTGGTCAGCACAAAGCTAAACAATTCATTTAGTTTAATTAGTAAATGTAAAACATATTTGTGGGCAGTGAGTCAACTGCCTAAGGTGAACACAATAGTTATTTTTTTATTTTTATTTTTTTATCACAGCATGAGTTGAGCTAAGAGAACTGGGATTTTTGGATGAAATTCAATTAAATCAATTAATTTTTTTAGTTTTTTAACTGTATAGCCCTCATGGCAAAATGTAAATATTACTGTCTAAGCATCAGTTTTAGAAAGCGTTCAGACATGTACTAATTCCCTTTAGATCAGTACTTGGCCTAAGCTATGTGTCTAAAATAAATCAAACAAAATAAAATAGGACAAAAAAAAAAAAAAAATATATATATATATATATATATATAGAAATAGAATAGAACACAAAATAATTCAAAATACACATTCACAGATGCCCATATAGTGCAAATATGTAGCTGGCTTTTATAAATTAAGCCAATGTTTTGCATTACAAATGCCTGCAGATCTGGAAACTTTCTCAAGTGCAAAAATACCAAGAATGGAAGTGATGTAACTTGTTCACATGTAGCTGAGCAAGTAGTTTACTTCATACGCATGGATACGTTTACGCTCCTACATTTGGATGTAGGAGGGTGAAATATAGGTTTCAATTATTTTAAAATCTTTTGAAACCATTTTGACATTATTGCAAAGGGCAAATTGTTACATTAAAAAAAAAACACACAAAAAGACAGACACCATATATTTGTATTTTCTTTTCCCAGGCATCCTGTCTTAAACTGCAGAATATCCTCCTTGAAAAATATCCAAATGTCTTTCATTATTCCACAAATCCTCTTATTTCATATCGTAACAGTTGATCCCTTTGTTATAAAACAAAGAGTGTATTTTTGTCTCAGATTTTACAGAATGTGATACGCGATCCAAAAGATGTTTGAATCTCAGAGAAAAGAACCCCTGTCAGCATGTCTTTCACCTTTGATTATGGCCACCATCTGATAATCACAGGAAAGACAATAAGCATGTTGTCATCACAGGGTTTTCTGAGGGGCTTTCACACTGAAGTTATTGGAGCGGTGCTTTCGTAGTTTGGTTAATTTAGTGTGAAAGTGGTTTTCTAAGTTCACTTATGGTCGGTGGTCTGGACTGTGTGGAAGTGTAACACTGCTGATGACATATAATTTGCATAATTGTTTGCTTATGGTTTACATTTCTCGTTTAATGCCTTCCTCGGTCTTATATCTTTAGAGAACAGCTTGCATTCTTTTCACCTCTTGCATCTGCTGCTGAAAAACACACACAAGTGTATTGTGTATAAGTGTGTGTATGTGTATGTGTATATACATTTATTAGCGCACACTGAAATATTACAATGCGATAATCAAACTCTGCTTCGGAACAAGCAGTTAGACTACACGCAAAGTCAGGCTCAATTCCAACACAACACGAGACAACCAGCTGATCTCAGGTCAGCGTTTCAGGCCGCTGGAGGATGTAATCCTGTAACTAATGAAGGTCTGTCGATCAGAATCGAAGACGTCACCCTGTCTGTCCCTCTGCCAAGAGCTGTGTTCATCTCCTGCTTTCACTCCTCCTTGGATTGGTTGCGATGACTAACCCCACCTTTTCAACCTTAACATTTTGTCTCTCCTCTTTTATTAGATTCCTGTCACCCAGACTCGGACAGACGGGTGCGGGTCGCTACACAGGCTGTTAGTAACCCGTCTCCCAGCCCTCATCTAACCCTGAAATCGTAGTGCCATGGAAGCTTAACGAGATTTGATCAGATCAACAAGACAATCAGTTATGTATTCAGACTTTGACCACAGGCTACGAGGATAACATCATCGTAGAGCCCCGACTGAACTGCAATTTCCCAGCATTAGGAAATTAGATTTATAAGTTGATCACAGATGTAAGAATGGTACATTCACATTTAAATTATTGGAAGCATCTCTTGAGATTGGACAAGGTCCATTAGGCCAAAAGAAATTGTGAAAATATAGCAAAACAAATAAATCCTCCAGCGATGCACATTGGTCTGTCAGGTTAAGTAGAAAAACAAGTATTGCCAGAAAATTCTATATATTATTTACATCAGAACAATGTCATACCCTACCGGTCAAACATTTAGAATATAGATTTTTGTTTAATGTTTTTGAAAGAAACATAAAAGGCAAAATACAGCAGAACATAAAACTGTAATATTGTGTTCTATTTTTTTTTACATAACATTATAAATATCATTACTGTCACAACAGCATTTTAACAGAAATGTATCATGGTTTCAACATAAATATTAGGAAGTGAAAATGTGTCAGGTTATAACCCTGTTCCTTGAAGGAACGAGACGCTGCGTCGACGAGACACTATGGGAACGCCCTCAGCGTACCGGCTCTGAATCGTGTGTTGAATCAGCCAATGATAAGTTGGGACGTCATGGCGGGTGAAGCCACTGGCCAGGAAGCATATAAGCGTGTGGAAAACGCTGGCCAGATAGCTCCTGTCATGCAACGGAGTGCCGGCAGGAGATGCCAAAAGTGTGGTTTCGAGGTGCAGCGTCTCGTTCCTTCAAGGAACAGGTTTATATACATAACCTGAGACGTTCCTTTACAGGAACTCGAGCTACGTCGACGAGGCGTTATGGGAATGAGATGACCACGCCTCCAGACTTTTAAATCCCTGCCTAGTGTGTGTTTTATGCACAGCTAGGGCGAGAGAACAGAGGAGCTCGTAGCTCGAACATCGAGTCCATAAAATCGGACAAATGTGTGGGGGGGTTGACCACCCAGCAGCATCACAGATATCGGCCATGGAGACCCCTGCTTGCAGGGCCTTCGAGGCCACCACACTGCGTGTCGAGTGCGCTCTGACTCCTAGCCTCTGCGGGAGTCCAGAGGACTCATATGAAATGTTAATGGCATCCACAATCCAACGGCTTAAAGTCTGTTTTGTCGCTGGGAGCCCTTTCTTGGGGGGACTTTCTCCACATGGCATCTCTGTGGACGTATGCGCCCAGTGCTCGCACTGGACACACACAATTTAGCTTCTGCTGACCAGGCTCCCTGAAGGGAGGTGGGTTAAAGGCCTATAGTACCTATAGTGAGGTGTGACCATAGGTACCTTAGGGCTGTAACCTACTCGCAGGTACAGGAAGGCTTTGGCCATGCCAGGCGCAAAGTCGAGATGTGTAGGGGCCACTGAAAGGGCCTGAAGGTCACCTACTCTCCT
>JAUMHQ010000053.1:22990988-23003882 GCA_032361165.1 Enteromius paludinosus
ATATATAAATATATATATATATATATATTAGGGGTGGGCATAGATAAATTGTTTTAATCTAGATTAATTTTGAGATTAATCTAGATTAAAGCCCTATCCGGACGGACTAGTTTTACAGGGGGTCGTTAGAGCATGTTTTGTTTCACAGACTTACTTGGTGATTTTAATCCCATAAGAATCTGCCATGACTGTGTTTTTCTCTCACAACCTCTGTGATAATTCTAGTGTCTGAATGCGATGGCTGTGGTATTATTTTTCACAACGCGTTTCCTTGTGTGTTTTAGCCAACACGATATGCCATAGATGCTCTTACCACACGCATGTTTAATATATTTTGATACATAAAAGAAATAAATAAATACAAATAAAGAGCCAGATCATGTAAACTGTTAAGACTGACTTTTGTAATATACATATCAGGTAAGATTACGCAAGTTCATTACTGCACTCGGTTACATATGTTCTAATTATCAAAATTAAACGTGTTTACTGAAAATAAAAATCATAATAGTTGAACTAAAGTAATCATGGTTTTGGTGTAGTAGCCATTTAGCTTCACCATGGTATTTGTGATTACACTAGTTGTAATCAATCTGTGGTGCGTTTCCCAAAAGCATCGTTAGCTAACTTTGGTCATTAGTTCCATTGAACTCTATTGGTAACCACGGAACTTGCGACCATGGTTGCTTTTGGAAACGCACCCCTGAAGGACTATAGCAATGCACGCATACAGAGCGTGTGATCTCTGTGATGCCCAGATGTATAAAAAACAGGCCCTCTCACCTCTTTAATAAACACAGAGGTGTTAGTCCCGTCCAAAATGGTACATGAAAATCACGGACGACAGGTGATAAGAATCGAAGCTCACACATAGTTTAGAAAACTAGTCCCGTACGAATAGGGCTACAGTGCAATTCGGCTAGGTATACTTCCACGCTAAAATATCAAGGTGAAAGTCATCATAGCTTGCGTAGTATAGACCCAGCTCCCAACCCAACTTTGTGAATAGATTAACAGCGATAATTTTTTTTATTGTGCAATAAGACTCTCACGTTAACGCAGCACGTTAAAGCGGTAACGGCCCACCACTAATATATATATATACATATTAGGTAACACTTTATTTTAGGGGTCCAGAATAATGCATTATTTGCATTAATTAATGGTTAATTTGTTCACAATTAGTTGAGCAAAGACACACTAGTAATCAATGATACCTAACATGTCAAGGGCCCGAATTATTTATTAGTTAAGCATAAATAAACTAGTAATTTATGATTAACTTGTTCACAGTTATGCATCAGTTAAGCATGAACACACATACAACTAATGATTATCTGATCATATAGTAAAAGCATATTAGCCGTTATTTACAAATCATTAGTCATTTTAAAGACAAACATTTACGCTATATGTAAACATAAATAAGCTAGTAAATAATAATTAACTGAATGTACAGTAACCAGATTTTATCCATTATTAACAACTTATTAAGACACACACACACACAATCTTCCTGCGTGTATGCCCTTATTTTGTGACAAACACATGGGTCATTTAACTATTTCTATTTTATGTTATTTTAAAAATTCTACATAAGCAGTAAAAACAGTGGTATTCTTTAGTGATTACTGGAAATTAATTTAGAAACTTCCATTATTAACACTAAATTAGTGGCAGTTTAGCCTTAATTATTACCTTATATATTAAGTTTCACTTTAGAGTAGGGGGTCAAATTCCATTTATTAGCACTATATCAATGGTAGTTTAGCCTTAAATATTATCTTATCCTAATCAACAAACTTAAATATCACTCAATAAGTGTCATGATGTAGATTTAGAACAAATAGTCAAATAATAGGGTCAAATAGTCTTTGTTACAGTATTTATATAAAATTGCAAACTAGCAGTAATTAAACATCATAACAATAAAAAAAACAGTATATATATATATATATATATATATATTGTGACAGATACACCTGAGCCCACGCCAGGCTCCACCCTCACTCAGATCCCAGTCACCTGAATTCTGATCACCAGCACCTGTCACACCCCTAACGATCACTCAGCCACACCACATAAAAGCACACTCATCCAGTCACTCTGCGTCCAAGCTTGTGAAGTGGACAATCTCAGTGTGTTATACTTACCTGCTCTCTTACCTGCTCTCTTACCTGCTCTCTTACCTGCTCTCTCCGTAGTGTGCTCCTTGATATCCCCAGTGTTCTCCAGATCCTCCTGTGCCTCCTCAAGTCTCCGTTGGATTGATGTGGTGTGGTTGTGATCGTCTCCTCTCATCTGTGTTTCCCTTCATTGATCATCTGAAAGATAAAGAGACTGTGTCATTTTCAGTTACCCTTATTCAGCTATTGTCTGCATTTAAGTTACTCACCTTTTGTTTTGGATTCTTCACAACTCTTCCTGTAAATAAACACTGTTAATACTTACCACTTATCTCCAGTTGTCTGTCCGCTTCGTTACAGAAGCTTGGACCAACACAACATTTACGATGAGCGCTGAAGAAACATTCCAGGAACTGGTGGATGCCGTAAGATGAGCTTTACCACTCCTGCTTCACAATCCACACCACCACCAATCTCATCTCCACAGTCAACACCTGCACCTAACCCGGAACCATCACCAGCTTCTTCGTCCTCCACTGTGCTCTGTCCCATGGTGCGCACGACGCCCTTCGCTGGCGTGGTGGGGGATTGCAAGGGATTCCTACTGCAATGTTCCACAACCTTCGCGACTTACCCAAGTGTGTTTTTGTCTGACAATACTAAAATTGTATTTCCTGCCTCTCAGGTTCCGCTCTTCGTTGAGCAGAGTCCATTTGGAGTCAAGCAGGGCCAGCCGTAAGTTCATACGCTTCTTTTACTCAACACTTCCTGGAGGTGTTTGGACGAACCGATCACGAGTCATTTGCAGGTGAAGAACTGTATCATATTCAACAAAATAACCTAACTGTGCATGAGTATTCCATACGATTTAGAACCCTTGCAGCTACGAGTGGTTGGAACAAGAGTGCTCCATCATGGAGGTGTTTTTGGGCCATCCTTGGCTTGCGAAGCACGAACCTGTTCTCTCCTGGGGCACAGGAGAAATACTTCAGTGGGGTACTTCCAGTTGGCCAGAACCAGAATTCCCAATCTACCTCTTCAGATTAACTCTACTTTTCAAGTATGTACTACGTCTATAGAAAGTCCTAATGATAAATTATCTGTTAACATTCCTGCTGAGTATCAATCTTTCCAGGACGTTTTCTACCCCAGGAGAGCTGCTCACTTGCCACCCCACCGCCAATGGGACTGTGCAATCGATCTGCTCCCAGATGCTCCAGTGCCCAAAGGACGGATATATCCCCTGTCGATACCAGAGACCCAAGCCATGGAAAGCTACATTAAGGAGGCCTTGGAACATGGCTATATCATGGCTAGTTCCCCTGCTGTTTCCAGTTTCTTTTTCGTTTCTAAGAAGGATGGAGGACTTCGCCCGAGTATCGATTTCCAGGCCTTCAATAAGGTTACAGTGCCTTTCAAATACCCACTTCCCCTAGTTCCAGCCACCCTAGAGAAGCTCAGAGGAGCTAAGATATTCACTAAGTTGGAATTACGCAGTGCGTATAACTTGGTCAGTATTCGTCATGGAGACGAATGGAAGACTGCTTTTATTACTCCCACCGGGCACTATGAATACTTGGTGATGTCGTACGGACTTGTTAATGCACCCTCGATCTTCCAGGATTTTATGCATGAGGTGTTCCTTGAGCACCTGAACAAATTTCTTGTCGTTTATATTGATGAAATTCTGATTTATTCCCCTAGACTTCGGGAACACCTCAAGCATGTCAATGAGGTACTCACCAAGCTCTGTGAGTTTAAACTGTTCTTAAAAGCAGAGAAGTGCTCCTTCCGCCAGACCTCTTCCTGGGCTATAACATCGACCAGTCTGGAGTCCGTATGGACGCAAGTAAGGTCGAAGCCATCACACAATGGCCAGTACCCACCACAATCA
This sequence comes from Enteromius paludinosus, assembly GCA_032361165.1. Lineage (NCBI taxonomy): Eukaryota > Metazoa > Chordata > Actinopteri > Cypriniformes > Cyprinidae > Enteromius > Enteromius paludinosus. Next base: position 22,995,009 of record JAUMHQ010000053.1, read on the forward strand.
AGGAACTTCAGAGGTTGCTATGCTTCTCTAACTTTTACCGGAGGTTCATAGACAATTATAGTACCCTAGCTAGTCCCCTCACTTCCCTCCTACGTGGTAAACCAAAGAGCCTATGTTGGAACTCAGAAGCCTCCTCCGCATTTCAATTAATGAAAACTGCTTTTACCTCTGCACCCATTTTAGGTGCCCTTCGTGGTGGAGGTTGACTCCTCCATGACGGGAGTCAGTGCGGTACTGTCCCAGCAGCAGGGGGACCCTCCTCAGTTGAAGCCATGCGCCTACTTTTCCAGGAAGCTGACCCTGGCGGACAGAAACTACGATATTGGAAACCGTGAACTCCTCGCCATAAAGTTGGCTCTAGAAGAGTGGAGGAATTGGCTGGAGGGGTCCCTTCATCCGTTCCTAGTACTAATAGACCATACGAACCTCCAGTATCTCAGAGAGGCACGCTCTACAAGGTGAAGGAGATTTTTGATTCCCTGCGCTGTGGTGGTAAATTGGAATATTTCATCATCTGGGAAGAATACGGTCCTGAGGAGAGGTCCTGGGTCCCTCGTGAGGATGTGTTAAATGATGCATTGATGGAAGAGTTCCACGCTAACAATCCTCTATCTCCAGCACCTCGAGGCAGAGGTCGACCAGCGTCGGAGGGTCCCGCTTCAGGAGGGGGCCCTGGAGGAGGGGGTACTGTTACAGATACACCTGAGCCCATGCCAGGCTCCACCCTCTCTCCCTCACTCAGATCCCAGTCACCTGAATTCTGATCACCAGCACCTGTTACACCCCTAATGATCACTCAGCCACACCACATAAAAGCACACTCATCCAGTCACTCAGCGTCCATGTACATGCCTGAAGTGGACAATCTCAGTGTGTTATACTTACCTGCTCTCTCTGTAGTGTGCTCCTTGATATCCCCAGTGTTCTCCAGATCCTCCTGTTCCTCCTCAAGTCTCCGTTGGATGGATGTGGTGGTCTGTGTGTGTGTGTCTCATAAGTTGATAATAATTAATAAAATGTGGTAACTGTACATTGTTAAATATTAATTACAATATTTGTTTTGTTAATAGCATAAATGTAGGCTATGTCTTTGGAGTGTTGCAAGCTGTTAGTCCATATATAAGATCCTTGAAGTTGCAAACACTAAAGTTTCAAAACCAAAGAGATATTCTTTACGATAGTTATGATGTCCATGCACCATTAAAACGGCTCATTTAAATATGCCCCCATTTTTCTACATCACAGAGTGGGTTATTTTTAAACACCGCCCAAACGTTTATGCAAAGAAAGATAGAACTATTATTCTCACTAGTGAAGTTTCCATCCAGTTTTTACACAGTTTTGTTATTGACAAAGAAAATTTGCGGATTATTTTTTTTTCTAACTTTGCTGTCTTCGACCTGTTTCCATCAAACTGGCCTTTCACCAATAAAATGGTGTGCATGACGATGACATCCTTAAAAAAAAAAGAACTGTCACTTAAGTTTTAGTGTATCGCAAAGAGAAAAATCCCTTGAGCTGTTTCCATACATAATTTCACTTATTGTGCAAATACTATGTGTGATGATGAAGCACTTGAGTCGTCAGGATCCATTTGCAGCTTTTAATAACAATAGAATGGTCAGACAGGCAAAGTCAGGTGCACGGCAGACAATATCAACAAGGGCTAGGCAGTAAATCGTAATCGAGGGACAGGCAGAAAGTTCAGGGCAGGCAGCAGTGATCAACAATCCAAAAAACAGGCAGAAAGAGTCGGGGCAGGCAGAGAGAATCAGAGTCCGTATAAACAATCCGAATGGCAACAGAAAATCAAACCAGAATAACGCTCAGAATTATCACACTGGGTAAATAAGACTTCGCAAGAAACTGTGCTTCCGCACGCTGCTTTTATAGGCCAGTAAATGCCAAACACCTGGTGGTGAAATCAGCCCAGGTGCGTGGGTCAAAAGAGTCCGGAGGGAAACATCAATACTCAGGTGAAGGTTCCCGCTGCAGTGAACCAGAGAGCGCCACAGAGGCGCGACTGGTGACACTATGCAAAAAGTCTGTTCTTAATCCATTTTGAAAAAAACAAAAAAACAAAAAAAAAAAACATAGCCCATTATTAAATTATGGAGGCCTACATAAAAATAAAAAGTTTAATGAGTTTTCATAACATTTTCATAAGCAGCCGCAGTTGTATTTTTTGTTGTTGTTGTTTTCCTGATTTAATTTTATTAGACTGTATTGGAAATAGGAATATTATTTTAGATTATTTTATTAATAACCGACAAGATTATGCTAAATTACAAGTAAGTTCAATTTGAATTGATACGTGGCTGTGACCCATTAAAAATAGCTTAATTTGTTTCCAGGGATTATTTTATAATAAATCTATTTTTGTAAATAAATAATAAATTAACAAAACAGAAGAAAGAAAAACATGTAACAAGTAGCAGCCTATATGCAGAATTTCAATTCATTCTTGTGCTGTGCTCTTGAAAGCAGCATCCAATTATTTACAAAATAATGTAATAATGTAAAAATAATATTTTTTTATGAATGTACACAAATGAATTAAATATTTAGAATAATTTTGAATGTCTTGTTCTTGAACGAGTATAGTAAGCTGTTTACACTTTTATAAGGGGAAAGAAATCAAGTCATCCTGCCGACGCCGCACACTGGTACACATTAAACTATTAACTCTACAACTATATTGTGAACAAAATTAAGCCTAACAATTGTTTTACTTTCAAAGTATTAAAAAGAAACATCAAATTAAGATATTTATGTTTGAAAGGTAACTCATCTTTTTACCATATATAAAGTTTAATATGAAATAATATGTATATGATTTAATGCGCTTTTGAACCAGGCTAAGGTACTATGGCATCAGCAACACCACAAACACGGACGCTGCCAATAGGCTAATTCTGTCATGTGACACAGCATTTATTTGCATTATTATTTGCATAGCCCTTTTTTCTCTACAATTTTTTGCAACGTTTAAAGTATCAATATATAATTTATGTGACAAAATTAAACTGAAAAATACTGTGTCAACATTTACAAAACTCTATCGATAATAAGTATTTCCATCAGCAATGTCGGTAAAAAATTTGAAGCGCTAAATATTTTTCCGCAAAAAAGCCTTGGATGAAAACTTGGCTATAGTGTTGCTAGGGCGCTGTGTGCTGGAGGCGTCATGTGTCGTTGTGAAACTGAAACTACTTTGTTTGTGCTTCCAAAAGAGGACATAAATACCTCTGCAAGGACAGTCTGGCGCTTCTGACTCATAACCTTTAAGTATCGTTTTGTTTTCTTATAAAAAGAACCTGCTTATTATTCAAACGCAAGTTTTGAGCAGTGAAGGGTAGTGTTTGTTGTTTGTCATTACTCAGATCACATATGCAGGCGTTTTGTTATGTATGTATGTGTCATGTATACGAGGCACGATGCAACACGACCCATAAAAAGTACTGAGTCATGATAATCATAATCATAAAATGTATCATTAAAATGTGTTCCAAAGATGAAAAAGCTTTTACGTGTTTGGAGCGATATGTTTAATGACAAATTTTTCATTTTGGTGTGGAGTACACTAAGTATACAGTAACTAAGATAATTTACTAGAATAGTTACCGCAAAACTTTTCTTTGATGCCACTATAATAAATACTGCCTCCTACAAAATTCCAAACCAAGCTTTCTGAAGTGGCTTGTGTGCTAAACAAAACACTTTTAAGGAAACTGCTTACGATGTTGTTTGCTTTTTATTTTGAAACCGTTGATGACCCCTGAGTTCCACAAAACCTCTTAACTCTCTAGACCTCAGAGAAACCCATTCCCAATGACAAGACGTGGAGCAATCATTACGTCTAAATGCTATTATCTGTTGTAACTCATCTGAGCTCACCCTATTACTGTCCCCAATCAGCATCTGATATGTGCAAACATTAGCCAGCTGGCCCAAGGAATTGATTCATCCGATGACCCAAAACCTCAGCAAACAGGTCATTCCGATCATTCAGCCTAATGTAGTGAAGGAAATGTCCCTGTTTCTAGGAACACCTATAACCATCTTCCAGGAAGAGAGCTATGGCTTCGATTGAATCCAGGGTTCATAAGGGGACACGAAGAATGCAAATAAAAGTGCACATCGTTGAAAAGCAGCAAACTGGCTAAAGGGTGTCTATAAGCTGATTCGATTTGCTTTCTCTATCCACTTAAATGGCTAGCAAAATCCATGGCTATAGCATTCCCTGGAAAATTGATTTCTGTCAGCATCTTTTCTTGGGTTAAATACAAACTGTAAATGCAGTATCTGTCATTTTCTTCTTTGGAAAGCTCAGATTGTACCGTGATCGGATTGGTGGCACACCACTGGCAATTCCCTAGCTGAGCAGTTTTATTTTAATAATAAGCTATATACTCAATTATAGCGAAGGCTATCTTCAACACACATAAAATATAACACTTCACCTGTTGAGCTGATTTTCGGGAAATTGCTTTTAGGAAGTTTTGCAGTGCGACTCACGAAAGACAGAACTTTAAGCAAAAGTGTCAGCAAAAGTTTGGAGGGCAAATATAAGGTGATTGACAGTGCGAGTTAGTATGATGGCAGACAGAAAGAAAAAACTACTTTTGCTTTACAAGTCTCCATTGATTCAGATTGATGGTTAATCACAACCTCATTTATATCTATCAGTGTTATTATACTGTAACATCTCATTACTTTAACCAGAGTAAAATTGAATAATAAAAATGTATCATCTAAAAAGTCTACATCTACGTTTTTAAAATATAAAGAATGAAGCTGATTTTTACCACACAATAAAAAAAACATCACTGAATTTATTTATTTTTTTTTTATTTTTTTTTTTATGTGGTCAATTGCAGTTCATCCCGAAGTGCAATAGATAAATTGTTCTAAAATTGCAATATAAAAATTCTGACTTTTTTCCTTAGAAATCGACCACCAACCAACCACATGGAATTGTATTTGATCTATTTTTTGTGCAATTCTATAAACTCTAAATAAACTCAGAAACTCTGAAAATCACAATTCTCTTTATTCATTCATTCATCCTGTGGTAGAAATGGGCTTCTATAATGTAGCTTCTATAATAAGCTCAAGGCTGCAATTTTGTGGAAGTAGTGACAGACCTTTTCTTCTGCATTGCAACATACATCCGAGTGATGCTGACTATTTATAAATTAATTGCTCAAAATAAGATCTTCAAAATATAGAATTTTGATTCCTTGCCAATTTTAGCTTATTCATCAACAAATGCTGACCTTGAAAACGTAATATTGCAATCGTGAACATGTATTTTAAACATGCCCGACAAAGACCAGAAAATGATGCCCTTTTTACAACAGTACACAAAGGTGAATGTCTTAGCTTTCACTTTTTAGTGCCCCTTGTGGCAATGCTGAGAATGCAACATATGCTTGTGTCTTAATTAAGGATGAAATTAAGGATGTGCGGCAGGATGAATGCAGGAATTTGGTTCTATGCATTGGTTGTTAATTGGATTTTGCAGAGTGAGCATTGAACTTGCACTTGCAGTCTATTGTGGGCCGATGAGTTTAAGCATATTAAATTATTGGAGAAGCCTGGTATATTCCGTATGCCACAAAAGGGAAGTCCAAACTTTTAATGGAAAACCCAGCAATGACATTTCATGTCAACTTTAAAGCTATGTTTGACTGCAGATTAGAGGTGTATTAGAAACGTATTGCCAGATGTATGAGAAAACGACTGGAACGACATTTTTTTCTCTTCTCTTCTCTGCCCAAAGAGTTCCTCCTTAATCTTAAAATGACTGATGAGATTTCTACTTGCACAAATATATAAAGAACATTGTATGAGTGTGTACGTGAAAGTGTGTGTAGCTGGATTGCGAAGGGGGAACCATGATGAAAACAGGATCAAAACTGTCACATGAGAAGCTCTGTGAATTTTTATCCTTTGCAAATTTGTTTTCCGGTACAGCGTTTTTAAGGAAATGGACAGATAATTTCATGTCATAACCATATTTCTATTAGAAAGAGACTAACAAAGAAGCTCAATCTGGCAAGAACAAAAAAAAAAAAAAAAAGTATACATTGTATTGCTCTTTTTGGTGTTAAAACATGTTTTATAAAACTAGTCAGACCAGTAAAAAAAAAGAGAGATTACACAGGAATGTCTGTGTTCGGTTCTCAGTGGACCAAAGCTAGTCCTGCTCATCGACTTCTTCTTTAGCATTCTCATCTCTGTCGGAAGAGGCATCGTTTTGGGTTCAGGTGAAGATGACAGCATTGTCTCTGTAGGTCTTTGTGTCTGTTACACTAATTGACAGGAGGCCATGACTGCAAGGAGTCTTGGCTCATCCCCAGAGTCGATGACATCAATATCATACTCATAATCTCGCAGTATTTTCTGAGCGTGCTATGCGCTCTAGTCTGAGCCCTTCCCAGTCGACTCGGCTGCGTTTTTCTCTCCTGTTTGTTTACCAATCGACAGATCCCCCCTAGGGACCGTCTGCTATCGATTGAGAGCCTTCGTCATTGTTGACGCTCCTGTTACTAGCAAGATCTACACACTCACACACACACAGGTACTGAGTTCAGTGTGACAAGCAATTAGCTGAGGGAATTGGTGTTATGGAGCGGGTCCGATCCCCAGAGCGCTCGTCCGTCAGGTACGCACCGGGCCAAAGCAGGCCATTTGGTAAGTGAGTCACTCTCAAGTCTCTTGACGCTGCTGAACAACAGACACTGGTTAATGGCATATTGCCTTTCAAGACGTCAACAGTACGAGGGATGATGCGGAAAAGAAAGCTCTTGCAAATCTGCTCCAAAACTAAATTGAATATCCTCATTACGCCGGTGACTCAGAAAGTGCAGCGGCTACTAATGCAATCTCTTCATTTAAAGACAGAGGAGATTTTATGATCACGCAGTTCAGCCAAGAAACTGTGATTTAAAGATTGTTAACATTGTTATCATTGTTCTCTTATGATATAATTGTCCATGTTGCATTTTCTCTAAGTTCAGTAATGTCCTTTCAGAAAAGGCAAAACCTGCTTCATTATAATGAAAATCACTCCTGCCATCTACTGGCACATCTGGAGCAGCAGAATACGTCACTTATTTACCCGACTGAACCCGCTACCAACACCCAACAAGAAACAGTATCTTAAAATTCATGTTTATACCTTCCACATGAGCTGAACAAACCTTTTTATACATAATTCAGCTCTGATTCAAATGAATTTAAGGATCACATGTCATGTTGATTCAAGAAAATATGAATTAATTAAACATACATTCTTCAGGTCAGTGCATTGGTTTTTGGGTTTATGGTGCATACACTAGGACTCAGCTAGGACTTAATAAACTGATCAATTACGATACTTAAAGACATTTATAAGGTTACAAAAGAGTAGTTGGTTTTTTAGAAGCAAATAAGCATATTAGAATTATTTCTGAAGGATCATGTGACATTGAAGTAATGATGGTTTCAATTCAGGTTTGATTACAGCATATAATAATATATACCACTGTCCTTTTAAATTGCAAAAAATCTTTTCAAAAATATTAGTTTTTACTATATTCAATTTTCCTAAGATTTCTTAATTCAAAAATAGAGTTCAAAACTAACAGACTGGAAAACTGTCGATTCTTGTGAGAAACTTTCTTTAAAAGAGTCAAAGACTTGATCAAATGCATCCCTCTTTTACCTCTTTAGTAACGTTATCCTGCACCAGGCTGTACAGGGGCACGATGCGGCTCACTTCCAAGAGGACTGGCGTCGGACTGGGCGTCTCACGGCCAGCTTGTCTGCACAGGTGACAGGCAGCCGGGCAGCTGCCCTTCTCCTGGCACCGGATCTCCACACCGGCCACCAGGTCATCAGACAGCAGCTGCGTCTTCAGCAGGCCCGACAGGTAGCTGATGAACGGCACCGCTTTCAAGTCCCGTCGGCCGCCCTGGTCTGTGACTTCTGTGAAGGTGAGAGACAGAATGACATCACTGGAACACCATGTCTTATAACAGAGATCTGTGACTCACATCATGCCCGGTTCTGGATCAGAACTAAGCAAAGTTATTAATAGGAATGAGCCTATCAACACAGGAACTGAATCAGGAGGGAGACTTTTATACATTTATGAAAAGGGTGTGAAAATTGTGATTAAGAGAGATGATGAATGCGAAAAATTTAGTTCTTGGAAATCTTATCTTTTATTCATGTCAGTTTCAAACAGTTTTGAAAGACTTTTATAACAATTTCAACAAAAGTGGTACTTTTTGCTTCTAAAACTATGGATATTTTGGTTGCAACGTTTCCTTACACATTGAATGGATGTGCAGTATACTTTAACAAACATTAGCAAACAAAAAATATATTTATACAGAGTAAATGCACCTTTATGTAATTTCATGAATACCTCTGTTGTCTTTGAAATATAAACTATTGAATACAGTATGTTATGAAAAAAAAACTTATTTTAAATTTTTAAACTGATTTGAACATTTTTAATTTCATTATTTTTGTGTAGCTAAACTAATTGAGCTGTGCACAATAAAATAAACATTGTGTCATTGACCCTTATTTTTTATTTCATTATTTTATTTTATTTTCATTATTTTATTGGTATTAATTTTAATATAAATGTCTATAAGCAATTTCACAAATGTGCATATATACAGTAAATAGTACAAAGACTCGTGGTATACGTATATACAAACACAAGTTTTATGCTTTTTTATGCTATGTGAAAGGGCGAATTAGGTTATATACAGTACAGTATATATATATATATATATACAGTGAGGTCAATAAGTATTTGATCACTCTGGGATTTTGCAAGTTCTCTTACTTAGAAATCATGGAGGGGTCTAC
>JAUMHQ010000053.1:23028956-23047499 GCA_032361165.1 Enteromius paludinosus
GCCTTCGCAGAGGCTTTCGTCCTATTCTATCCCACCTTCTCGGAGGCACCATCTCCTGTCTCTGAAAGGTTTTCCCTTCTTCACATCTCCGCAGAGGTCTCGCCCAGCTTGCGCCACCTCCATCAGAGTCCCCACCTCAGCCCGCTTCCACAGAGGCTTCCTTCTCTTTGCTATCCCGCCTCCGTTGAGGTTTTCCCCTTCCCCATGCCTCCGCAGAGGCTTTCCCCTCTCCTAGCCTCCGCAGAGGCACCTTTTCTGCTTCTTTCTACCTCCTCAGAGGTCTCGTCCAGCTTAGCCCCTGCCTCCATCAGAGGCCTCACAAACACCCGCCTCCGTAGAGGCACTCCCAGAGGTTTTCCTTCCCCACCTCCGCAGAGGTTAGATCATGTTAGATTTTCTAAGAGTATTTTGCAAGCATTATGATAGAAAAAAAAAAAGGATGTCGGATATTGAGAAGAAGAAAAAAACGCAAATGAAAATTTCAGACTGTGTACAAGCACCTTAGTAACTGACAATATTTTTTTGTTTGTTTGTTTTTTTATACATTTTAAAATGTAAATAGTTTATGTAGGCTATTTTTAACCATATTCTGATTGATTGAGGTTTTTGGCCTGGTATTTAAATATTGAGAAGGGATTTCATTGACTACTTATTCAGCAGAAAACCAATCAGCTATGCCATGTGATAACAATGCCATTAGGTCAGAGTTAGACTGCACTGCACCATCTAAAGTTTCATGCAAGAACACTGTATTTCCTGGCCCTGTTATCCAGCCAGTTGCCATCTGACAGATGGGCTCCCTGCAGTACTTCATCATCTCCATGAGACTGTGAAGAGTTTCAGCAGAAGATAAAAGCTTAGCACTACCTAATCAAGCTTTCATGGGTCTTCTGGTAACCAACAAAATACTTCTACAGTTCTAAATTCATCTTTCATTTGCCTTTATTGGACTGAGCTGAGCCGTGAAGCTTGTTGAAGCATTCAACAAGACTTTCTGAGGACATGTGGAAAAAGGTAGAAGAAATGCAAAGTCAGTTCCATAATTACTTCCTTAGCTGGCACACGTCAAGTGAAATTGTGTGACAAGGAAGCCTCTAAGAAGACAAACATTTTATTCAGTGATTGACTTATTCAGGGATGAGCCGCAGAAATTGTGAAACGATGCACAGAATCCAAGCACTTCGCTCTTAAAGAAGCACTTATATACAGAACCAAATACTGAAGAGCCACATATTGAAGACTTCAAAAACGTGTTCATATCAGAGCAAAAGTGGTTTAAAAAGGAAAGGGAACATAACAATTCTCCCACTTAATTTGTTGTAGTTCTGGAGGTATTTTAAGAGTTTTTTAGGCTGTGTAAGATTGCCATTCTGACACATGTAAGTAGTGCTGCATGTGAATGTAGCTGATCATTACTACTACTTCCACTACTTCTGGAGGTGGTAGAAGTAGAAGCACACTGTGTTTTAAAATCAGTTTGCACTTTCAGCCATGATCTCCAAGCATGATGTTATTTTCCCAAAGAGTCTCCAGGATGAAATGTGTTAACTTCAGTTTGATCATAAATTATTCCAGCTATTTTTCTTACTTGATTTTAACAACAAATGACTAAATTGTTCTTCTGAGAGTCCAAGGAAAGTGAAAAACCTCAACCAACATAATTCAGAAGAGTTTTTTTAAATCCTTTACTTGACTCTCTAAATGAAGCATCTGTACTACTGTATATGTACAGTAGTAGTATCAGCTGATTGAATGAGGACAGATTGCTTGTTTCAATCATAACAGTTGGCAATTGCTGAATCTGCTGTCCACATTTGATTTTTTTATCTATTATAATCAATAGTTTAGGAATCCTTCTCACTTTAAACTAATTAAATACTGATTACTAATTGTTACCTTTGACATTATAGTTCATTATCCCACAACTCTATAATAAATAATCACATTCCATTTAAGTCATTGTTTTCTTTAATTATTCATGAGTGAATATGTATTATATTCTCACAGCAATGCAAACTGACCGGATGATGACACAATATTTTTAAGATGACTTGGAACTATATTTGATCTCTTTTTCTCTCTGTCTGTCTCCCTCTCTCTCTTTGCCTTTTGCCTTTCAAAGTTTTATTCATTAGAATAGAGTCTAAACCACAAGAGTCCATTGGAGTCAATCAGGGCACACTTTACTGGAAGAGCGGAACAGAAAGGCAAGAGAGAGAGAGAGAGAAAGAGAGAGGCTCAGTTTAAAGATTACTCGCTCTCACACAAATCTATTGATTACCGAATTAAATCACCCTGAGTCTGACCCGCAGAGAGCCAGTCACCCTAACGGATGTTCACAAATAAAAGTTAGAGAGTATGGATTTTTCTCCCAAATAAGACTCTGTCCTTGTCACCAGAGTAAACCTTGCTATTAATTATTCTGTTCAAACTAAGTGGAGCCCAATGTTTCTAATTCTCACTGAGCAAGTCTCAGATCTGCCCGCTTTATTTAGACCAAACAATAAATGACATAAAATAAGAATGCGTCTTTTAGACCATTGGATTTGTTTTTTTTTATTGCAAAATAGTTTCATTACTTTCTGGGTTGATTCTCATTAGAGTCTTATTGCTGTCAAATAATTAAGATGAACTGAACCTAATCATGTGGGAACATAATGTAGTGATTTCCTCCTCTTCCTGTGTTCTTCAGTCTGACAAATAGGCTTTAAAAACACCAACACTAAACGATACCATAGAATAATGTTTATTTTTTTTTGTCTAAATGGTTTCATAAAGAACCTTTAACATCTGAAGAACCTTTCTATTTCGCAAAAAGTTCTTTGTGGTGAAATAAGGTTCTTCAGATTATAAAAAGGTAAGAAAGACATGGTTCTTTAAATGTTGTTAAACAAGTTTTGGGAGGAGCGTCGACGCATGATTCGCCACGGCTGGCACTGCATTAATCAATCAATTTTCTACTCTGTCCAATCAAAACTACAAGCCTCCTGCTTAAATAAGCTCACTTCCTTCCCTTCCCTATCTCGTTTCACATTTTGTGATCTCGCTGTGCCAGTGAAGTTGTCTAAACTCCGAAATACTCGTCCTAGCTCAATCAAGAGAACCCAGCTCCCCTCCCAGCCACAGCCAGCCTTCAAGCCGCTGCTCCGCCGGAATTTCCACGGGAGCCCGCCATCATACGTAATCTGTATAGTCTCTACGCCAATGTGGCAAATTATTTTACTTCTCTGTGGTCACTTAATGTATTTAATGCACTCAAATTCTCAACATAATGTTTCATTGATAAAAAGTATTTATTGACTACTGTCAATATTAATAATCTGTCTACTGAACTGTCATTATTTCCTGTCCCTAATTCTACCTTTCATCTATTATCAGGTTTGACACAAGGCTTTCATCCAGGTGTCTTCAGCCGTCTGCAGAAACCAGCCAGGGCGCTTTCTTTTTCCCCCAGCTCAAGCCTCCGCAGAGGCTCAAACCTTCGAACTGCTCCTTTGCTCTCACTCCCCCCTCCCCCAAAGTCCTTCTCTTCTCTTCCTCCTCTCCGCAGAAGCCTCCCCTCCCCTCCTCTTCCTCCTCCTCCTCCTATGTGTTTCCTATCCCCTTCTATCCCCCCTCCCTCCTTGCCCAGCTTGCCCCGCCTCCATCAAGAGGCCTCATCCAGCCCAGCTTCCACGGAGGCTTTCCCGCCCCATAACACAACAAAAGGTGTGTGTTTGTAATACATGTTATATTCAGGACTCAAGAGTCTTCATTAGAACATCCTTCTCCTGGTTTGCAATATTCTGAGATGTTGCACAGTTTGGCCCGCAGTGGATTTGCTGTTCTAATTGTGAGTCGTCCAGCAGAAATTACATGAGGAAAACAACTGTCTACAAGTCAGAAGAGTGTGCTGGAAGAAACATGCAGCTTCGCAACAACCAGAAACCTGCCAGTTGTAATCTAATAAACAGAAAACTCTATTCTGCAAATTTCAGACTTACAATACAGTGTTTATACATATGCATATGCACTGCAATTCATATAAATTTTTTACTTCCATATGCATTCAGCATATGCTACATCTCTCAGCCTACATATAAAGTATAAGTGGCTGTAAGGCAAAACACCTAATGCCCAAGAGTGAAATATGTCCAAATGTAAATAAGTTCCTTTTCCTTCCTGAAGAATCCAGTTTTCCCTTTCAGTCAGTCACTATGACGTTACGTCATTGACTTACATCATGGGATCCCGCCTGGGAGACCAGTCGACTTTGATCTTTGGAGAAAAAGCCAGTGGTTTTTGCATTCCTATCTCTGGGCCTAAATCGCCATGTTCAGGTTGTGAGCAATGTCCTGCCTTCTCACATTCAGGCTCATGGTGACATTTCACCACCACGGGAAGGGGGAGAGCTGGTGTGTAGTGTTCACAGCAGCCCGTCTCGCTTCTCAGATGCCTCGCTTCCGGGGCCGAGCCGCCTCTCTCCTCCTGGTTGCCCCACCGTGGACACGTTGTTGACCAGTCCGTTGATCCCACTCGACCGATGTTGCAGGGCAAGCATGTGCTTGTCCAGACAGACAACGTAGTGATAGTTGTGCCATCAGAGTAATGTTCGTTCCCGTCACCTGCCGCAACTCGCCGCCATCTCCTCCTCTAGTGTAATTCATGGTTGAAATCACTGCAAGCCATTCACGTTCTGGGAGACCTGAATCTTGCAGCTGATGCGCTTTCACGACAGCTCCTGGAGAATGGAGACTCCATCCCGGGATGATCCAGCTAATTTGGAGTCGATTTGGGGAGGCCCAGGTGGATCTGTTCACCTCCCAAGAATCTTTCCACTGCCAGTTGTTTTATTTCCTGACTGAGGCCCCCCTCGGCATGGATGCTCTGGCACACAGCTGGCCCCGGGATCTGAATTTGGTCTGGCCTATTCTCATATTATCCTGAGACCCAGACCTGGTTATGTGCCAAAGTTCCCACTATCCCCTTTTGGGGATCAAGTGGTAAACTTACAAGCGCTGCCCTTGGGGGAGGCAGATCCGACCCTCGAGGTGCTGTGTCCCGCACGTGCTCTGCGCTTTTATGTGGAATGCACCAGGGGTTTCAGAAGCTCAGAGCGGCACTTTGTTTGCTTCGGAGGACAGCAGAAGGGGAATACTGTCTTCAAACAGAGGTTGGCCTATTGGGTGGTTGATGCCTTCACCTTGGAGTATCAGGCCCAAGGTGAGTTGTGCCCCCTAGGGGTGAAAGCCCACTCCTCCCGGAGTGTCACCTCCTCCTGGGCGTGGGCGCACGGTGCCTCTATAGTAGACATCTGCAGAGCTGCGGGTTAAGCGACACCCAATACCTTCACTAGATTATACAGTATTTGCGTGGATCCTGTGTTTTTCTGTGTTTTGGGTAACATTGTGTAATTCTGGGTGGCCGGGCGGGTGTCAGCTTGCAGCGCCATTCCATTGGATCCGAGGACTTTCTTTCAGTATTTCCGAACGGTTACATCTGGTTCCTCAGTCAACTAACAGTTCTTGCTAGCGGAACGTAACGTCATAGTGATTGATTGAAAGGGAACGTCTCGGTTGCGTATGTAACCCTCGTTCCCTGAAGGAGGAATGGAGACATTACGTCCCTCTTGCCACAAGGTCGGATTGCGCTAGGGAGTCGGTTGCGATCGGCTTCTACCACCTAATGGTGGTTTGCACGGCACCATCTTATATACCCGAATGTATGGGGGAGTGGCTAGGCATGGAAAAACCACTGGCCAATTCTCAATGGCTATTTTGGCAAACAGCAGAGTCTATTGGTCTCCCATGTGGGATCCCATGACTTCAGTCAATGATGTTACGTCTCTGTTCCCTCCTACAAGGAACAAGTGTTACATATATATCTGAGACATTTCCTGTATAAAAAGTCAGCTGATTAATTAATATTAATATCTATTAACGCAAGGATTTATTAATATCTATTAATGCAAGAAAACAGTACATCACTGGAGGCTCTTACAAACATCATCTACTAATTTCTCACATTGCTGGTGGTGTCCATACTCATATCTACCACTAGAGGGATGACTTCATCTGTACAAATCAACAGAGGCACCACCAGTGTTTTCAGACCTTTTTTTCTCTGAATTTCCGACCATCTTCCTGTTCAGAGAATGTCTGTTTTTAATCAACATGAATAAATGTTTTTGAAATGACAAATGCATGCTTGTTCAGTATTAGAAAACTAACATTAGTCTTTATGACAAACCATTTTCAAACAGGCATACTGCATTGTGCAATGAAATGCAATAATGTGCTGTGATTGTCATAAGCATGACATTTCATATCTGGACCATTTTAGATGTCATGATTTGTTCTGAGCCGCCTGCTCGCCTGCACTTCATTTCACAAGAGACTCGGATGACTTTAGTACAAATTAACAAGACAAATCTAGACCAACAAAAGGAAAACTTGCAGTAAGTTTAATGCTAACTTAACTTTTCCACTTAAATATATATATTGCTAGTGGATAAGGTGTATGAACAAGCTTTACATTTTACCATCTTCTTTTTATATTGCTGTTTGTTTGCCTGGTTCCTGCAATTCCATTTATTCTCTCAAATTAAAGTTAGGCTTTTTGTGTGTTGTCCAAATGGCCTAAGTATAATAAAACCATGGTTAATTTACCTAATTTTATAATTTTTTTAGATGTGCACCTAATGTTATTTCTAACCTGGTCTCATAAAAAAATATGTAACTCTGTGCAGTTTTTGTGCAACATGTTTCATGTACCTTACTGCACATTTAACCGCAGTTGCAAAGAGAAATTTCCACTGAGTGGAGCTAAAACACAGGGTTAATACGTGACCTTGGCACATTTTTATTATGTACTGAAGCAGTATTATTACACTGCTTCAGTTACATTTTGCCACAGTTCAGAATTCAAATATCTGGGGACTGTCGCTAAAAGTTAATGCTCTATCATGTTGGAAATACTGTATGCCCTACACCAAATCCAACCCTAAACCTACCCGATAGTGTTAAAAAATACAAAGCTGATATCAAAAGGCATTTGTTGATTCAACCGTGCCATTTCAGCTTCCTTTTACTCAGATTTAAATGGTTTTGTCAAACTTTTTTTTGCATGGAATTCGAGTAATTGTGTACAAATTACACATTATTAATTGAAACCCGTAAATTTGTGTGAAAAGGAATAAAAGGTGTCAGAGCTTTACTGCCTCTAGTGTTCATTTATTTTGAAAACTGCAATGATATGCTTATTTGTAGCTCGTGGCTTGATAAATTATAATGCACCAAGGTACGTAAATGCCATGAGACCAGGTACTGTAGTTAGTACTGACCTGTCAGTTGGTTTATATTCTTAATTTTGTTTGTATTTCCATATAGAATTCTGTGTAACTCACTCCTCCACTAAATAATGACACATTTGTGTATCTGCCCACCTCGCCTGCTCACGTCCTGCTTACACATGATGAGAACAATCATGAGGAAATATGTGAAAAACTGAGACAAATTAATCATCCTTATTCCTGAAGCTTTTCTCTGACTGTATTCACATATATCCTAATACTATGCTACAACATGACTCACTTTTGTATTTTTTTTTTCTGAGTTGAGGTGGGAGTTTATACAATACTAAAGCCATAAATAAAGAAACACACTTTATTCCATCTGTCTGTAGAAAGTGCTGCATTCATTCTCTCAACCCACTTAATTTTACAAACCATCAGAAAGACATTTTGAGTCATTCTTTTGGGGGAGGTTGAAACATAAATGCAATTCAGATGTGAAATAACATAATAGAAAAACAGCATGTGCATAAAGATTCCTAAAAACTTATACACGTTTTTCAAAGTTGCTGTCCTGTTCAATAGGATGCTCAGCTGTAAAGTAAGAAACCAGTGTAGCACAGCCAAGGTCGTAGGTTTGATTGACTCCCATTGAATGTGTAAACTGATACAACATGTAGGATCTGTCAAATGCATACATATAAGTGCATTCACATATTCTATAGTGTGCATGTCAGACAAATGCATTCTGTGCTGGAGCTGTCATAGCATACTTGGGTTTGTGTATAAGTGAATGCAGGGACAGCTAGTAACTGTGAGTCTCTGTTGCATTTGAATACATTGCTTGTTTGAAGAAGAGTCACAACTAGCCTGACACAATGATGCTGGCTTAACCAGTGATATGGGTTTGGTGACAGGACTACCCATTTGTCCTGACAGAAGTGTAGCATATTAGCTCATTAAGGGAAATGTATATAAATAGTTACTATTAATTATGATTAATTGCAATTATTTATATCAGCTGCCAGTAGTAACTGTAGCAGAATTACCATCAACTAGTCTGTTAATTCAGTGAACATATAGTGTAAGTTAATATAAACTCTAAAAAGGGATATTTCCGTGGCCTTCTTATAATATCACTGCATTAGAGCATGTAGCATGGGTAGAAATTGTAAAGGAACATTAATTTGCAAGGCAGAATCAAAAGTTTTATTAGCTCTATGTTAACTCACATAACTGAAGACACAAGTATAAATACACTCACACATGAGGAAAGTCCAAAGGAGGCTTAAGGGTAAACCACTAGGAAAATTATAAGTGAAAATTGAAGTTATGAAAAGAGAGTCAGTTGACCACCTGTAAACTGACTGATGGTTCCAAGGTTTTGAATTGGCCATCATGGTCTTCCTTGTTTGAAGAGTGATGAATTCCAAAGATGTCCTTACTCTGACGATTGGTAGATGAAAGGAGAGCTGAGAGAGACATCTGTCGCGATCCGTGGATCTTGAGTTACATGAAAAATCAAGGCTTCGGCCTGGTGTAAAACTTAGGTGTTGCTTTGGAGTTAAATCCTCCTCTTAGTGTCTCACAAGACTGCAGACTGCGCTGCATCTAGGCCCACCCTATGCATTTGCATCGGCCCGGGGGCTTAGCCAGGAGACGAGAGAGATGGTGGGGGTCCAGCATCCAGAAAAGCAAAAAAGGGAAGGCAGGTCCCTGCCGTGGGCCTTTTGAAACATGCTGAGGTCACACCTCTTGTGGGTCAAAGAGCCAGTCGTGTGTGGATAATTTGGAGGGAACTTTATACAGTAGCTCTTTGTTTCTAAGCATGGTAATTTGCATATGCACTGGATTAGAGGTTGATATACAAATTAGGAGAGATTCTTAAAACACTGACTATCAACATATAACATACCACTCAATTAGATCGTCTGAAGATGAGTCCTTAGATATTGTGAGGTGATATTAGCTAGTGATCTATCATAAACATGCATAATGCATGCACAATAACAATATACACAATGATCTGAAGGATATGTGTTCACTCAACAAAAGTTTTCCTGTGAATTAATTTAGGGGAAAGTCCATTGTCTTTTCAACAGGGAGAACTAGCCAGAGTTGATTTGTTCATATTCCTTCAAACAATAAATCATTCTTATCAGTTGATTGCCATGGAATCAGAGGCCTGTTTTGCTTTCCTGAGGTGTTAGCTGCCTTTCGGGGCCATAGTTGCTGTAGTTGCAGTTTGAGTTTCCCATTGGGCTGATAAAGCAGTATTAAAGATTATTTGTTAAATGTAACAAATAGTTAGCGCCTGATTGGTTCAAATGCTACAGAAGACAGGGAGTGTTCATGAAATATCTCAGAAAACAGTGCTTTTTTAGTTTGGAAATCATCCACTCAACATTTAACCTCGGGCTGCTCCGAAGGGGACTGTCAGTGTAACCGTACTGTAAGTTACTATGCATTACAGTGATGGATGATGGTGTGGCAACTTAATCTTGGGGGATTGTCTCTTAGGATAAAAGGGTCAAAAATGACTGCTGATTACATGGATGGGTAAATGGTAACCCAGGCTCAATGGAAAGAAAAAAAATTATTAAACATGACTGTACCTACAATTTTGCAATTTAGTGCAGTTTTCAGCTTAAATGAACACTAGTGAAATTACATTTGCAAAGTTTTGCTCCCTTACTAAAACTATCCAATATAAAAACGAACCTTCCAGGGCAAAACACACCCAAATTTGTTATTAGGTATAATAATGATTCAAGATCTGTTATAATGCTGAGCATTATATTACTGTAGCTTCTACACCAATGTATAATTAAATTCTTTCCATTATTAGTGGGCTCTGCCATTTAAATGCTACTTTAAATGCTGAAACAAAAGAAGAATTGGATTCTCATTGCCTCTCTGCGTTTTCATCATTTATCAGCTGTCACTGGAATGCTTTTTAAACCTTTATTATTATTTTCATAGTTCTGGGTGTGAACAAGCCTATACATTTGTTTTCCTTTAAACTTTAAAGATTTTCACCATAGTCTATGATTTGTAAAATAATAAATGTTGATGTTTGTATTACATAACCAGCTCCATGTACTGTACAGTATATGACTTTGTTGATGTAGTAAACTTGCTTAATGGTGCACCCAGTACAGCATTGCACTTGTGATACAAAGCACTTGATACTGAGCCCCTAATATAGGAGCTGATGTAATATTTTTTTTCTAGAAATGTCACCACACACACTTTTCCCCATAAAGCCTGTTTGAATTAATGCTATTAGAACAATGAGCAGTGTGATTGGGAAATGTATCAAAAAATGGTTCACATTGCATACAATAAAGTTAACCAATAATCAGTTATACCTGGTGTCAAAATATTGGCATTTGTTTTTATCTCTTCATTGTGGAACAGAAAATGAAAAATCACACCCACAGTAAAACTGATCTTATTCCATCAGCAGCTGTCACAGTCTAAGCAGCTTCTGTTTTATAACATTATCTCATGATGAGTCCATGTGTGTACGTTCCTCACACGCAGAGACCAAATAGTCACATACGTGCACCACTCACAGTCTGACTGCATGGTGCAGAAGATACAACACGTCCTTTTATCGCTCTGACAGCCAATTATTGGCAGGGACATATCCGGTTGGTCTGCCGTATTGTCAGAGACAAGTCGTGAATGAAGTGTTTGAGCTCATCTGAGAGCCGCGGGCTGCTGTACAGAACAGATGGGCTTTTCCCCCCGGGGCGTGTCAATTTTTTAAAAGAACAGTGTGGATATTTTTATTGGCTTTTTCCACTATTGCTTTATAGGGTTATATATTTCCTACTTAAGAAACTGCAGTTGAATTTATTAGATTCTAAGTGGCACATTAAAATGAACACATTTGCTGACACCATCAAACATTAAGCGAAAAAAAAAAAAGGTTTCACTGGCCGACTCCAAGCCAGGTTTTAATTTGTGATATTTTTGCATAACTCATACAACTAATAATTTTCGGTTATTGCCTGTTTGCATATGCAGACTCCTCCATTCTTTTTAATGTGCATGATTTAAGTTTAATTTGGTTGCATGCACATACAGTGGTTTACAACATATATTTAAAAGAAGAAAAAAAAAATGGACCAGGTTTTTGCTCTATTGATTGTAATGATTGTATGAGAACGATTAGTATTCATATTCGTTTTGTTTCTTAATACTAAAAGTTAATCAAGGGCAATAACCATTTTGCCAACCACAACAGCATTTCATTAATGGAAGATCCGATCATTTTACTGACTTGGATCTTTTAATCTTGTTCAACGACATGGAATGTTCTTTACTAAAGTCACGGTATTAATTTGAGCCAAATTAGAAAGTTGCATTTTAAATAGGCAACTTCCCTTAAGCAACACTTATAATGCAAATTTTGATTATATTATTATAGAAGAAATCATGATAATGATGTCAGACATAAATTATTTGTATTAGTGCACCTCTTGACCATGTCTTTTAGTTTTTCTTCAAAGTGAAGCCAATAATAAAATGAAATAAAATAACAATAAAAAATAAAATACATTTCCTTGTTTTTTGATCCGCTTGCCAGCCATCTCGCATAACATCTGTCTCATTCAGCCCTTAAGATTACTCATCTATGCTTAAAGTAAGTCCTTAAAATCAGAGATTTTTTAGGATGAGCATGTGAGTAATAATCTTGATAGTTTTAATATCTATTGTTTAAATGCATATGTAATGAGAGAGCGCTGTCAACATTGATAAAGCAGCAATATCACCCTGGAGCACAACTAAGCAGCCAGGCACTGCAGACTCAACACTTTATCATTTTCATAAAAAAGAAGGGGGGAAAAAAACCCAGCATTGAATTACAAATTATAGAGTTATTAGTTACATTGGAGGCGCGAGCAGTAATTTATATGCCGCTCAGACAACGGCACTCTGTTTACAGAGTGTGGAAGCTTTGAATCTGCTGTTTATCGAGGCATAATGGAATGGGAATGTAAACAGATTATATGCTGATTATGTACTGGGCTTTAATGGCTGGGATTTGTTTTAAAATCTATAGTGGCTTCTCAAATAAAAAAACACTGAGAAACATTCTATAACTGACTTCTGTTCAGTCAGTTTGACCTTACGTGAGATGAATTTATGAATTGAATTCGTTCTCAATTAGAGATGAGGTTTTTTTTTCACGTAAAAAGAAACGGCAAGCAACACTTTGAATTAACTATGACATTTTGAAGCAGACAAAAGTCAACAATATTTTCATTTGCAATGTTTTGGTTATACTTCATTTTAGGGTGTCATTGTTTCAGTGTAATTACCGAGTAATATTAATTAACTATGTGCACTTACTACATGGTTAGGGTTCGGTTTAAGCACAATTAATTGTTATTTTAATAGGAAGTACATGTAACATGCAACATGCCGATACAATATTTAATGATTGTAATGATTGAATGATTTGTAACGATACAAATCAAATGTTCTTGTATAGTGATTTTCACAATGCATATTTTTTCAAAGCAGCATTACAGAAAGTCGCACACACAAACCTCTGTTGGGGAACTTATTTTCATACTCATACTGAACATTGAACAGTGTATTTAAAATGTATACATTTATACAAGATTTATACAATTCTCTTTCCAGACAACATCTAAAGCAACTTGGGTATTGCATTGAATCCAGGTATGAAGAACTATCAACCTCACATTTACGTCTAAAAAATCTTATAATGTCTAGCAGCTAGTGTTAAGTAGATACTTATGTGTAGTATTTGAGTTTGTATATATAGTTTAATCTATGAACAGTATGCTATTCCGGAAAATATGTTAGAGAGGATTGTGTAATATACACATGTAGTGAGCTGTCTTTTTTTTTTTGTCTCATCTTCACATATATAGAAAGTATCAGAATAGAATAAATAGAATTTAAGGGAATGTGTTTTTAACCTTATGGTGTTTTGTCACTTAGGAACAGTGGTTTAAAGAGTACCCGAAAACCAGTAAAAGTACAAATTACTTACTGTAAAAATTACTCCATTACAAGTTACAAGTCACCAATTCCAATAAGACTTGAGTAAAAGTCTTAAAGTATCCTATTTTAAAAGAACTTGAGCATTTTACTCCTTGAGTATTTTCAAAGAACACTAAGAAATGTGAAAAACAAGAACAACAGTGCTCTGCGTTTAACCCATCCAAGTGCACACACACAGCAGTGAGAAGTGATCAACCACGCACACACACACACCGTGAACACACTCCCGGAGCAGTGGGCAACCAGTGCTGCAGCGTCCGGGGAGCAGTTGGGGGAACGGTGCCTTGCTCAAGGGTCTCAGCTCAGTCATGGTATTGAAGGTGAAGAGAGTGCTGGTTATTCACTTCACTCAATTTTTGTCAGTTATCACACTTTATGTTCACTTTTACACGTTTTATTCTCAATTGTCAGTGTTTATTGTAGACTGTGTTTTTTTAGCAGCAATAAAAGCTGTATTAATACTACTGAAATAACCAACACAGTCTCATGACTAATTCGTACGTATTAGTACAAGGTGGTAAATGTGGTAATTCATACAAATTCGAACGATTTTGTATGAATTGTCTAAAGCCTAGTGACAGGTAAGTTTAGGGGCAGGGTTAGGTTTAGGTGATTTAACACATATTATTTAGCAAAAATTTTATGAATTTCCAAAAGTGAAGTAAAAAAATGTACGAATTGCAGTTCTGGCTTAAATAACTTAATTAATTAAATGATCTATTTTCAAACAATGAACAATGCTTCGCAAAAGCCTGATGAATCCCATCTGATACACAAAAAATTGAGGTATGGATCAAGTGAACATTACAGTAGTTGCTTTAGCCTGGTAAGTGTTAATCTTGAAATATTTCTAAAAGTTAAGCATAGGTCTACTATATAAATCAGTACAGATTTTCATCATCTTACTTTCACCTCTCCCTTCTCTCATTTTTCTCTCCTCTCCTGACTGCCTCTGTCTCCTCCTTCCTCTTCATCTGACCATCCATTCACAGATGGAGGGCAGTGGAGCAGGACAGAGGGACTGAGGCCGCTTGCTTCTCACAACAACATGTGTCAGACGGCCTATAAAACATTACAGCGCTGAGCTGCGTGCAGCACTCCGGCTCTTTAGCTTGTAAACACATCATTAAATAATGAATCGTGAGTTAACAAGGATATAAAGCACTGACGGGCTGACATGTTCCTATCACTGTCACTGTGCCTGTTTAGTTACATGAAACATTTTTGACTCCCACCAAAAGGGGTCACTGCGTAGTCAACTTTTGAGTTTCTAAGGCCACGGCAAAGACCAAACCACTCACAATAAAAGCTTTTGGAAAGGTATATTGTAAAAATTAGATGTTATGAGAAGAGAAGACCTGGAAGTTACGCAACCTGGGAATTCAAATGAATGTGTATATAAAGCTGCTAGGGTGAAGTGGCTCTGAACACTAACCCTGTGTCACGTAGCATTCAGAAGGCATCAAAAAATGAGTTTTCCATGTCTGGTAGTCTAATGCACACAATGCTCAAGTGCTGTCTGAAAATGAATGAGATGTATGGGTGCCCAAAGGTTCATTCCGAGTAGAGTAAAATTAGTTTTGCCTTGGTATTGTCTCTATCTGCTTCTAAATGGCTGTTTTAATGCAATGTCAATATAAATCTGTCAATTCAAAACTATTGTGTTTGAAATTAGCAGGCAGGCATTTTTTAATAGAATAAGGACATCTTTATACTGTATGCTAGTTCATAATTACCTCTACTGAGTATGAATGTGATTACAGTGTGCTAAATTTACTGACAAGCATTTATGGCAAACTAAAATATACTTTCTCTTAAATATTTTATGTTATTTATTTAAATATATGTGCAAGTATACACTTGTAATAATGAAGTTGCAATTTAGTGCATCTACAGGTGATATTAAATATCCAAACCATCACATTTTTATTTTATTTATTATTTTCTTTGTGAGAATATCACTATTAAGTGAAAATACAGTTAGTTTTGTTACAATTTCACCATGTGCTATACAATGCAATGCTTCTGTTATCAACAAAACAGCAGTTAATTAATACATATCTAAGACGTTTTCAAACAAAACAAGTTTAAACTATTTTTAGTGAACACACAGAACCTACAAGACGGACTCTTGCATATGTGACAGTTATTTTATATGGCATTCTCATTTGCTTTTCAGCATTGAAGTCCTTCCTGGAGACTTAGCCACTTTCTATTATTTTATGCTAACAACAGTCTAATTACAAGGAGTCTTGGATATACAAATTCTTGTAATGCATGTTCTGCACAAATAGGCTTTATAATTAAAAGTTCAGTTTTTTTTCCCATACAGGTCCTCTCTTGCTTTAAATAAGAAACCCTTGGTGTCAGTATGCTGATATGAGATACTGGGAATATTATCGTCATGATTAAATTATATATTAAGTAATGATATTGGAATTATTGCATCGATAAAGTATCGTTATCTTCTTCCACTCGTCCCATCCGAACTGGAACATCTCAGTGGAGCCTGGCTCTTCACGAAGTTGGACCTCATCAACCTCATCCGAATACGTGAGGGGGCTATTGAAAGATGGCGTTCATAACACCTAGCGGCCACTACAGATATCTGGTTATGCCGTATGTGCTCGCCAACGCCCCCTCCGTATTCCAAGGCTTCATGGATGAGGTGCTTCGGAAGTTTCTCCATCAGATAGTCATTGTATATGTTGATGATATCCTCATCTACTCCAAGAGCCTGGCCGAACATCACCAACATGTTGTGGAGGTCCTCATCTTGCTCCTTGAGTATCACCTCTATTTAAAAGATGAAAAATGTTCCTTTCACCAGTCTTCGGTGCAGTTCCTGGGATTCCACATTGATGTGCAAGGAGTCAAGATGGACTAGGGGAAGGTGGAAGCCATCACCTCCTGGCCTAAACCGTTCACAATAACGGAGCAAAGATTTCTGAGATTTCACAAATGTCTATCGCCGTTTCATCCAGAACTACATTTCCATGTCATGTCCCCTCACCAGTATGCTCGAGGTAAGCCCAAGTCACTGTCCTGGACTCCCTTCTTGGTCCATCCTGATCCCAAGCTCCCGTTCGTGGTGGAGGTGGACGCTTCTTCCACCGGGGTGAGGGCGATGCTATCTCAGTGGCAAGAAGTACCAAGACTCCATACAAGCGCATTCTTCTCCCGCAGGCACAGCCCAGCAGAGGTCAACTACCACATTGGTAATTGGGAGCTACTGACGATTAAACTCGCCCTGGAGAAATGGGGAGTTTATTACCACGACCGTCTGCGTGTCTAAGCTGAATGTGCTTTGTGTGTGTCCTGCGTGTAGCAAACAAAAATATTATGTATCTGAAGCTGACTGCCGCACGAGTGTGAGGTCTCCCGATCTTTCCTGCTGCGCTACTCTCTCTGCGTCTGCTCCATTCAGCGAAAAACAGTTGCTTACACTAAGTGTGTTTTAGTTTTATAAAGCATAACTTTTCAGTTAAAAAAAAGCTTATCCCGGCGTTTTCCACCCTCAAAAATGCTGTTTTGAAACGAAAACGCACTGGTGTTAACGGGGCGCTGAAAAGTTAGGTCTCATTTTAGATTTGGTATTTGCCTATGCTGCTTTAGGGAGCGTCTGCAAATTTACATCTCAGTGCTAAACGAAGTACAAATGCGCCTTATTTCTCATGCAAGCACTGCTGTTGTCATTATCTTATGTGTAGCCTGTTTGATTTTATCAGACGACGACTCGATCACTGTTCTGTCACTATTTCATATTTATCCCATTTTATGACAACAGAAACACCAATATATATGTATATCAATAAAAACATTTACAGTCACAGTAATCACAGTATGGACCCACTAGGCTATGTGTAACCTAAACAGGTTTGTTTCAGTAAATATAATAAGTAATATAATAATGTATACTCCTGTATCTCAACTGTATATCAATTGCTATGCTATGTTGTCTACAACGTGAAATAATAAAGTGTCTGCTAAATTAATAAATAAAAATGTTAATGAAAGAATTACAATATGTACATGAAAACTGTAGAATCACTGGACATAACTATGGGGCACCTTTGTGCAGCAGCAACTTTGCCAACAACAAAAAAAAGAACCTCAAGGTTGATTGAAGTAAATGTGTGCAAATGTAGGGCCCATTCATATATTTACCTGAGGCCCCAAATTCACTAAATCCGCCCCTGGAAGACCCCACCAGCCATTTCACAGAAAAACCTTTAATTTAACAATTATTAAAAAAAAATCACTTAAGTGTGTTGAGAAAGAGTCATGAACATGTTTCTCTTTAAATTCACTTAAGTGTCTTTTTATTTCAAAACTATTTTATTATTATTTTTTTTAATATGCTTTCATTTGTTGTGAAGTACACAAGTGCGCATTCAGTACAATTAAGTGCACTTGCTTTTCATAAAGAATGCACTGTGTTCCAGGTCTTATGATCATTTTGTGCAAAGAACAGGCTTTATTTACTTTATTTTCTTCCCCTCGATCATAACTCTTAAAATAACATCAACAAAAGAAAAACCTTTCCATAATTTGCCAAAAGCAAACATCATAAGAAATCACATTCTATCCTCCACAAATTAAATTTGCCTGAATGTTGTTTGTTATATCATTACTGGCATTCTGCCACTGACTATTTTCCGCAAACTGTTTCCATGGATGCATATGGTCAAAGCTGCATAAAAATCACTAATATGAGGCACAATGTTTGATGAGCATTATTACCATGAGCAAAATGTGATTGAAAGCTTCTGTAGCCCTTCAGGCCACATCAATTCTGAGTCACACCGCCCTTATGCTGGGTTTGTAGTTAGTAAGAGCTGCATTTACATATCAAAGCATCTTCTGAACCCCTCGACAACAGGAAAACAAAAAAAAGTGTAATGACGGTCGAACAAAGGCCTGACATATTGACAGAGATGAACAGGCTATTACAACCACAATTAGAAAAAAAATTATAATAATAAAAGTTAGGTCCCACTTTATATTAAGTGTCCATAATACCTGTGTACTTACATAGTAACTAGATGTGTATGTAGTATGTAACCACAGTGGAAGTACACATTGCTACATAGTATCTACAGCTGTAATATTTCTGTAACTACACACATGAAACAACCCTCAGAATGGTGTGTAACAGGACATTGGTAACTTTTTTCACTTCACTAAGTAATCATGTAACAGGAATTACGTTGCTACATTTTGTA
>JAUMHQ010000053.1:23122348-23138033 GCA_032361165.1 Enteromius paludinosus
TACGCTGTCTTTAAGGCTCCATCCCAGCCCTCTTAGCTTTTAAGTATTACATTTAAAATGCTGGTGGGCAGGGGGTACTCAACAGTAGGTCAGGCTGGTGCGTGTCTGCATACAATGGTATTACAGGCGTGCCAAGCCGACCTGCTGAAAGAGCTGGACGAAGGCGAGCATGTCAGTGGGGATGACATTAAAGGGTCCTCCCTCGCCACTCTCCAGCTCGTGGGACTGCTGGGCGGCGCAGTCTCACTTGAGTACTAGCTCCTCATACCGAGGTTACAGACACAGAGACAGAGTGTCACTTCGAGAGCTCCCCCTCAGCCACAATAGCAGGGGGGTTGGAGACGCTCTGTAGCCGGGGCCTTTGAATTCTCAGAAAGATATGAGGGTCGTGATTCAAGAGAAGAGGAAGGCCCAGCAGACTAAAAAGAGAAGGTCCTGATGTGAGTGTCCCAGGACCTTCGAGGGCAGGCCCCTCTGGGGAAGAGTGGTTCAGTCCGCATTACACGGGCCCCAGCTCTCCTCAGTGCCCTCGGGAGGCATTTTCACTAACCTCGCCGAAGTGACGAGGCGTGTCTCCCGCGAACTTCATTCTCGGTTTCAGCCGCCCGGAAACGTAGCGGCACTGAGACGTTCGCTAAAGTGAGCACAGGACGCATACGTCCACATAGCTGCCCTGTGGAGAAAGTTGGAGCAGTTACTGGTATGCTTTGGCCCCCCCAAAAAGGGGCTACCAGCAACTAAACAGACTTTAAGCCGTTGGACTGTGGATGCCATCAACTTGTCATATGAGTCCTCTGGACTCCCGCCTAGGCTAGGAGTCAGAGCTCACTCAACCCGTGGTGTGGCGGCCTCGAAGGCCCTGCTAGCAGGGGTCTCCATGGCTGCCATTTGCGATGCTGCTGGGTGGTCAACCCCCCACACATTTGTTCGATTTTACGGACAGGATCTTCGAGCCACTACGAGCTCTTCTGTTCTCTCACACTAGCTGTGCACAAACACACACTAGGCAGGGAATTAAAAGCCTGGAGGCGTGGGCATCTCGTTCCCAAAGCGTCTCGTCGACGCAGCTCGAGTTCCTGTTTATAACCTTCTTCCTAGAAGGAACGAGACGCTGCGTCTCGAAACCACACTTTTTGGCATCCCCTGCCAGCGCTCCACTGAAATGTCAGGAGCTGTCTGGCCGGCATTTTCCACGTGCTTATATGCTTCCTGGCCAGTGATGTCACCCGCGGTGACGTTCCAACTCACCATTGGCTGATTCTACACAATGTTCAGAGCCAACGCGCTGAGGGCGTTCCCCAAGCGTATCGTCGACGCAGCATCTTGGTTATATACATAACCTGAAACCTTTACGGGATACTACACATTAATCTACATCTGTACATGAGCCTAAAGTACTAGTTAAAATTTTTATGTATGTCAAGTTTTCTTTTTTTGTACCTAAAACATCTTTTATTAGTTAACAGCAGTTTTGCTAACATCACTGATTGATGGACAGATATGAAGATGCCTTCACAAAGCAAAAGTTTCCTCATTCCAAATCCTTGATTTAATTTCGAGTTCAGTGATTTTTCCAGAGTAATGGGATTCTCATACTAAATTGGCGCAGATGTTTGCCATGATGATGCTATTCATGATGCTAAACATTAAAAATTAACATACTCTATATATTTTCAAATGCCTCTTGATGTGGCTCTGTTTGTATTTTATGATGTTATCTTGTAGGCATTATAGATAGTTTGTGTTTCTGGCATAGAACCAAACTATTTATTTTGGCTCCACTTAGCATGCAGACATGAATTAGATAAAGGCGATCAATCATTCACTCTCGTTGTGAAAGCAACATTCGTCTGTGATTTTACTTACTTTTTGTGCTCAGTGTGAAATGGCCTTAATGTGTGTGAATATCAAGATTTTTTTCTTTTCTTTTTAAATTCTCCATTTCATGACAAATAATAATGAACAATATTGAGCCTGGATGATTCTGATCATCAATGCTATTTTTTGTTTTAATATGTGAACTCTGATGATTGATAAATGCTTTCATTAGAAAGTTTCTCATGAAAGGCCACATGGGCAATTTTCTGATTTCAAGGTTCAACGCGTGGGTATAGAGAAAGAGATATTGTTGTTCAGATGAATATTTCCTTGTGTTACACAATTCCGAGGGAAGTAATTCCGCCTATGGACCTTGAGAAGATTTATCATGTTACACTCCCACAGAGACATATGGACAAGAGTAGAGGGAGAGAGAGAGAATAGGGCTGATAAACTCTGAACACTATGAAATGACAGAGCCATTTTGTCCTCTATTAGTCGTGTAGGAAAAAAACAGAGAGGGAGTGCAAACAAGGAATATTTATAACATAAGAATACAAGAGAGGCCTGGCTAGCTTTTATTAAGTCATGAGCAAAACATATATTTCTGAAGCAGCCCATGAGAGAGGAGAGCAGGGCAGAGAATCGGAGCTGATAACCTTGTGGTTTAATCAAAAGCTGGTTGTGGGCCGAGATTGTGCTGGCGTCAAGCCCGGCCGACTGAATGCTCTCTCACAGACTCAGTGTGTGTGGAAAGACAAGAGGCTTCTATCAGCCAATTCTCCATCTCGCTCGACACGGAGAGAAGAGTCTGATAATACTCAGCGTGGCTGCGGTCATGGCAGGACCTGTGAGGTACGCCAGCACAGCAGCACTTTTAAAGACACCTCTTCATTTATTTCAAATTCAGTGATGGATTACTCATCCACATAGCAATCAAACATGCATACTGTGATGTTTAATAAGCACTGAAACTATCACCTCCAGATTGTGGAGGTTTATGACAACTGCTTAAAAATTTGTCTGTAATATGTAAAGATCATTAGCAGCTTCACAATTGTGTAGGTGTGAATGGACATGGGTTCAGATCCCGGACATGCCCCCAATTGTTCAGCCAATTTATATTAATTTGTACGAATGACCTACACCTAACCCCGCCTTTAAACCTACCCATCACCGAAAAAACTTACAAAATGAGTTAGGTCGTGCAAATTCATATGAATTAGCCACCTTGTAGAATACGTACAAATTGGTCGTGAGATTGTCTTGACTATTCTAGTTTATTTGTCCACACCACTTCATGCTGTGTGTTTTCTCCATTATTTATTATATTGTGGCATCAATTTGATTGTCCAACAGTCTGTGTCTTATCTACCGCGCAAACATTTGACTTCCATTGGCTAACTTTCTGCAGGATCACAGCAGCAGGAAATTAATTTATATCTGGCTTCCTGTTTATGACAGCTCATCAGCGCTCACTGCTTTCTCCAACTCTGGCCCTCGTATTCCTGATAACCTGGAACTGTCTTGTACTGATCTGCAGCAGTAAACAAAGATAGCTGGTATGTGAGAGACATCAAAGCTGTCTTTGATCTGTTTCATCTGATATAAGACCTTTTAAACAGGACCATGTGCGCCAAGGGTCAAATTAAAACAAAATATCAGATATTTGCATCGACAAACAGATCAGGAGGAAAGATTGTACTGTGATTAATAACAGCCAATAATCTTTTTTTTATTTTTTTATAATTTGATATGAAAAGAAATGTTATGTATAAGGCAGGGAATTTAACGCGTTAATTTAGATTAATTAATTACACAAACATAACGCGTTAATTTTTTTTAATGCATTTTAATCGCACAAGTTTGGGCGGACCGATTATACTGGAGCAACAACTAGCGTTTTAAGCAGGGCTCTCAAGTGTCACGGATTCACCGTGAGACACACACAATCTTTAATCACATACCCAAGAGAAGCTAGTTTAGTTTAGAAGTTAGTTGTGATTTATTCATGTGATGCAATGCTGAATTTCCAACATCATTACACCAGTTTTCAGTGTCACACACAACTTTAGAAATCATTCTAATATGCTGAAAACAGCTGTGCCGATTTATGTATTTATTTAGTTATTTATTTTTGTGATGCATTTTTGGTCTTCTTCTTCAGTATTACTTACTGAATAGAAAGAAAGAAAAAAAATACATATATATATATATATATATATATATGTTTCATGATACAGACATGCATTTGCAATAGTGGCAAAATTGTCTTTTTGGTGATGCTTGGCCTAAAATGTTTGTTTATTGCTTTTAATGCATGTTGTGAGTTTTGTTAAGGACCCTCCAGATTTCACGGCTTAGTTCTCAAACCGTATGTATGGATAGATAAAAGATGCCATTTTAATACTGATGTTATAACATGAATACCACACATTTTCTCTTTTATATTATATACTGCACACACCACTGCATGATGTAAACAAGTTAAACACATTTAAAGATCAAAGATTGCAAATCAAAAGAGCATACAGCTATACCACAAAACAATATTTACAATAAATAAAATAGAACCTCATCAGCCCCCATGCTTAAGAAGGAAACATTTACAGATAAAACACACAGCCCAGGTCAGGATATGTTCTCCAGTGTAGTCTTCAAATATATTTTGAGTTCATTTATCACACAAAAATAAATGTATTTTTATTTTCTAACCACTAAATAAATGCAACTTGTAAACAATAGCCTAGTTTCCATCCAGTTTTTACACTGTTTTGTTATTGACAAAGAGAATTTGCGGAAAAAACCCCAAAAACCATTTGCTGAAATTTGCTGTCTCCAGCCTGCTTCCATCCAACTGGCCCTTCACCGATAAAGTGGTGTCCTGCAAAAAATGACGTCATCCTTAAAAAAAAAAACTAACTGTTGCATAAGTTTTGGTGTATTGCATAAAAAAAAAAAATGCCCATAAAGCCGGTCATAATTTCCCCTTTTGCAATCATATGCATATAGTATGTTCTTAATTCATAAAAAAAGGTAACACTTTATTTTAAGGGTCCAGAATAATGCATTAGTTAAGCATTAATTAATGGTTAATTTGTTCACAGTTAATCATTAGTTGAGCAAAAACACAATTATGATTACACATTAATGATTAACCTAACATTTTAAGGGCCTGAATTATGCGTTAGTTAAGCATAAATAAACTATTAATTTATTATTAACTTGTTCACAATTATGCATCAGTGAGTCATGAGCACACATATAACTAATGAATAATATTAATATTATTAATATTAGCCATTATTTACAATTAGTCATTAGTCATTTTAAAAACAAACATTTATCATACTTCCTTTATTAACACTAAATTAGTGTTTAGCCTTAATTATTACCTTATAGTCTATAAACTTGAATATTGCTCAATAGGTGCCATAATTAATAATGCAATTAATTAATTAAAAGTTTCACTTTAGAATGGTGGGTCAAATTCCATTTATTAGCACTATATTAATCGTAGTTTAGCCTTAATTATTAGCTTATCCTAATCAATAAACTTGAATATCACTCAATAAGTGTCATAATGTAGATTAAGAACAGGGGGTCAAATAGTCTTTATTACAATATTTTAGCCATATATAATTGCAATCCAGCAGTAAATAAACATAATAACAATAACAAAAAAATTATAAAATATTGAGAGAGATATATAGATATATGTGTGTGTGTCTTAATAAGTTGTTAATAATGGATAAAATGTGGTTACTGTACATTCAGTTAATTATTAATTACTATCTAATTTTTGTTTATAGCATAAATGTATTTATAGTTTTTTGTTTATAGTCTTTCAAATGACTAATGAATTGTAAAACATTTTGCATCCCGACGCAATTCCAGCAGCAGATCTAGTTAAAACTCAAAAAGTTTTTGCAAAACTAGTCATACCTATAGCCCAGGAAAAAAACTTCCGGCCCCAGCCAAATTATCGAATTTCTAGGCATTATCCTAGATTCTAACAAATTTGTTGCCTCTCTCCCCAAAGAAAAGGTCGATACTATCATCCTAGTAGCATCCAACCTCGCTGATAACCCTTCATTCTCAAAGCGTGAATTGTTGTCAGTACTGGGATACTTAAATTTCGCTATGTGCATCATCCATCAAGGGCGCCCATTCGTTTCCCACTTGCTCTCGCTCGCATAATCCACATTCGACCTCGAAGACCAAATTTCACTCGACAGCCATTGTCTGCACGAGTTAAGTCTTTGGATTTCATTTCTCAAGCAATGGAACCGTCATTTGTTTTTCTACAACTAAATGAGGGCTTCCCCATTAGATATCCAACTCTTCACTGACGCAGTCCATAGGTTTCAGCGGCTTTTACCAAAATCGCTGGTTCGCCTCCACCTGGCCCAAACAAATGCAGTCGATTCCCCAAAATCAGGCTTCATCCGCTCTCTTTAAATTGTACCCCATAGTAGTCGCCACCTTTCTGTGGGGTAAAGAATGGTCAGCATCCAGCATAGAATCCATTGCGATAACGAAGCCACTGTTCACTGCATAAATAATTCAGCTCCCACTCTCCCGCTATTATGCTTCTCCTTAGACGTCTAGTCTGGATTTCTGCCTGCAACCAATTTATCCTACCAGCTAAACACGTACCAGGACAACTAAATAACAAAGTTGACTCCCTTTCTCGCTTTGCATTTCACAAATTCAGGACTTTGGCTCCGGACGCAGAGACACAACCCACGCCAGTGCCTCACTATTCGCCACTTACGTTCCCTTGAACCATCCACTGAAAAATTATTCGAAGCTTCCATCGACTCATACAGTGAGGAACCCTACAGACCTAGCTAACTGCTTGGAAATCCTATAAAGCTTTCCATCAACAATTTAATGTTTCCTTCCCTGATTTTTCTGTACTTACTATTACTTCTTTCATATCTTTTCTCAATATTGCAAAAAACATGCAAATCAGGACCATTAAAGGGTAGCAGGATCCAATTTTTCAGCAATGCTCATTTACGGATTCCCAGCAAAAAATTTTGCCAGCTCTCAAACCTTCCTCCTACTTAAAGGAATCCAAAAAACTAACCCCCCTAAACCAGACTCCAGATTGCCAATTACGCTAACCATTCTAACAACTTGTATCCAAAAGCTACGCTCAGCTTATCAATCTACCCACGTCGATCGCACCCTAGACACCATGTTCATCTTAGCCGCCTTCAGATTCCTAAGATGCTAGAAAATCACCGTCAACTCAAAATTCGACCCCCCCTATCCACCCTACGGTGTCCGATCTAACTTTCATAGACAATGAAACCATATCTTTTTTCATAAAACAGAGTAAGACCGACCAGTTTAGGAAAGACCACAACATATATCTATTTAATCTGCAAACCCCCATTCAGCTCTATCAAACTCTTCAAGCCTTCCTGCATTACAGGTCTAGCCAAGCTCAATCGCCTTTCGACCCTCTCTTTACAGACGAATGCAATCGCCCAGTATAGCGTTTCTGGTTCCAGAAACACCTCAAAGCCATACTTTCCCAAGCAGGCTTTGTAACAAAAAAATATTCCTTGTGTAGCACTGATAGCACACCACGTCTAGGTTCTAAGGAGTGGGGAGCAAAAATAATTACACCAGAGACCGTTGCTTTAAATACAAAAGCAATTTACTGAATACAAACACACATGGAATATGCAAAGCCAAACGGAGAAAAAATTATATTGAGGTAAATGCAATCAGTGAAAAGTTATTTCACTCTTTTTCCCTTGTTCTTTAGTTCTTCTAAGTTATTTTTGTCAGACTAATCTAAGTTAGACCGGTCTTTTCCTGGATTATACCTATTTTAGAATCCCTATCTTTTCTTCCTGAGTTAACTCTTTCTTCCTTTCTTTTACATGTAAGAAAATACCTTCAATTTACACAATCAAATCAAAGTGGACCACAAACATTTTGTGTCACATTCAAACATAAGAATATGAAAATAAAAGTATGAACCTTAAACTCAAGTTCAAGTTTAAATGTGAATTCAATTATTCAGTTCAATGGAGAGTTTCAGTTTGATTCAGTCCAAAAATAATAATTCAAACAGTTCCCAGTTCAGTTCAAAACAAATTCCTGATACTCCTACCACTCTGGTAGCGAGTCACCATATACAGGAGATTTCCTCACTGATGCAATGGAAAGGATGACTTAAAAGTCTGGGTCTGGCTTGCCATCTTGAATCCCGTCTGTGTATGTGCACATCCGCACACTGCAGGCCAATCCTCGCTCCGACCGAGCTTCAACCCAAGCAAAGAAACCTGACCAAAACCGGTGTGGATTAGTTCTCATAAAATCCCCGTAATTTCCAGACCAGGTAAGTTATGTGCAAAATCAACTTTTTCACTCTTTTCTCTGCTTATTAAAGACAGTTCATTCTCCCGATCTCTCCTCTGCTCTCTCCCTCAGGCCTCTACTGAAGCGTCACTGAAGTACTGCGTCTAGCATCACTGGTCTCTTAAAGGGGCAGTGCCACGAACTTTCGGTCAGCTACCTTTTGACTTTAAACATTAAATTGTTGTATTAACATTATTTACATTTTTAAAATTATTAACTGAATTAACTTACATTAAATTAATCACTTAACTTTCAAATTTATTTATGCAGCTTTTAAACTATTTATTCTTATATATGTCATATTTTAACATGGGTTACACTAGCACTCCTTCAGGATAGGCGCCACCACAACAGCAGCTGAAAAAGACCTTTCGCAACAACAAATCCAAATGCTAGGCCGCTGGTCCTCTAGGGGATTTATCCGTTCGGATAAATCCTTTATCCAAAAAGCTCTACAAACGCTAGCTCTTCAACCTACACAAATTAATAGCCAGATACAGCTAGGAAACACAGCCTGCATGCTTCCAACTACAGCATTTTCGCAGCAAACATATGCCAGCTCCTCGCCTTTTCCAGCCTATGATCTACCTTCCCCGCTCTCTCCTCCCATCCCTTCGCTATCTTTCTTCCCCCTTCTTCCAGTTCCTCATCCTTCTCCTCTGTCTAACCAGCCTCCCAGCCATCCTTCTCCCCCTTTCTTCCAGCTCCTCATCCTTCTCCTCCATCTAACCAGCCTCCCAGTCATCCTTTCCAGCCCCCTTTCTTCTATCTGCCCCAACTCTGACATCCTTACAACCATCAAAACCTCTCTCCTCCCAGCTCTCTCCTTTCCATTATATAAATTGTCCTTCCTCCTCACCCCCTTCTACCTATTCTTCTGTTTCTGGTCAACCCCTAGCCTCACGTAGACCCTTGCTTCTCCTTCCTGCTGTTCAGCCCAACTCAGGCTCTCTGTATCTCTCAAAAGCCTCTCGGCCTCTTTCCGATCTCAGGCCCTTGCATACTTCTAAGTTGCCTCTCAAGCCCCTCCAGACTCATTCTGGCCTCACTCTGCCTGCTTTACCCCTCCGCCCTTGTATTCGCCCTTGGCCCTGCATTGCCCTGGCCTTCTCCGGCCTTGTATTTGCCCTGGCCTCCCTTGGCCTTGCATTGGCCTCCCTTGACCCTGCATCAACCTGGCATTCTCCGGCCTTGTAGTCGCCCTGGCCTCCCTTGGCACTGTCCACATCTTTATAGCTTTTGTGGGGGGCAGTCAGGGATCCAGCAGAACTCTGAGCAGCCCTCAGCCCTCGCTCTCTAGGGGTAGATTCCCCTATGGCTCCGGTTCTGCCGGACACCCCAACCGATCCTCGGACAGTAGCCAAACAAGCATATATATTATTGCGAGGGAATGTGAACTAGTGAAATGACGTTTTATAAACATAATTTCAGGAGGAACATGCATGAACGATTATTAATTAATTAATTAAGTACCCTATAAGCCACTCACTCCCCTGCTTAAATACAGCTCTCTTTCTCTCGTTTCATCTACGTTTCATCCCACCACCTTCCCCAGCTCCGCCATCTAAAAAACTATAATCACTGTTCACAGGATCTTCCTCCCGGGGGGCAGTCGGGGATCCGGCAGAACTCTGAGCAGCCCTCGCCCTCTAGGGGTAGATTCCCCTAGGGCTCCGGGTCTGCCGGACTCCCCAACCGATCCTCAGACAATAGCCAAACAAGCATATATATTATCACGAGGGAATGTGAACTAGTGAAGTGTGTTTTTGTTCAACTAATGCTTAATTGTGAACAAATGAACTATTAATTAATTCTTAACTAATGCATTATTCTGGCCCCCTATTCTGAAGTGTTACCAAACTTGGTAATATTGTAAATATACACTATACTATAATTGTATATTGTGTTGCTTAATCATTTTAATTAATTACACAATTTAATAACAAATGTTTTTTTTATCACTTTAGAATAGGAAACATTTATTCACTATTAATTATGAATTATAAATGTTTCTAGTTTGCTGCTTATTAATAATTAGTAAGGTAGTTGTTAAGTTTAGGTATTGGGTAGGAGTAGGTATGTAGAATAAGGCATTAATATGTGCTTAATTACATAAATTAAAATACAATTAAAATATATAAAATAAAATAAAAATTCTTTTGAGCCCATTTGAATAATTAACATGGGCCATTTTACATAGTTTTATCTCAGAATTCCATTATGCTAAATGATTGAAAACATATGTGGCACCTTCTCAGCACACCACTGACAGAACTAGATTTTCACATCAGCAGTATTTGTGCGGGGTGGAGAGCTCTGCGCTCCAGTTGGATGTGTCGATGCCATTCCTGTACAGGAGGTCGTCATCCTTAACAGCCGGGGTGCAATCAAGAAGCTTGAGACGAGGAAATGGCAATTAGCATCCCACCAAGCAGCACTTCAGTTCATGCCAGTTTTGGAGTATTAGAAGCCGGTGTGGCTTATGATTATTGCACTAGTGAGTGCTGCAGATTGAAAAGGGATGGAAGCTTACCAGCAGCACTCCATTGCTGGCATGGTGTTAATGTGTTGGCTTATGTGGTAACAAAGATCAGAGATGAAAGATAAAAACCTACGCTGACTGGGAAGGGTAAAGGCAGTTTCTTGGTTTCACAGGTTTGCAGACTGGTCTCTTTTGGTTTTTGAGTTTTGTTGTAGTGTTTATTTGTTTAAAATTCTGTCATTATTAACTCACCTTTCATGTCAGTAAGGACACTCTTGTCCCGCTTTTATATTAGGCTACAATGCACATGTTTTTACATTGTACTTATATAATACCTATATATGATTACATCTGCAATTAATTTCTTTTATTTACACTGTTGACCCATCCCTTACACCTTAACCTACTCTTAAACCTAACCATACCTCAAAATCCGTCCCTAACTTTACCCGTATCCCACCTCAATAGCAGCAGAAGTGTTTTGCTTTACAATATGAACACAATAAGTACATTGTACTTATTTTCTGATGTAAATACATAGTAGTAAAGGCCACCTAACATAAAGGGGGATTGACTTTCACTGTATGAACAAAAACAGATGTGCTTCAGTTACTGAATCTTCTTTTGTTTTTCAAAGAAGAAAGGAAATTGAATGAAAAATGTGAAGATGAGTAAATTACAGAACTTTTTTTTGGGTGAAATATCCTCTTCAGTGCTAACGTTAAGTCATGTCTTGAAGGGTATGTGCATTAGCACAAAAAATCTGTTTTTCTATTAAGAAAAAGAATGGGATTTTACCTTCTGTTCCCCCATTGCTGCAGTCTTTTGTAGTAGGGAGCTTAAAAGATTGGAAATCTGTAAAATGAGCCGTCACACAAATGGCTCAGTGCTCAAATTAAGATCTCACAAAGGGTTTTCTTAATAAATCATTGAGTAATTTCTTTGGTTCCATCAAGAGCCAATTTGTACATCTGTGACACCAGGGTTGAGAATAACAGTAGCAGGTTGAAAAGGTGAAAGAAAATGAGCACAATTTATCTACAGTACATCTTGATTTTTTCTTGAGCACATGAGCTAATCACCACCACCTCTGATCCATTCTCAGTCTAGCCGTGTATTATCAACTTTTTTCATTTCTAATTTAACTACTTGTTTCATTCAAAGTCACACATTCTGAGTCCAAAGCCTTTGTAAATCCCACAGGAGCTGGTTCTCTTGACAAAGTCAGAAAATTTTGATTGTATTAAAGGCTTTTTTGGAGCAATGCTACTGTAAGGGACCTAATTTTAACCACGACTCATACGAGAGCTCCAAATCTACTTCTAATATGAATAAGTGTTCTGATGCGCTCATCAAAGTTAGAAAGAAGAAAAGAAAGATGCCTTCAAAATCCATTTTGATTACAGAAACAGGCCTATATTTTGATGGTTATTTGTTTTTTGGAAGCCACTTGTCTGCTTGTATTTGGCACACGTGGATTATGCTCAGAGTTTGGGAGGAGAACAGATGGGCATTCTCATTTCTCTTTTGGTCTCCAGCTGTGTGCAAACTAGTGGTGGCGCTAAGGCGGGTCTTGATGGGCTATAGGCCCATATATTTGTTATTTTATAATTTTTATTTTATTTATTCATTTTATCTTGAATTAGTAGACAGCAAAATGTTAAACTACACTATTAAACAAATTTTCGATTTTATGATTGTTTGACGAGGAAACATGGCCACAGAGGAGATGTCATTCGCTGCAAGATTCAGCACCTTAGTGCTGAGGGATCTCTCATTCTGGGACTTCGCCAAGAGTTTTTATGAACTTGCTCAAGGGTCAAGCTTCGGTGACGAGGCGCTCATCGCGGCTTTCCGCATCGGTGCAGGCTACACCTTCCCATGGACCTTCCAGACACCATGGAGTTAAGCTGGGAGGTAGCTCTGTATTCCTGCCTGGGCTGGGCTCGGGCTCAGGAGGAGAAAGTGCTGCGAGCCGTCACATCATCGTCCGAGCACCGCCTACATCCTGAACTTACCAGATCATCCGGCGAAAATGAGCAGCGGGCTGCATTCATCTCCGTGGACTCCGTTCTGCCTTCAAAGCCAGAAACAACGTCACAGGCTGTTGAGGATTCCAGTCCGTGTAATCCTAGTGCGGATATAGATATATGGACCGACATGTCGATCCTGATCCCTGCAGATTCCAGTCCGCAGTTAATGGGTCCCAGCCCCGTATCACAGCCAGGAGTGCCGTCAGAATTCCTTGCAGCTCCCAGTCTGCAAATTACGGGTCTCAGCCCCGAATCACGGTCCGAGGAGCCGTGAAAAATGGTGTCGGTTTCGGTTTTGCGGCCAGGAGTGCCATCAGAAATTCTCATGGTTCCCAGACCGCAGCTATCGGGTCCCAGCCCTGACTCCAATCCAGAATGGTCCCCAGACCAGCCCTCCTCAGAAACATCCAATGACCCAGTTTCAGTACCGGCGAGAGACCTCCCCGAGAATTTTTTTTTGGTGGAAATACTTTGGTCATGATGGGGAGGGTTGGGACGGGGATCGAGCAGTCGCCAAAGCTGGTCTATGATGCGGATCCACCCTGGCCGGATCTGTCAGATGCTGCCAATGATCTTGAGCCGCCAGAGCCTGCTGAGGGGTCCGATTTGCCCTGGAGGGCGTCTCTGCAATCTGATCCGCCCAGGGGGGCTTCTCCGCTGTCTG
Source organism: Enteromius paludinosus (assembly GCA_032361165.1). NCBI lineage: Eukaryota > Metazoa > Chordata > Actinopteri > Cypriniformes > Cyprinidae > Enteromius > Enteromius paludinosus. The sequence goes on from JAUMHQ010000053.1 coordinate 23,135,730, forward strand.
CTCCGCCCTAGTGGGCGTGCCCATTGTCTTATTCTCCCAGGTGGGCGTCTCCGCCATCTGCTCCGCCCTAGTGAGTGTCCCCGTTGTCTGGTCCGCCCAGGTGGGTGTCTCCACCATCTGCTTCGCCCTGGTGGGCGTCTCCGCCGTGGCTGCCTCAGGCTCCAGATCCGCCGCTGCCACCGCTAAGCTTTGATATGCCCTGGAGGCCGCCTGAGACTTTGCCCCGTTTAGCCTCCAGGGCACCCACCCAGTCCTCCCCCAGCTCTATCTATGTTTCGCCCTCCATGCCACCATCCCCCTATGGACTGTATTGTAGAGCATCTGGAAGCTGCCCCCTGGAAGCGTGCCTCTGTCACGCTGTCTCTTGTTCCCTGTGTTTATGTTTAGTTTCTGTCTCCCATGCCCCTTTAATGAGTCCCTCACTCCCTGCCAGTCGTGTTGCCCAGATGGTTCTTGTTATGTCTTGATTATGTTTGTATGAATACTTGTCTCTTTAGTTATCCTCTGTCGCTTGTTAAATGTCAATATGCTCCTGTCGCCTGCCGTCCCGGTCTTTCTCCCTTGTTCCTTGTTTCCGTGGAGGTTGTATTACAGTTTAACTGCAATCCTCGTCTCGACTTTATGATTGTTTGCTGAGGAAACACGTGACATTAGGAAAATAAAGTGTCACAAAGAAAATAAAAAACACATGCTGCGGACAGACCTCGCAAATAAAACGCGCGGCGCATGTGTGCAGTTCGTGCATAACAACCCTGAATGCAGGCTGTACAGGTGGTCAGTCAGAATAGAGCGCAGATGAGCTGCTCTGAAAGTATCTCGGGAACGGGATATTAGACCGCCCGCTCGCGTACAAATTACACCAGAGTTACCGCATTTTATTCAGGAATTTAATCCAGCAACGCACGAAATCTGGTCGGGTCCCGTGGGCGGAACACAGACCTCTACTGCAGTGTTAATCATTTTAATTAGGCCTATAATTTATTGTATGAATTAATAGACCTGTTAAAAAAATACAAATTGTAAAAACATTAATTTACATTACATTAAAAGTGTCATATTTTTGAAGCTGCTGTATATTTAAAAAAACAAAAACGCCCACCTGGGTGAAGTTCATGGAGACGGTGCCCACCAGGGCTGATCAGACAGTCCACGAGCTCTCCAGGGCAGAGCTGTCGGCGGAGAAGACCACTTGGGCGGAGCAGGCGGCCACGAAGCCCACGGGGGTGGAGAAGGCGACGGAGACGACCAACGGGGCGGAGCAGAACTACAGAACTACAGTGCAATGGACCGTGAGGAGACAGACAAAGAGACTGGTATTTATACAGGTGAAACTATTTGAATTATTAAACCTGACTAGCAACAGCTGTGGGGGAGGGGTGCATTCTGGGAAATGGAGTCCGGATGTGGAAACAGACACTAAAAAAACAGAGTTCTTAGAGAGCTAGAGTGCTATCAACAGTCATTAGCTGGCAGCTCCAGCTGGGCGTGACACTTATACACTGTGCACGTTCAAATTTAAACCTTTGCAGGATATTTTCATTCAATTAGAGCTGTGTTCAAAACTGCATGAAAGGCAGTTTAATAGGAGCATTTAAATCTGGGTATTCTATCACGTAGGTGCTCTTTTATATTCTCGCTAATTTGTCATGCACACTCAGTCACATGACCTGATGTTGGTCAATGAAATTGCCATGTTTTCACATTTGTGGCGTTAAGTTTGTTCAGTGTGAAACAAAGCAGTGTTTGCTTGTTGCTGGTCGCTTGGCAACAGACAGCCAATCAAAAACTGAGCAGCGAGGCTTGTGTCACGTCAGTAATAGAAAAGGCATCGCTTAAACAGCAGCCGATGAGAAAAAAGTAAAGTAACAACACCCTTAAATTAAGTTAAAGAAATATTCACATACTTTGCTCCTTGTTTTCTTTCTTTCATACTTTTGTCTTTGTTTTCTTGCCTTTTTGTGCGTGTCATGTGATGTCTAAAACGTGTGGAAAGAGCTGAGCCGGCGTCAGCGCGACCTCAGATTCGTGGCAGGAGAAAGTGTAACGTCTCCATTCCCTCCTTCAGGGAACGTGGGTTACGTTCGTAACCTAGACATTACCCTTTCAGTCGAATCACTTCAACGTTACATATGGGAACACCCATGGAAAAGGCCACGCCTCTGGGGCCGCGTTATGCGGAGACCCGGCGAGATTTACTTTTCAAGTTTGTCAGCAGAGGATCTGCACATAACCTTCCCAACCCTCTGTGGCCCAAGGAGGGGGGCACACAGAGTTGCTTTCAGTGGTGCTGAAGCAGGTGGTTGA
>JAUMHQ010000053.1:23138133-23151228 GCA_032361165.1 Enteromius paludinosus
GTTATGTCCATGTGCTGAACTGTTATTATTCAACCATGCCAAGGTCAATTCAGTTTTCCATTCTATGGCACCTTTAAGAACAGGGGGTCAAATAGTCTTTCTTACAATATTTTGGCTATTAATATGCAAACCAGCAGTAATAAACATAAATACAATAACAAAAAAAGATATGTATATAATTATTAATTACTAGCTTATTTCTATTTATAATAAATGTATGTCTTTAAAATGACTAATGAATTGAAAATAATGGATAATATGCCCTTACTATATGTACATTAGTACAAACCATTAGTTATACACGTGTTCATGCTTAACTGATGCTTAATTGTTAATCATAGATTACTAGTTTATTTGTGCTTAACTAATGCATAATTCAGGCCCTTAAAATGTTAAGTTAATCATTAATTACTAGTGTGTTTTTTCTCAACTAACAACGTACAAATTAACCATTAATTATTGCTTAACTAATGCATTATTCTGACCCCCTATTCTGAAGTGAAAAAAACCTTAGCCCATTATTTAATTATATAGGCCTACATAAAAATAACAAGTTTAATGAGTTTTAATGTTTTGTACTTTTTTTTTTTTTTTATTACATTCTATTAGACGTTTTATTGGAATGTTAATTTAGGTTATTGTATTCATCCTAACCGACAACCGATGGTCGTTAAGCCATTAATAGACTATGGTAAATTACAAGTAAATTATATTTGAATTGCTACGTGGCTGTGACCCATTGAAAATAGCTTAATTGTTTCCAGGGACTAATTTTATGCATGGAAAAAGAAGCAGCATAAACAGAACATGAGGATTCAGAGAAAAATATAAGCTATAAAAGAAAAATATGGCCCGTATACCAAATGTATATTTTTGTAAATAAATATTATTATTCCTGCCTCTGAGTCCTTCCTGCTCACAAGGAAGCGAGAGCGCGAGATTCCACAGCCGGATCGTGACAGGTGCTTTGACACGAGCAACACCACAAACACGGAAGCTGTCAATAGGCTAATTCTGTCATGTGACACTATATTTATTTGCATTAAAGCCCATTTCCTCAACAAAAAGTGTTCCCAAACATTGAGACATTTTAAGTATCGATATAGAATTAATGCGCTAAAGTAAAACAAATGTTAAAATACTGTGTCAACATTTACACAATTTTATCGATAATTAGCATTTCTAACAACAGGTCCAAAGCTGTAGTTCAAACCACATGCGATTGTGATGTTGATTGTGATTGTTCATTTAAACGATGCTTTCGGGAAGCTCTGAATCATTGAACTACACTGGTAATGACGGAACTTGTGACCATAGTACATGTAGGCTAACCATGCTTTTGGGAAACGCACTCCAGGCCAGCTCAATTTTCTTTTTTCACAACAACACCTACACTAAATAAACAAAAATATAAAATCATGTTGCACTGTGGCACGAACAGTTGGAAATTAACTGTGTTTTGTTTAAACTTACCATTACTATGATCATCATTCCCTTAAGCTGAGAACTTAGAGCTGATTAGGCTGCACTTATAGTTTGGCTAGTATGTTAGTATTTCTGAACAGCACACAGAATATGTTGCATTTAACTGCTACAATATCACAACCTCTGCTCTCTTATTAAAAGACTTTAGCCATTACTTTTGCCTTATATAGCAGTAAATTACAATATGCACTGCAGACTCAGAGATATGAAAAGATTACAATTTATTTGTATTTACTCGCAGAGAAGATTGAATGTAGTTTGTCTAATAGTGACTTAATCATTATGCATTATGTTGTTGTTTTTTTCTGAATTGTTCTGACAAAAGAACAAAATGAATGAGAAATCACCAAGAAAAGAACAACCTTCTTGTTCTTGTAGTGCAGTGTATCTGCTGTGTTCATGCATGCAAAGTCACAAAAAATAACCATATTGTACAGTAAATTAACATATTGCCATAAAATACTCTGCTAGATCTAGAAATGGTAAATTGAGAAACTACAACAGAGTGACAGTTCCGTCTGTCAAGTCACCTCTCCTGTCTCTTTATTCTGCTCCCGTTCTGATTAGACATGATTTCTACGAGCGTGGAGTCTAGTGTAAATGGCTGAGTGAGCAGATGAAATGGAGATTCTAAGAGGACTCAACTAGAACAAGATGAAGAGAGTAACGCATCAGCCGCTGCTAAGCTCAGAATTGCTCTCTTTATGGAACCGAAGAGATTAGAACTCTCACTCATTAACATAACAATCTCTCTAGAGCTCATCTTCAACACTTAAATATGGGGGGAAAAAATCATCTGGAATCAGGCAAATCCCTAATTCCACACCATTACTCCAGAAATGCTAAATAGAATTTCTATTGCTCTCTGAACCACTGACTCTAGCAGCATTTACGAGTAGCATATTTTGCCACCTTGTTGAGAAACTGTCATTTTAAATCTTATAAATACTCTGCACTAGTAAAACAATGTAAACAGATTGCCATGTGTTCATTGATTTGAACTAAGTGTAACTAAGTACATAAATATACATAATAAATATTGCATATATTTCAGTTATCATTTGATTTGCTGTAAAAGAAAATGTCTCTAGGTTACGCACATAACCCTAGTTCCTCAAAGGAAAAAGACGCCGCGTCGACGAGACGCAATGGGAATGCCTCCAGCGTGACAGCTCTGAATCATGTGTAAAATCAGCCAATGAATAGTTGGGACGTCATGGCGGGTGACGTCACTGGCCAGGAAGCATAAAAGCATGTGGAATGCTGCCGGCAGATAGCTCCTGACATGCATTGCATGATTGCATCCTAAGGGGGTGGAGCTAAGACAGACAGAAAGGAAATGAAGATGCACAAACACAAAAAATGGAGTATCACCCATAAAGTAAGGTTTAAACAGACATCTAGTTTAACCCTTGTGCAGCCGTCGGTCATTTCTGACTGGATAATTGTAAATTTTGAATTTTTTTAAATTGATGCTTCGCTGGAATGCTACAAAAGAGTGACTTTTATGGCACTTGGTGTGTGAACACACAAAACTGTAACACAGCAACTACATAAAATAAAATCATTAATTCAACTACAGTACAATGCAGTTAAAAAGTGTACAGCAATGCATGTCTTATACTCTAAAACATCAAGTGCCGGTTTCCCGGTTAGGAATTAGATTAAGCCAGGACTAGACCTTTGCTAATTTAGGACTTTCAAGGATTTTTAGAGACGTGTCTTACAAAAATGCATTATCTGTGAGCATTTTAGGACCAAACAATGGCAATAATGTATTTTAAGATATCTCAGTGCAAACTTTTTCCAGTTTAGACAGCTCTTAACATTTATTTTAATCTAGGACTAGTCTTAAACCTTGTTCGGGAAACAGCTGTCATGGTAATAAACAGCGTAAACAAAAATCACTCCTGTGTCTGTGATTAATGTGCATCTCGTATTTAAAAGCATTTTAGGGGGTCCTTTAACTTTTGGGGTCCAAAGTCGCCTACTGCCCAAATGAGAAGCGCACAAGAGCATAAAGACATTTTTTTTTATTTGATCATAACTCTAGGAGAGAAATAGTGCAGACAAGTCTCCATAACTATACAGTTTACATTTTATCATAAGGCATTTTCTTTGGAAGTCAAACCAATGATCAAAGAGAGCTGCACTTTTATTCTGGTCTTGTCTGGACTACTGAAACTGTCTACTGGCCGTCCTCCCAGCGTATGCAATCAAAGCTCTGCAGCTCATCCAGAACGCTGAGAGCCTGACTGATATTCCACCTCCTCAAGTCCTCCCACAGTAACACCTCTGCTCAGCTCTCTGTTCCTGCTGGGATCAATTCAAAATTTTATGGCGGACCTTGTCACACCGTCACATCTCTAGTGAGGATAAGCATTTTGCCATTCATCTGAGAAGTACTCCAGCTTGCAGAACACTTACTGCTTAAAAAATTCTCAAGATATTTAACCAGCTTGTAACAAAGACTGGTGAATTGAATTCAAATAAAGTAGTATATACTGCATATATATAAACATTCATGTGTGCATATTAGGGATGGGATAATATCAATGAACCTGCTACAGTAAGCGAGCAGCTGCTTTACGGTTTCAAACTGCACGCGTCAGCAGGGCGTACTGTAAGCAGCGCCGAATCGGCGCGTATGCAGAGCAGGAGTTTGTGCTTTCACACTGCCAGCATTTGTCTACGGAGTCTACGGAGATATATATATATATATATATATATACAGTAAGTGTATGTGTGTGTATGTTTGTGAAGATGCAAACAGATTCTTAAGAAGTAAATAAATTTGTAACTGCATTTCCTCTGTGTTGCTCTGAGGATCAAATCATTTATTTTGGGGGGGTGGCGGATGTTCTGGGGGAGCCACAAGATTTCCTGGTCAAAGCAACTTTCATTTTTATTATTGATATTTTGTAACGGCTGTCCAAAAAGCGACAATGTGTTTTATTCTCCTGAACATATGGAATGGAAACAGTGGTCGGACGTTTAATGCCATAATCTAATTCTGCACACAAGTTAAATATGGGATTTTGCATAGAAACATAGTTAATTGTGTTGTGAATTTACACACCAGCCTATGATATGATGCAAGAGCCTTGTTGTATTAAGGGGTTGGAAAAAAGTATGATGATGTACCAGAGACTCACTAAGGTTTGTCCAAGAAGTCGCTAGATTTGTCGCTTGTCGCTTTTTGGGAAAAATGCCGCCGAAGGGGTCTGAAAAGTCGTTACATCTCCCATATCTATGCATGCTATGAAATGTCATCTGCACGCAATTCAAGCACTCGCGTACACATGAAATGTCACCTGCGCGCAATTCAAGGTAGTCACGGTTTGTCGCGATGCTCCCTTATCACACCGTGACACAGGATCACGGATCTGAGTGTCGCGATTTCGGTTTCTTAGCGTGTATCGTTACAGCCCTAGTTGTAAGATTTCATAAAATGTTATAAAAAATAAATAAAATACAGTACCTTGCAAAAGTATTCATACCCCTTCACCCCCCCATTACATCATCATGCATTTTATATATATATATATATAATGTCTGCGTTCCTTGTCTGTGTTTTGTTGTCATTCTGTCCACATGCTCCTTATGTTCTCTCTGCTTAGCTTGTTGCACTTTTCTCGTTTAAATAAATGTCAGTTTGTATCGAATTCCTGCCTCTTTGTCCTCTCTGCTTGCTAGGAAGCGCAAGCGTGAGTCTCAAGAGCCGTCATCCATGACAGAACATCACCCCACCAGTGAGATGGTGTTCATTTGGCGTCTCGCCGAACTTGTCCACCGAAAAGCGGCGTTTGACGAGTACATTGAGGATTTCCACGAGCTCACTGAACAATCGGGACTCGGTGATGCGGAGATCATACACGCGTTCCAGGATGGGGCGGCGTTTCTCCAGGATTCTAACGTCCCGGGCATCATGGGTCTCCCCTGGCGACAGGCGCTGTTCTTGTCACTCATGACCTTCTGGGCTTGGAGAGGATCCGGTGTCCGTCTTGTCCATTCCGCACCCGCACACCACAAATCACTCGAGCACCATAATGTCATGAGCACCCACGCACTCATCTCCGCGGACTCTGGTCCGCCTTCACGGTCAGCCGAGCTGTGTTATAAAAGTTTGGTTTCAGTTTCGTTTTCGCGGCCGGGAGAGCGGTGTTTAACCGCATCAGTGCTGATTTCACAGCCAGGTGAACGGTCATTCATTTTGGTGGTTTGGGACCCGCAAGGTTTTTTTTCCCTGTTTCACGGCGACAGGGTCCGTGTGTCGTCCAGTCAGTTCCGGTATCACAGCTAGGGGAGCTGTCTGCCACCCGAGACACCCACAGGGGGCGCTGTTCCCATCACTCAGCGAGAGGGGCTGAGTGATGTTCAACCAGGTACTGAACGACAGCTATGGGGAGCTGCCTACAACGCCGGTGGTTCCCAAAATGTCCACAGAGGGCGCTGTTCATGTCATCACCCAGCGAGAAGGGCTGAGTGATGTTCAGCTGGGTACAGGGCTGCAGCTAGGAAAACTGTCTGCCATTTCGGCGTTCCTCGTTCCACCCCTAGAGGGCATTCATGTCATCACCCAGCGAGAGGGGCTGAGTGATGTCCAGTTGAGCACAGGACTACCGCTAGGGGAGCGGTCAGTCATCCCAGCAGTTCCTGATCTGTCCGCAGTGGGCGTCGGTTCTGTTCGACGGCACGAGGAGCCGGTTGTTACCCAGTCAATCCCAGTTACGCAGCCTGAGAAGCTGCAGAAGGCCCTCAGGGTGTCAAACCAGTCAGTAACGGGTGCCAGCCCTGTAGCACGATACGAAGGGTTGTGTCAGGTCCAGTTAAACAGCCTGAGAAGCTGCAGAAGGCCCTCACGGCATCTAGCCAGTCGATAACGGGTCTTACCCCCAAACAAAGGTGTGACCAAGTAAATAACAATAAACATTTGTCCTTTGTTTGTGACCATCTGTGTCTTTGATGGTATTCCAATTTAACCTAGCTAACAGCATTATGCATCTTTTCCTTTCTGTCTTTCAAATGCTCTTTTCCTCACCTAACACATTGCCCTCACACACACACCGCCGCTTAGCTTATGCGGCACTTTTTCAAATTGCCGTTCCTCTTGGTTTCCAGATTCACCTTCACATTTATGAATCTAATTTTCAGTGTTTATTGAGGTGGCTTCATGCATCACCATCGACTATGCATTAGTGATCTCATGCGACACTATGTGCTAAAAGCAGAAGGGATGTAATCCAATGCAGCTTCATACTCATATACAGAAACATTTTCCTCTTCTTTAAGGCATTTTAAAAGAGAATAAGAAGAGGTAGATAATGCATCTAAATGTCAGGTCACACAACACTGGCTTCCAGTTTGGAGTTTTCATGGAGGAGCTCTATTATTCACTTTGTTTAAAAATAAATGCAGACCTATATGATGAAGTGGAGCTACATTCAAAGACGTTTATATGGCCAAACAATAAAAGATGCATTGCTAGTTAAACAACACAGACATCATCTATTCCATGTTGCTTATTAGAACAAATAAATACAATTCCGTTTTTTCTTATGCTCATCAATGTTGCTTGATCAAAAAAAAAATACTATTATGTAATTAATATCATTATTACTATTTTTATGATGTAAAATAATTATTTATAATAATAAATTAATAAATAAAAATAGTAATAATTTTCTTATTTATATATACAAAAAATATATTTTGCTGTAATGCAAACATTTATATTGTAAGAAAATATGTATATTTTGAATAAAGCAGCTGGTATTTGTATCTGTATTTGTATTTGTTGAGGGGGGAGTATTTGTATTTGTGCTTGTATTCAAGTAAAAATTCAAAATAGGCGAAAAAATCTTTTTTTTTCATTTTTTTTTTTCATTACACTTCTAATCTACGCTATAGTTTAAGTATTCTTTAATTATATCCATTATAATAATTATGGATATGCAATATTGGTTGATGTTTTTCCATAAATCCAGCAATGAACATGTAACAAGGAACGTCATTGAAAATAACATAACAGTCATAACTTGGACACAACTACACAAGCATTGTTTGAACCTTTTTAACCGAACGTTAACGTTACTCTGTAAGCCTATTGTCTAAATTACCGAGCTAACAGAGCTAACGTTACGTAAACATAGCGAAACTGAGAGCACCCGATTGCAGACGTCAATAATGCAGCATAATTGGTGGTGGGCGATATGGAAAAAATATAATTTTTTTTCTGGGGAAATCACAATTCACGATTCTTTTTCTTTCTCTTTCTTTTTCAAGTTGTTTTTTTAAGACTATTTTGCAAATTACAGAGGTAGGGGTGGGCGATATGGCAAAAATATCATATTATTATTTTGATTATATCATGATTCTTTGTCATTGATTTTACTATTTTGCAAGTTGTCTGAGCAGTACAGACGAACTAATTTGCCTTTTTTATAAAAACAAAGCCATTCAGGGTAACAAAGTACAAAATAAAGAAGGGCAGATATTTAGGCCAAAATGAGCAAAGATAAAAATCGCTGTCCTTTCATCCTTTTTTTTTTTTTCGAATAGATACAAATTACAAATGAACATAATATGAATAAAACAAACAGTGCTTTTTTTTCAGGAAGAGTAGGTGTATTCAGTAGTATTGAATTAACAAACATGAAAGGTGAAACACTATATACTTATACACTAGATCCATAATTTACTCTTTCTCAGTTCGTTTTTATCTGAAGGAGTTTATTTTTTCTGTTGAACAATGTATTAAATTCAATGAGGACCAGCTACTGTTTGGTTACTCAAAACATCTTATTTTGTGTTTAGCACAGGAAAGAAATTAATACAGGTTTGGGACAACAAGTGAGTAAATAATGGCACAATTATAGAGTTTATTTACTCTAGTTTAATTATATATTATATGAGTGAACTACTGTATCCCTTTAATGATAAGTGGTGGCATGTTTAGATCTGTCCCTTTAAGAGCTGCACGCATCTAATATACTGCCGCGTTTTTCTCTTGATTGTTTACTCTTTACTTTAGACACAAGCAACTGTGTTTAACGCTGTGTGTTTTAGACAGTATTACCATAATGTCATGTGATAAATATCTCAGTTCAGTAATTTGGCGCTATTTGACAGGCTTGCACGCACTTCAGGTGTACGCGCTAGAAAAGCACATCCGGACAGCACACATGTGAAATGTTTAATCTGCAAGACTTTAAAGCGAATAATGTACTTTTGTGATTGCGAATAAGTGCAGTGTCCGGTGACTGAGTTAACACTGATGTGAATGTATGTCGCGTTGTACAGCAGTCTGTGTCAGTCACTTTGTTTTACACGTCACTCCCTCACTGTCACGATTGAGACGCGTGGAAACGTACAGATCCATATGCAAACATTTATTGACTCACACACACAGAGGAAAGTCACAGTCAATGTCATCCAACGGCAAACAGTACATCAAAGGCTGAGACAAGAGAATAATCAGAGTTCGTGGCAAAGGGTCAGGCGATGAGGTAAACAGAGTTCATAGGGGAGAGGAAAGAGCGAGAGTCCCAGAGCAGGCTTAGGTCCAGATCCAGGGAGGCAGAGAAACACAGAAAAACTCACCAGGAACACGGGAAAACACGGAGGGCTTGACGACTGGGTACATCCAACAATGACGAGCAAATTCACAATGAAAGACAGGTGCTTCTATACAAGAAAAAGGGGCGGAGAAACAGATGAGTGACCATGACAACGAACAAGAAGGGCGGATCCTTTGCTGGCGACTCCAGTTTATCGTTACACTCACTCACTCATCTGGGCATGCACTGCGGTCTCATGAGGAAACGCAGTGTTTGTGATACAATTTTTTTCTTGTTCCTGAATACAAATATTTTTGAAGTATTTGTTTGAAATAAGTATTCGTAAAAAAACATTTTATACAACCACGAATAACGTATTCGGGGTCAGCTCCACCCCTAATGTATATATAAAAAAAAAATTAAAATATATATATATATATATATATATATATATACACACATGTATGTTGAATTTTAATTTAATTTTAATTTAATCAAACTTCATTTAATTAGACTTCCACTAACCCTTTCTTTCTATCTCTCTTTTTTTCCTCCACAAGTCAAAGGCTACCATCAACTATTTGGTCTCATTTTATTTTTTTGAGTGGCCTATTCTTTTAAGAATGACTCTTTTAAAGTATATTTTTTATTCATCCATCATTATGTCACAATCAAATGTCTGTACATTCACCATGTGCATGAAACTAAAGAGCACCATGTGTTTCTGGGTCCTGACTGTATTGCAAAAGAGCAGCTACAAAGACAGATTCTAGACAATAACTGTAAATGTCAAGCGTGATGCTCATAAGCCCCAGGTCTGAGACGTCACAGCGGGCTTGTCTTATTCCCTCTGATCCCCAGGCATCGGCACGCTTATCACACTGACGCACTGCTAACACCGACTCAACCTGACTGAGACCTTGAGCCACAGATTACCACAGAAGGTCACGAGCAAATAAATGTGTTTCCTCGTAAGTGTGGCAATCAGGCCTCCATACTGTATTTTGTGTGTGTACAGGTTTAGCATCCATTGTGAGAACATTTGGTCATGGCCATTTTTTGTGAATGGCTGGATGTCTAAACAAGGGAAGTTAAAAGTAAATATAGAAAAAAAAAAAAAAGTTTAGAAAAATATTGTTTAGTCAGTAGCCTACAGTATAACAACGATACAAGTCAAAGGCAAGTGTGTGTTTGTGTGTGCTTGTTCACTCACCAGTATCCTGGTCACAGAGCTGTTCACAGGGGTCAGTCGTTCTCTGACCACAGTAATCTCTCACCCACTGGGTGGAGGTGTTGGTCTGGTAGTACAGGGTCAGTTTAGCTGGATTTAACCAGTTGGAGACATCCAGATAACTCCCCATGCTCACCACAAAACTGCTTCCTATATAAAAAATACAGGAAAAAAAGGACAGAAAATACAGATTTATCTCATGACCTTCAAAAAGAGCACACAACTTATTGACTTTTTTTTTCCCCATATGTCTCACTCTGAAAAACAGTTACTTTACAACTTGCTTTAGAATTTCAATGAATAAATTGCTAGTAAATTTTATACAGATTAAAAATGCAATTAAACACACAGAATTTAAATAAAAAACAATCAAACAAAAACCCAAACAAACAAATTAAAAATTCATTAATGTTACTTTCCAACTACGCCAACTGACTCTAACCTTCTGACACTAGAAGGTTAATGAATACTGTAAGTAAACATGCATTTGCAAAAATGATTTATAGTTGCCTGCTGGGGGGCATTTAAATAAAGTGTTAGATATAAAGTAGACAGTTTATTATATGACTGCTAATGACTTGCAAAGTTACTTATAGCTAGTAGAATGCAGATAAAAAGGCAAGAAATTTACATCCTCTTTTAGGAATGAGTGTGCAACAAAATTCATTTTTACCAAAGCATTTGTGTAAATGTCAAGCTGAGTGGTGCACTCTGATTCAATAAAAAATGTACTTTAATGAGTGTTGCTTTTTACTGCTCTGTTAGAAACAAACGCATATTCAACATGAACCATTCCATGTGCCAAGTTGTTTTACTCTCTGAATATCATCATTAGTTTCATTAACAATCTGCCAGCCTGCACTATGTAGATTTTTTTAATGAATGAACTATATACGTGTGACGAAAACAATACACTTAAAACACACTTTAGTGGAGACGCAATTTAAGATTAGGAGGTTAGAATCTCTGAAACATCACAAGGTTTAAGATCAGTGTTCATGAGTCCATCGAACAAACACTGAACAAGGATGATGTGCATGGGAAGACATGCTCTTCAGTATCTGCCAAAGCCCAGATCTCTCCCCAAAGCAGAATTAAGCAGTGCTTCTAAATAAGTTTCTCCTTCTCTTGTGTGTCCATCATCTCTCAGGATGACGTTTACACCTGTCCTGTTCTGCTGATGTGTGAATTCAGAGCTTCCCAAAGATAAGGGCGACTTAAATTAAATTGCTTTGCTGCTTCATAATCCTCTCTGCCGTCTTAAACCCGAGAGCGGAGGCTGAGCGGGACTTGTGGACGCCTGCCAGACTGACACCCACTCAGGGTCGCCCAGGAGCTGCACAGAGACACAGGGATTTAACATAGCGTGGCAGCTATTGTGCCTCAACTTCACTACACGCCGGTAAGATGAGATGCAGCGAGAACAAAGTTTCAACTGGAGAAAGAACCCCGTCTAGCTCAACAGTCAACTAAAATCACACAACTATATATAATATATCACATTGTTGTTGTTTTTTTGGCTACTCAAAATAATCTGAATTTCCTACATTTCCTCAAGATGTTGTCCATTAACACATTTAAATGCTGGTACCTTGTTTTATATTTTATTATTATTTTTTTTCCCCTTTAATATGCTTTAGCTAAATAGCTATTTGTTTGTTTGAAGTTATGGCTAATGGTTATCATGGTTATATTATATTAATATTTTGTCAGTATTCTGAGAGAATCGATAAGGCTGGGGCCTGGCAAATGTAGAAACTCATTCATTATTAAATAATTAATTCATTAAATAAATAATAAATGCTTATTGTACCACCAGCATAACAAGTATTTGTTTCATTATTTAGTACACTTTGATACTGTGACGAAGAAGCACTGGAGTCGTTGGAATCCATTTGCAAGCTTTAATAAACAGAGTAGTCAAACAGGCGTGAATCGGTACACAGGCAGACAGAATCAGTAAAGACAAGGCAGTAAATCTTAAACGAGGGACAGGCAGAATGTTCAGGGCAGGCAGCAATGATCAAAAATCCAAATAACAAGCAGAGAAGGTCAGGGCAGGCAGAGAGAATCAGAGTCCGAATAAACAATCCAAATCAAACCAGAAAATCCAACAAGAAAAACGCTCAGAAATATCACACTCGGTAAATAAGAATTTGCGATGAACAAGAGTCTGAATGCTGCTTAAATAGGGCAGTAAATGCCGAACACCTGGTGGTGAAATCAGCCCAGGTGCGTGGGTTAAAAGAGTCCGGGGGGAAACATTAATACTCCGGAGAAGGTTCCCGCTGCTGTGAGCCAGAGAGCGCCACAGAGGCGCGACTGGTGACAGATACAGTAATTATCCATAGTAATAACATGTAAATCATTCATACAGATACAACCAAAATTGACCGTGCAATATACTTCTATAAAAAACCTGACTGAATTGTATGTCCTTGCATTTTATGTTAAACCTCATGTCCAGGAAGGCTATAACGTAATCTAAACATATAGCTAAAAGTAGTGGACCTTGTTTGAAATGAGTTTGACTAATGGCTGGGGGTTTCAGAGAAACATTGTGTGTTCCCTGAAAAAAAAAAAAATACATTTTTGATGACCTTCTGAACACCCCCTAAGAAACAATCAGCCGCTGAATGTCAGCGAACAGTTTAATTAGAAACCTGATGCTGGCGACTATGACCTCTTCAAATCTCAGAATAATGTAAGAGCTTTAAGTTGATTCTAATTATACAACCATTACAGGAGCTTTATGCAAAGTGTGGGCTAATACGTGTGATCCGAAATTGTAGTTTGTCTGCATCTTTCTAAAAATAAAAC
>JAUMHQ010000053.1:23167336-23183854 GCA_032361165.1 Enteromius paludinosus
ATCTTTAAGTCCATCTCATGAAAAATCGGAGCAGAAACAAAGGTGTTGCGTTTATATTTTTGTTGAGTGTATATATAGGCTAAAGGGTGAAGAGGTCTATCTTGGCCTCGCCGAAGTGGCTCCAGATCAGCTGGACTACCTGGGGCTGGAGTCGCCATTCTCCAGGGTGGGTGCATTGCCCTGGAATATGAACAGCACGCAGTGATTTCAGCCACGTCTGACTCCACAGGAGCTGATGGCGGGCGAGTTGTGTCATGTGGGAGCGAAGACCACCCTGATGGTTAATGTATGCTATGGCTGTAGTGTTGTCCGTCTGGACCAGCACGTGCTTGTGGAGCAGCATCGGTCGAAAGTGACACAGGGCCAGAAACATGGCTAACAACTCGAGGCAGATGATATGCCACAACAGTCGTGCGCCTGTCCAGGAGCCCGAGGCTGTCTGCCCATTGCATACAGCACCCCAGCCCATGGGGGAGGCATCCGTGTGCACTACAACATGCCTGGACACTTGTCCTAGGGGCACTCCGGCCCGCAGGAAGTCAAGGTCTGTCCACGACCTGAAAAGCCTGAATGACCTCAGACATGTCAGCATGGCCTGCGCGTGCTCCCTCATGAGGCGGCCAGTCATTTTGATCGAGTTCAGCTCCATGTTGAGATAAGAGATCCTCTGTACTGGACAGAGTTTGCTCTACTCTCAGTTGACCTGAAGGCCCAGATGGCTGAGATGCCAAAGCACCAGGTCCTTGTGCTGTCACAACAACTCCCGTGAGTGAGCCATTATCAGCCAATCGTCGATGTGGTTGAGGATGCGGTCGCCCATTTGCCATAGGGCAGACAGAGATCCCCCCGCGAGCTTGGTAAAGATTCGGGGACACAGGGCCAGGACAAACGGGAGCAGGTCGATGGCTGCGAACCAATCCTGGTGCCGGATGCATGTTAGTAAGTGAATCGGCGTGAGCATTCTGAATAGCAGCCTGAGAAGAGACTCAGATTCAGGGCTCAGAGGTCCAGGATGGGTCTCATCCCACTGCTCTTTTTGGGCAGGATGAAGTAAGGGCTGTAAAACCCTGACCTCATCTAGACTGGAGGGACAGGCTCGATTGCGTCCTTCGCCAGTAGGACTGCAACCTCCGCACCAAGGACAGCGGCATCCATGTCTGAACAAACACGGGTATAGAGAATGCCTCTGTACCTGAGCGCCTGTCGAACTGAATCGCATAGCCGAGGCATCTCGTCCATATAGACCACCGCGAGGGGTTGGGGAACTGTAACCAGGTAACCTGTAGCCAGCTCGACGTCGTGCAGCCAGCCTAGCATCGTGTGCTTTGGCCGGGGATGGAGCAGGTGCTGCTGGTTTGGGTGCCGCAGGGGGACACCCTCGGTGACGGGCAGGCTGATGCGGGGTGCTTGGGAGTTTGGCATGCTCCCTACGCGGCAGCACATGGCTGATGACCTCAGCCTGCAGCTGGACTGCCGAGAACTTCTGGGCAAAGTCCGCGACAGTGTCGCCGAAGAGGCCAACCTGCGAGATGAGCGTGTCAAGAAAGCAAACTTTGTCAATGTTGGCCATCTCAGCAAGGTTGAGCCAGAGGTGTCGCTCCTGAGCCACTACCATGGACATCACCTGACCAAAGGCACGTGCGGTAACCTTCGTTGCCCGTAGGGTGAAGTCGATTCCTGCATGGCCCCTTGATCAGATGCACCCTCGTGCAGATGTTTCAGTGCTTTGTGCTATGAAGCCACAGCATGCAAGGAGGTGGCAGCCTGTCCAGTGGCATAATAAGCCTGGCCCGCAAGAGCGGACGAGGTCTTACAAGCCTTGGACGGGGGCCGCGGCAGCCCACTGCAGGCGCATGGGGGATCACCACGTAACCCCCTGGCTGCCCCTCCATCGAGAGTGGAGAGGGTTGAGGAGCTGGTAACTAGGCGTGATGAGTACGGGGCTTGCCATGATCTGGTCAGCTCCTCAAGCAGCTCCGGGAAGAAAGGCAACGACGGGGCCGTGGTCCGAGAACTCAGGTACCAATTATCCAGCCGAGACGGATCGGCCAAAGGCGCACGCGGCACCTCTAAATCGATCGCCTCGGCGGCTCTGAGGAGCATAGCCGAGAGCTCAGCGTCTGCCTAGGAGGGAAGCGTGAGGTCCCCCAAGCACCTCGCCGTGGCAGAGGTAAAACCTTCACGGTCCAACTTTCCACGGGGAGGGCGCACGGGGAGCCGTCTCGCAAACGAGAGGCGAGCCCTCAATGTAGCGATGGTCATGCGCCCGCAATGAGCGCATGAGTCATCCACAAGCGCAGCCTCAGCATGCTCCCGGCCCAAGCACAAGAGACAGCGCTCGTCTCCGTCTGAGGTGGTGAGGAAACTTTCACACTCAGAGACATTTCGGAGAATGGCTAAGAAACCATGTTGAAATTGCTCTTTTTTGATGCCTGGTTGCAGTTGAGATCGTCGAAGCGGCGAGAGAGCATGAACTCCGGCAGGAACTCTTTGAAGATTCTTCTTCTCAGCAGACTCAATCAGAACAGCAAACTGCATGCGATGAGTGCTCTGAAGCGAAAAGCTGCAAGTGCAATCCAGCCATGCCCTCTTATACTCACGCTGTGATAAGGTGCGTCTGGCTGTGATTGGCCTTTTCCAAAGACTTGAAGACGATTCAAGTCTTTGGAATTTTCGTCATTACATTACCATCACTCTGTTCTTCTATTTGATAATGTTCAGTGCATTGCTACAATCTGTATTGTTAAAAGCGCTATACAAATAAAAGTGACTTGACTTGACGATTGGTCTCTCAAGCGAGATCCCATATGTAACATCGAATTGAACTTGACGGAAGGGGAACTGTCTGTTCAAGACTGCTGCTTTGTTTAGAGAAAGACACTGTATCTACTGTGTGTTACTAAGAAACCAAGTAATTTTATACGTAACCAAATTTTTTAGCTATATGATCTTCAGAATGTCTGCCCTGCGATTTAATTTACTGTATTTAAGTTAGTACTGTACTGGAGTTAAAAAAATTTAATAACAATTTCTATTTAAATATATGTTAAAGTGTGATTTATTCATGTATTTATTCATTTTTGTAGAAACTGTGAAACATTTTTAAAGTATTTGCTTGATTAAAAATAAACAGCATTTACTTTAATTTTAATTAAAAAAAAAATAAAATAAAAAAATATATATATATATATTAATCTTCCTGTACACAGGCATCTAAATGTGTTCAATGCATCACTGTAAAGTCGGTGTAATAAAAAAACAAAAAGAACTTCATGTCTGCATTATGATTTATTCAAGGTCTGAGCAATAAAACATTGCTGTCTGCCTGTGACTCGAGGACCTCAAACACAATTACATGCTAATAAAGAAAGACCTAGAGCGGTAAACCCAATTACCAGACAAATCCACCTCCATCTCAGAAAGGAGGCCAGCTAGTTTAGGTGTGCGTTAGGAAACATACTTGAAAAGCAGGATCAAAGCTATTGAATTCAATGTCTCAGAAGATGAAGAAAACAGAGATGAGAAAATAGAGATGTAGATGAAAAGTGAAGAATAAGAAAAGTCATTTTCAAGAGAGGTTAACGTCAATAAACACTCAGAGATTACAGAACAACCGTATCTGTTGCCTTTCACATCTCAACAAATAGGTTTTCTTGTTTATTCAGCAAATAAATTCTGTTTGGGAAAACAAAATTAGCATGTGTGATGAAATTAGGGAGAAATTGCTCCTGAAGTTTCCCTTTAGCAGGTTTTCTTTCAAGGCCTGTAGGATTATTGAGCGTCTGGAATTAAAAGAGTGGTTTTGCTTGATTGCATTGCATGCTGGGAGCGCACACTTCACAGAGCTTTATGGAGTGCAGGGCACTCGAGAGGCGTTCTCCTAACTACAGTATAGAGCAATCACAGAACACGTCAAATGGATGATGAACAGCTTAGAAGAAAAGAAAAAGAAAAAAAAAAGAAGCTCAACGAGCCTCTGAAGGAATTCACAAAACCATAACATCACATGCCCTCCCTGCTGCAGAAGAACAATGAACACATAGATTTGCTCAAAATTATATATTGTACATGTATAATTGTACAGCATATAAAGCGCGTATAAATCTCAGTGAACAATGTATAAAAATGCATTTTGAGTTTAGGAACCTGCCAGGAATTTTTTTGGATTTTCTTTTAATAGTTGAATTTCAATATCACAAACATATTGTTACCTCAAAATGATAAACAAACAAATACAACTGTTTTTTTTTTGATATATACACTATCGTAGGAAATTTACAAAGTATCTTTATAGAACATGATCTGTACTTAATATCCTAATGATTTGTGGCATAAAAGAAAAATCAATAATTTTGACACAAGCTAAGTATTTTTGGCTCTTGCTACAAATATACACCAACGACTTAAGACTGGTTTTGTGGTCCAGGTTCACAAATGTCTTGCATTCACCCAGACATGTCCAGTTCAAATGACATTGATTTAAGGATTTCCTTTTCAGAGCAAACTTCTCCATTACTACTTCTTCCTGCCTGTTTTCATTTATGTGAATATTTTCTTCCACAAGATCCAATTTGCTGTAAATTCATATAAATCACAAATGTAAAATAAGTTGCTATAAACAACTAAAAAACACTCAGATATATTATAGAAATTAATTTAATTTACAAAACAAAAAAGTTCTAAATACATCTTAGTGCAGCCTTTTATTCTGCTTGGAGACATTACATTTTTACGACAACATTTTAGTGCCACCAACAAAAAAAATACAAAATAAAATAAAATCTAAAACTATGAGATTAAAGTCTAAATATTACGAGAATAAAGTCTAAACTATGAGAATAAAATCTAAATATTATGAGAATAAATGTCGAGATGTTACGAGAATAAAAGTCAAAATATTATGAGAATAAAAGTTGAAATGTTACGAGAATAAAAGTCAAAATATTATGAGAATAAAAGTTGAAATGTTACGAGAAAAAAGCGTAGATTGGGAGTGTCACGAGCCGCACCTCTGTGGATCCCTCTGGACGTCAGCAGCGGGAACCATCGCCTGCTTACTAGCGTTCCTACCCGGACTCATTCACTCACGTACCTCAAATGATTCGATTCAGGTGTTCGTCATTATGAACTGTATTTAAACTCCGATCTGGCCCAGGATGGACGCAAAGTCTTGATTTGCCCTGGCGATCATTACCGAACATTTTCTCTGTGTTTCTGCATACCTGTGTTTGATTTGGACTGTTCTCTCATTCTCTGATTCTTGCTGCCTGCCCTGACTATTCTGCCTGTTTTGTGACCTCGATTTTGCCTGCCCTATGTTGATTTGTCTCCCTGTGCCTTTTGACCATTGCTTGTCTGACCTGGATTTAAATAAATGTTGCTTATGGATCCGAACGACTCTCACGATTCATTACAGAAGACTTCGCCGGATCAGGATCCAGCAGCCATGCGCCAAGTAATTCATGAAGTGAACCGCCAAGCATCAGAGATTTTGACTCACAGACAGCAGCTGGATAAACTCTCTTCACTGACTGAACAACTAGTGAGTTCCGTTCAAGCCCTGACTGCTGCCACCACCGCTCAAAACAGGATTGTGGATCCACCCGCTACACCAACACCACAACCAACCTCGAGTGTATCCAATTCGGCGCGTCTGGCTCTCCTGGAGAAATATGATGGATCTCCAGGCAAGTGCAAGGGGTTTTTACTTCAATGTGAAATTTATATAAAGTCATAGTCGCACTGCTTCACGGATGATGACAGTAAAGTTTCACTCATCTGCTCTCTTCTCACTGGAAAAGCTCTTGAATGGGTAACGGCGCTTTGGGAGGGGTGTCGCCTCACTTTCCCGTCCTACCATAGTTTTCTACGCCAGTTTAGGGAAGTGTTTGACCACACCACTGACGGAAAAGACGCCAAAAATGAATTATTGAAATTTAAAAAAGGAAATGCATCGGCCGCCGAATACACCATGAGGTTTCGTACACTTGCTGCACAGACAGGCTGGGACAGTGATCCGCTGTTTACTATGTATCAGGATGGGCTGCGTGAGGAATTGCAGAAAGAACTGGCGTGTAAGGGCAAAGACCTATCGCTCATGGAGTATATGGAACTCGCTTTTTGCACCGATCAGCTTTTGCGGTCAAGCAAGGGGCGTCGCACGCCTACAGCAACCACCAGCCATACCAGTCTTTCTACCACGGAACCTATGCAGATTGGAGTTACACATTTATCCTCCGAGGAACGTGAAAGAAGGATTGATAACGGACTATGTTTATACTGTGGTAAACTGGGCCATCTTCGAGCTGCCTATCCAGTGAGACCTATTCGGTCTAAGACTTACCGGGTGAGTTCCATTTCCTTAAGCTCATCCAAGAAAATTGATATAGAGCTTATTTACAGAAACATTCATATTCAAACCAGAGCTTTCATTGACTCAGGAGCTGCTTGTAACTTTATTGACATGGACTTTGTTACTGATAATGGTCTCCCTCTCGTTTCAAGTACTCCCAACGTGGCTGTGGCAGCCCTCGACGGGAAACCCATAGGGTCCGGAAGAATTTCTTCACAGACACAGCCCATCACCCTCGTCACCAGTTCACTTCATAGAGAAAACATCCAGTTCTTTGTCATTAACTCTTCTGATCACACCATCATCCTAGGCCTGCCCTGGTTGGAACAGCATGACCCTCTTATTTCCTGGAGTACACACCAAATCACCCAGTGGTCACTTCATTGTCAAGAGAACTGTCTCCTCAAAGCCACTAAATCGATCAGTCACATCCAGTTGTCACCCGAGGAAAGCACTGAAACCGATGCTTTGCCAACACCATACAAAGACCTACACATCACTTTCAGCAAAGAGAGAGCTACACAGCTACCCCCGCACCGCACTACTGACTGTGCAATAGACCTCCTCCAAGGAGCCATACCACCACGGGGCCGGGTTTTTCCTCTCGCACGTCCTGAGACTGAGTGCATGGATCTCTACATCAAGGAGGAGTTGGCGAAAGGTTTCATCAGACCATCCACATCTCCAGCTTTGGCAGGATTCTTCTTTGTAAAGAAAAAAGATGGTGGACTAAGACCGTGCATTGACTATCGGGCTCTCAACGAAATAACCATTAAGTACAGGTACCCACTCCCTCTTTTGCCCTCAGCTCTAGAACAATTACGATCTGCACTTTACTTCACTAAACTTGACCGCTTTTTCGACCACCACTGGCCACTACCATGGCACCCATCCTCAAACATCCAGATCCTACACTACAGTTAATTGTAGAAGTTGACGCATCGAACACGGGAGTCGGAGTCATTCTCTCTCAACGTCAGGGTAAATCTATGAAACTTTATCCCTGCGCCTTCTTCTCACGAAAATGAACACAAGCTGAAAGAAACTACGATGTTGGCGACAAAGAACTACTAGCCATGAAGTCAGCCTTGGAGGAGTGGCGGCATTGGCTTGAGGGGGCCAGCGAGCCTTTCATCGTGTTCACGGATCACCGTAACCTGGAATACCTATGCACAGCCAAGACGTGGAACGCCCGTCAATCCCGCTGGTCTTTGTTCTTCTCCAGATTCCAGTTTACGATTACCTATCGCCCAGGGTCTAAGAATGGGGAAGCAGATGCTTTATCTCGCCAATTCGATCAATCCACCCAGTCCAAGGAATTCGAGAACATTATTTCACCCTCCTTAGTCCTCGCTCCAGTCCTGTGGGACATTACTAGAGAAATACAAGAGGCTCAGGCCATAGAACCATCTCCACCCGACTGCCCGCAGGACAAAGTGTATGTACCTCTCTCCATGCGTAACAGACTTAATTATAAATGAGTCTATAGCCTGTTTTCCCATGCCTTCTGATGTTCCTTCACTTTTATATCTTGCTATAAACTCGAAAAACATTAATTTGAAAGATGAATTGTTTTATATCAAAAGAAGCAAAGCAGAAAATTATTGTGATTGCTGGGTGTCTGACATGCTACAAATAATTAATATATATAATAGAGTGATCTGATCAGTAAAGAGCTTGAACAATACATTATTGTAAGACACAATTTGTGTTTCGCTATAAAACTGAAGCTGAGACTTTGTTTTAAAAACTTTTTTTTTTTTTGCTATTAGGTGGCACACTATAACAAATGAAATATTATTTCCAAGCATATGTCCCTGCGAATATTACACATGATATAATTTCTGTTAATAATCCCACATAAATGCCTTTTTAGTGTATTAAAAAGCGTAAAATAAAAGAGCTACAGTGACCCTAAAGGAATGTTGACTGAGTGTGTGAACTGATGTTAAGATAAAAGTTGTTCCTGTTCAGGCTTTTAATAAATATCATATTCTTGATATTAAGCAGTTTCTGCGAGTTCTCAGCTGAGATCTCAGCCCAGTAACATCAAGCAGCCGCTCGGACGCAACAATATTCAAATATCCCTGAATTCCGGGGCCTTCTCTCAATCCAGGTCATTTGCAAGTGCATTATACTAAATGTTATATTACTACTTTCTTCTCATAGTATTTCGACTTTTATTCTCATAAAATAACGACTCTATTCTTGTAGTTTCAACTTTATTGTCATAGTATTTCGACTATTATTCTCGTAATATTAAACCTTTATTCTCATAGTTTCAACTTTATTCTCATAATATTATGACTTTAATCTCGTAGTTTTGGATTTTTTATTTTTTTTTGGTGGCACTTAAACTGTCGTAACTGACGCTGTCGTAAATTTTCATCTCTTTCAAACTGAAGAGAGATTAAGGGAGTTTAATTGTGTAATTGTGAGCAAAATGAAAAGAATACAGACAGATGGAGATCTATTAACAGTGAGAAAGTATTTTGATTGGAGAGTGAAACATGATGGTGTTGTCTGACTTTGGGTTCCCTGTAGGAGCGAGTGCATTGGCTGGTGGTTTCATTGCATCTCCTGCTGTCAGGAACATCTTCACTTTTTCTGTGGTTGTTTCTCCTTCTATTTCACTAAAACGCTCCTCCTGGACAGCTGCTAAGTACTGGGCTGGCTTAGCTCGACTCTGTCTAATAAAATAAAGGCAGTTATTAACAATGCTCTTTGCTGTTCAAAAAGCAAAAAGAGAAAGCTGCCAGTTCAGACAGAAAGACAGACAGATAGATTTTCCCCATTAACGATTAAGAGATTAAGGCGACTGATCCCCGGGATCAAACAGTCAAAACACACATTACAAAACCCTGTGGGAACCTCTCAGTCCACAGACCACACAGAGGCAGTTTTAATAAAACCAGCAGACATGTTTCAAAGCAAAACAAAAATAGCATTGAAAAAAGAACAAATTACAAAGTTTTGTCAGATTCTTCTGATAACAAAAACTCTTGAGATGTCTTTGACACAGATCACTCAAATTACACATTTCTATCAGTGTTGTCTGTCTGTGCCAGTCTGGAGTTATTTGAAGAAGAACAAAATCCTTGAAGAAAGCTGGGGGGACAGCTCTGAATAGAGAATTTCAGCCCATAAGTCATCCAACAAATTGCGGTTTGATTGGGTGGATTGGTGGAAGGATGATTGATGTAAGTGTTGGTGTTTGGTTAGGTGGATTAGTGATAAATGGATGGACGGATGGTGGGTGGGATTTTATTTGGTTGGGAGGATTAGTAGATAAATGAATGGATCATAGGTGGGTATGTGTTTGTTTGGTTGGGTGGATTGGTGGATGGATGGTGTGTTGGTGTTTGTTTGATTGGTGGATGAATTGTGTGTGGGTGTGTGGTTGATTGGTTTGGTGGATCAATGGATGGATGGATGGTGTGTGGGTGTTTGGTTGGTTAAATTGGTAAATAAATAGATGCATGATGATGGACTGATGAACATGGATAAATGGGTGGAGATTGATTGATTAATTGATTGGGATAGTCGTAACCTAATGGATAGAGAGTTGGACTTGTAACCCAAAGGTCACAGGTTTGAGTCTCAGGTCCAGCAGAGATTGTTGGTGGGGGGAGGGAATAACCAGTGAGTGCTCTCTCCACCCTCAATACCACAACTGAAGTGAGACCCTTGAGCAATGCACCGAACCCCCAACTGATCCCTGGGTGCTGTAGCATTGCCTGCCCACTGCTGTGTGCGTGTGTGCACTTGGATGGGTTAAATGCAGAGCACAAATTCTGAGTATGGTTCACCATGCTTGGTCAAAAGTCACCTCCTTTCCTTTCCTTGCTTTAATTGTTTGATTGATCAATGCCAAAAGTGACTTTGGCAATAACCTCTATGATATTTAGGCAGTGGACATCTGCTGGACACACAGAGCTTAAAATGACAAGAAACTCACTTCACTTTAATAAAACAAACAATCTCTTGTCTGGTGAGTCAATAAACAGTTCTTTCCATCATGAGGCCTGCAGAGTTCCTCTGCTATTTGCTATTGGCTTTTTCCAAGACTCATATTAGGAAACAGCAGGACAGACGGGCAGGGCAGCACTACAGAATGGTAGGCTGAGACTTATAAATTGTGTGAAATTACACCTATAGTGGAAAAAATGGATCTTGTATTACCAGAGTGAGTATAAAACAGCTTATAAGACCGCTAACATGATGAGCTACATACATTATTTGCTTTCAAGTTCTGTTGTGACTTTATATGTACAATGTTGTTACTATAGCCTGATGATAACACAGCCCCTTGAAATACTGTAACACTTCGTGACATACTGAGCCCTTCCTCTAAAATTATCTTTAAAACAGTATGTGGACAGAAACAATAGGCTGTTCTGTCTCAATGGATGTCAGGAGATGGAGGAGGAGATGCTTTAGCAGACTTTATACAGTGAAATGCTTTTGTGTGGAAACAGCTCATTACAGAACAAATCGAATGCTTGTCTCCTTATCCTCAATATGTTCAAATGACATATTCATTTTTTGAATGCACTATTTTATATCTCTTTTAAGAAAAGTCATGGATAATTCTGTATATGATTCATTTCCAGTGAGATTCACATTTGGTGACTGACAGCCGTAAAACTCTGAAAGCAATTCAATGATTTCAGGGCCATTAGATGCATTTTATTTTGGGAGGGTTTCAATGACTCCACAGACAATAACATATAGATCTATGTAATAAAATAACTATAAATCAAGGTTTTGTTTTATTTCTTTTCTGACAGTTAGCTGTGAGACTATGAGGTGCTGAGAGACACAATGGAGTCTGTGTTTATGTTCCTTTGAATGCTTGAGTTCTGTCATTTTCCCAACATTCAACAGCCGATCAAATCCAGACATTGGCAGTGGGAGCGGCTGGTTCTTGGCAAGTGGTGACCCAGCGGTGCAGTTGAAAATCAAAACACACCACTGGCTTCTATTGGAGACTGAAAGCCTCAGCTAGGGGTCATTTTGGATAAAATGACCTCCTCTGTATGCCTCTTAACACCTAGAGAGTTGATACTGGATTTGAACATACACGAACAGCTGAATAAATCATTTAACTGCATAATTTGCTCTGTGTGTACTATGCAACATGCTAACAGTACTTTCAATTTTGCAGTCACAAACCCTTGTACCTCATAAATCAGTGGATAATGTTTGGTCAGAACAGCATGGTCAAGCTTACATACAATTTAATATCCATTTTGTAAAAGCAATACGGCATTAGGTCTTTATACTATGTAAGCCAGATGTGCCCAATCCTGCTCCTGGCAATCGAATGTCCTGCAAAGTTCTGCTCCAACTTTAATCAAACACACCTGATTTAATTTTCCTGATTTAAGTTATGCTGAAGACCTTAATCAAGCTTTTGTGAGTATTTACACCCTGTTATCCCAACCAACCCCACATTCTTCACACACCATTGTCTGTGATTTGTTCCTCTTACTAATTAGTCTAAAGCACTATCTGCTATGCCAAACAGCATATTTAGTCCACACAAGGACGGATTACGGACCGGGCCAGCAGGGCCGCTGCCCAGGTGCCCTTGGGGTGCACCTAGCCATGTATTGTGGTTTGTCTATTTTACAGGGCCTGCATTCTTTGACCCTGTGCCCACAAGGGCCCCTGACCCTATAGTGCCGAGGGGGGGCCGTGCGAACGTTTTGCCCAGAGGCCCACACAATCCATAATCCGTCCCTGAGTCCACAGGTGATGTCTTCTGAAAACGCCTAGACTGCAGTTGGTCAAGTGACCTCTCATCTGCCTGCAGGCCTGTCAATTCACTTCACACCTTCCCTGCCATCTCCCTCCCTTCCTCTCTCTCCGGATCAAAGTGAGTCGAAGTCACACCTGCTTCGTGGTCTATGTGGTCAGAAATTGGTGCTTTCTCATAAAAAAACTTTTTTTTACAAAAGTTGCTCTGCTCGATTTCAGAACCATGGGCAGCGCACCTCTACAGCTTCAAAGTAAAGCGCAGTATAGGATTCCTAGTGTGGATAAACAACTTGTGCTTACAACTACTTTTCAAAGGACTACTCTTAGGACACCGCCAAGCTACTTCCCATCATCGATGAGCCCTTTTGAAACAGCAAGTATCAATGTAGCAGTGTCACTGCACAAGTCAAGCAGGAAGCTTGGATATATCCTGGTGTCTGCAGACTATGTGAGCCAATTTTCAGTAGTGTAGACATATCGCTAAATCTCTGTCTGGGAAAGGTGACTTCGGACAGCGCTGCACCTAAAATGTGTACTGACTCAAGAAGACATGAAGCTTTTACAGGATTGATATTCCTCATTATTGAGCGAAGTAGAACATACTTCTCGAACATAACTTTATTGATAGCCTGGTTTCCATAAGCAATTAAACGTTATTGTAAAAAATAAAAATAAAATAATAATAATAATAATAATAATAAATTACATAATAATAATGATTGTTTTATAGAAACATGGTCATCACATCACACAAATTTATTGATGGCATGCTTCTTTACATGAAGGTTAAATAAAACACAGCACTGGGTAAAATATGCACAAACCCAATGATTGGGTTATTTTGGGCACCCAGTGGTGGGGTTAAATGTTGGGGTCTGGGTTTGTCCATATTTTACCCAGTGCTGTGTTGTATTTAACCCAGAACCCTCTTTAAACACCATACTTTGCTGGTCCTGGATTTAGCATACAGTACCTTATCATTATTAGGTAAAAACTAAACACTGATCCTAATCCTAGAATACAAGGATGGAAAAATCTGGCCCATGAAGTGTACTGACATTCACTGCAGAGTTCAAACCAATGCATAATGAAATGGACTTGAAAAATCCAACCAGGATTGTGTGCTGGATTAGGTTTAAAGCTATATAATAATGTGCTTTGACAATTGGATTGAAGTCTGTTGAGCACTTTTCTGAAACCTAAAATGACTAAATGACAGCTTATTGTCAGACAAGGTGACATGAAATATGTCATTTGGGGTAAGGCCTACTGTAGTAATAGGTTAGAGCTAAATTTCCTGCCACGATTTAGAGCAGCACTTCCTGGAGGCACACTGACAGTACACATTTTCAAACTCTTCCCAATTAAATGCACCTGATTTTAATCAGCATGTCAGTAAAGACTCCAAGAACTGAAATAGGTAGGTCATGTATGGGAGACTTCTGAAATGTGTGCCTCCAGCAACATGGTTGGGAAACAATTAGGGATGTTTATACAGCATTTTAAAAAGGTAAACATCATTAACACTTTATTTTATGATTACATCTAGTTGCGCATTAACATGCATATTACTATGATATTAGCCATGTATTAGTGATAATTAAGCACATATTAATGCCTTATTCTACATGGTTTGTAGTTAATAGTTAACAACTGCACCTACTGTAGTCTTAAGTGTTACCTAATTTTCTGCATTAGATGTACAAAAGGTAAGTAGAAAAAACGTCAACACAACTAGATAATGTCATTATCTGATGTGAAATGTCTAGGATTTAATTAGCTTTTCCAATTTAACTTTGTAGCCTAGAGTAAAAACACACAAAACTTTTATGTATGAAGGGCTAATTACAGAGAAAGTAAAAGTAGCTGTTAAAAATCTAACATCAGTCCCATGGTTTTTAACTCCCTTTTCAGTCCCTCTCCATGAAAATATATATATATATAATATTTGACAAACATGACAACTTTGGTGATGGCTTTTGACTCATTTTGTTGACTCATTTACATAGACTAATGCATATATTCCTTGTGTAGCAGTTCCTCTTTGAGCAGTGTGCACAAAATACGATCTGACAGAAGCCAATTTCTTTTACTACTTTGTTGTAGCTTCCTTTGTCCACTGGATTCTACTAATCGCGGGGGCTAAACTATATTGCCATTGCAAACTTTCTCTCCCATGACACTTTAGTCAGAGGGTGTGAACTTCAGAATACATTGAGAGAACAACGTAAAAGCATCCACATGAGGTCAGGTCACTGAACTCATAGTAAGTGGTCTACAAATAAGCCTGACACATTTTATGCTCCAGAATCATAGCTGCCCATTGCTGAGCTATTTGTGATGGGTCCCAGAGAGCAGGTGTGATGTTTATGGCTGGGCCAGCCTCCACCGGCTGCTACACCACTCATATGGTTTACGCACATCCTCAAACTTTGATTAACGGCTCGTTTAGGCGAACAGGCATATTAA
Source organism: Enteromius paludinosus (assembly GCA_032361165.1). Classification (NCBI taxonomy): domain Eukaryota; kingdom Metazoa; phylum Chordata; class Actinopteri; order Cypriniformes; family Cyprinidae; genus Enteromius; species Enteromius paludinosus. The sequence goes on from JAUMHQ010000053.1 coordinate 23,181,921, forward strand.
TGGACCGGGCTGTTCTTTCTTATTTTTTTACAAATGGATGAAACATCAAATGCACTCTGCAAAATGCACTGACAAATATATGACTGACACTCAACAGTAATTGACTGTGTGCTCATTCAAACAGCCAAGCTGCATTTGAATAATAATCACAAGTCTGATTTCTTAGAAAAGAAACAGCCCCACTCTCCTCTAAAACCTGCATTATTTAAGATGCCACTCAAGTCTGTGACACAAGCAGTGTTTAGCCAGTTTTAATGTTTATGTTTTTTAATCCATTTTCTAATTTTACTCAATAATTGCCTTATATTAATAGCTATAAACCACTAACAAATGTGTTGGGGAGAATTTGGTCTAAATTAATGTATTGTTTTACTTAGATAGCTTTGTAACCGCTGAGTGCTATGTGTTTTCCAGCGGGTTGCACTGATGCTTGTCCTAGTCCATGTGGACCACCAGGGCCAGAATGACACTCTAATTATAAACCTGCTGAGGCAAGTTGAGTCATTGCTCTTGGCTATTTGTGCATACATATGCAATCTGTACAGTGTGGGCGTATGTGTGTGTGTAAACAAGCAAACCTATGCATACAAACTTTCATATAATGTCGGTCCATTTTATGCTTAATATATATATATATATACACACACCGGTGTGAATTAGAATGTTGTGGAAAAGTTAATGTATTCAGTAATTCAACTCAAATTGTGAAACGCATGTATTACATAAAATCAATGCACACAGACTGTAAAGTAGTTTTTGGTTCTTTTAATTGTGATTATTTACGCTCATGTTTAACAAACATGGACTTCATGCAACTTGGGCTACAAGCTTCTCCACCCTTCCTCCAGACTCTAGGACCTTGGTTTCTAAATGAAATACAAAATTTGCCCTCATCTAAAAAGAGGACTTTGGACCACTGGGGAATAGTCCAATTCTTCTTCTCCTTTGCCCAGGTAAGATGCTTCTGATGTTGTTTTTGGTTTAGGAGTGGCTTAACAAGCGGAATACATTTATTGACATGTCTGTGTGTGTGGTGGCTTTTGATGCCTTGACCCCAGCCTCAGTCCATTCCTTGTGAAGTTCACCCAAATTCTTGAATCGCTTTTGCTTGAAAATCCTCATAAGGCTGCGGTTCTCTCGGTTGGTTGTGCATCTTTTTCTTCCACACATTTTCCTTGCACTCAACTTTTTGTTAACATTCTTGGATACAGCACACATGAACAGCCAGCTTTTTTGGAATTGAATGTTTGTGGCTTACCCTCCTTGTGAAGGGTGTAATTGTCTTCCGGACATCTGTCAAATCAGCAGCGTTCTCCATGATTGTGTAGCCTGGTGAACCAAACTGAGAGACCATTTTGAAGACTCAGGAAACATTTTCAGGAAACATTTCACCATATTCTAATTTGTTGAGATGAATTGGTGATAGGTGGGTTTTTGCTAAATATGAGAATAAATCATGACAATTAAAAGAATCATAGATACACAAGTTTCACAATTTGAGTAAAATTACTGAAATAAATGAACCTTTCCATGACATTCTAATTTATTGAGATGCACGGGAGTTGGGTTGGGAGTTGGGTCTATACTATGCAAGCTATGATGACTTTCATCTTGATATTTTAGCACAGATGTATACCTACTGTGAATACTAGCGCTAGAGAACAGGACAAGACAGCATGGTAGGATGAACACAAACCCCTGAGGGTGAATTTATTGAACAATTAAGGTGAGTAAGAAATACGGTGGTGGTGATGGTGACGGTGCTCAGCATGAGTCAAAGTCCTCTTTTCCCTCTTCTTTAGATTGCGGTGAAGTATACTTGCATATACAAGGAATTTGACTCCGGTAGGTGTTATACTCTCTAGACATGCAACTAGGACGTCCATCATTATGCATACATACAGTGTAAGAGGTACTATGGATAAGTGATGGAT
>JAUMHQ010000053.1:23183954-23200470 GCA_032361165.1 Enteromius paludinosus
AGAGGTACTATGGATAAGTGATGGATATGAAGACAATAGACAATTTACAATAGGTAATATACATACACTACTATCAATATTATATACAGGTATAAACTATACTACGAGTAAATAACAAAAAACAAAACAGGAGGTGCAAGGGAAAACATAGTCGTACAGGTGTAGTGCAAGAGTCACAAGCCCTGTTGTTCCCTGGGTCGGGACTGACAGGGCAGGATAGATAAGAGTAAGAATAATAAATAATAAATAGTGCAGGTAAAGTGTAGTTCAGTGTGGAGGTGGTCAAGGTCCATGTAATAGCAAGATTGAATGATGAAGATCTGGGTGGAAATGGCTGGCTCAACTGCTGTTCAGGAAGGAGATGGCAGTGGGGAAGAAGCTGTTCTTGTGTCTGGTCATTTTTGCAGGCAGGGATCTGTAGTGCCGATGTGTGAGGTCTCTTGTAATGTTCTGCATACCTCTCCAAACAGCTGTACTATTGTTGCTGCTGAATTGGTCCTCCAACTCAAATAATTTGATTTGGCTGTTCTGATTTCTTTAGTCAGAGTGTTCCTGATTTTTTTGTACATAGTCCTGTCTCCATTCCTGTATGCATCCTCCTTGTCCCGTCGCAGCTGGCCCAGTTTTGTTGTAAACCAAGGTTTATTGTTATTGAATATCCTGAATGTTTTTGTTGGCACACAAACTCCTTCACAGAAGCTGATGTATGATGTCACAGTGTCTGTAAGCTTGTCAAGATGAACTGTGGCATCTTCAAACACACTCCAGTTAGTACAGTCAACGCAGTCCTGCAGCTCTTCCTTAGCTTCCCTTGTCCATTTCTTTGCTGTTTTGGTCACAGGCTTTGCAGATTTTAGTTTTTGCTTATAGGACGCATAGAGAGCCGCACAGGGGACGTAGTGATAAGCCCCTTTAAGAACTGTGTAGCAGTGATCCAGTGTGTTGTTGTCTCTAGTGGGGCATTCAATGTACTGCCTGTATTTTGGTAGTTTGTGGTTTAGTTTAGCTCTGTTAAAATCGCCCATAATAATGACCACCGAATCTGGATACTTTTGTTCTGTGGAGTTTATTTGATCGGCGAGAGTTTGCAGTGCGTCACTCAAGTCGGCTTGTGAATGTATGTACACTCGGACAAGAATAAAGGAAGATATTTCTCGCGGTGAATAGAACGGCTTACAGTTCAAAAAAAGGGATTCTAAGTTCAGGCTGCAGTGTTTACTTAGTACTGTGACATCTCTACACCAACCTTTGTTTATGTAGAAGCAAATTCCACCTCCCTTCAACTTTCCTGTTAACTCCTTTTGACGGTCAGCACCATGTAAACAAAAGCCAGGTAGATGTAATTCATTTTCCGGGGTGAGTTCACTGAGCCAGGTTTCAGTGAAGCATAGTGCAGCAGAGCGTGTAAAGTCCTTGTTTGTCTTGTTCAGAAGAAGCAGTTCATCCATTTTGTTGGAAAGGGTCCGGACATTCGCCAAGTTTATCGCTGTAAGAGGCATGCGTAACCCCCGCTGCCGAAGCCGCACAAGCGCACCGGCACGCTTCCCTCTCCTCTTCCCTCTGTTTCTCCAACAGGTAGCTGTTCCTCCGATCAGAACATTCAATAAACTTATTGCATCGACAAAGTTATGTGGAATTTTGTCTGAAGTTTGTTCTCTGATAGACAGCAGTTCCTCTCTGCTAAAAATGATCAGGTTTGCACTAGTTTCCACGAAAATAGACAAAAACAACACAAATAAGAGAGAGCGATGTACCGAGGCTGCCATTGGTGGCGCCATCTTGTTTTATGATAGCCGTGTAATCTCACTCGTTCGCGTCCAAGTGATATTACAATAGCCAGTCTTAACAGTTTACATGATCTGGCTCTGAATTTGTATTTAGGAATTTCTTTTATATATCAAAATATATTAAACATCCCTGTGGTAAGAGCATCTACGGCTAAAACACACAATAAAATGCGTTGTGAAAAATAATATCACAGACATCGCATTCGGACACTAGAATTATCACAGAGGTTGTGAGAGAAAAACACAGACATGGCAGATTCGGACGGGATTAAAATCACCAAGTACGGCTGTGAACCAAAACATTCTCTTACGACCCCCCCTATAAAAATATATTCATAGTATATCAATATTGATTTGTATATGGGTCAAAGATGTCAAAATGTCTGCAAAATAAATTCACAAAAGTTTTTTTAAATTTAAAAATTTTGGAAACCCAATTGAGCATCTCTGGAGAGATCTAAAATTGGCAGTCCACCAATGTTTACCATCCAACCTGGCTGGTAACTGGGATCTGAAAGGAGAAATAGCAATGGGTCCCCAAATCCAGTTGTGACTTGTTGCATCTTTCCCAAAAAAGACTCATGGCTGTATTAGAACAAAAGGTGCTTCTGCTATACTATGCAAAGGGTCTGAATATTTAGGACCATGTGATATTTTAGTATTTATTTTTTTAATAAATCTGCAAAAATTTCAAAAATTCTGTGTTTTTCTGTTAATTAATGTGCACCCCCTGTGCTGTGTGCACATTAATGGAAAAAAAAAATTATGAACTTAAAGTTAAATTTTACCAAATGGCTTCAATGTAACAAAGAGTGAAACATTTAAGGGTGTCTGAATACTTTCCGTACCCACTTTGTATATAATTACTGTAGTCAATATAATTCGTAATATGTATGTGGACAAGAAAAAAAAAAAAAAAAAAAAACCTTGTTTGCCAAGTGGTTTAACATAGCACTGACCCACAATTAAATAATTTGAAACCAATGTTATATATTGTAGAGTTGATCAGACCTTCATCTTCAAGTGAAGCTTAATATGCTATTTGGAATATCAGGCAAGAGATGACAATGATCGTTTCTTTCTTTTTCGCTCTGTATAGCACTAATGCTGCAGAAAATGTCCAATTATTCTTCAGAACATAAGCATTTTAGAAGTCTCTGATTTTTCAACTCAGGACTGTACTGTAAATAGATTTTTTATTTTTTTTTAAAGAAAGTATGACTGAGTTTTAGCAATAACAGACATCTCACTCACATCCTTCAGGGCTGAAAACAAAACACATTCACAGCGCTATTGTAAATCAATCGATCAAGCTCTCTGGCGCGCTGAACTGTAATCACAGTGTATTGTCATGTAAAAATAAATAAATAAATAACTAAATAAAAAGACTGAAATTTGACTGAAAGACCTGCCTTTCTCTTTACACATCATCATCACCTCTCCTCTCCCAGTCTCTAAAACTCACATACATTTCAAACTTTCATGTATAAGCTTCAAACGTTCCAATTTACACAGAAGTAGAGCAAGCAGAGAACCACACGACAATCTTGTGAAAGAGAGAGACATCTGAACAGATCAAACCAGACGGCGTATCAGCGGCTGAGAGGCAGATCACACCACGTAAAAGCTGAGAGAGAACGACATAGAAGAGGCTCACAAAGGTATATGCAGATGAACCATTGAGTCATTGAGTGAGAATTACTCCGAAAAAAAAGAAAGAACATCAAAGCAAATTGCAAGAGTGATCAATTAAAAACTACAACCTTATTAATATCTGATCTGGAGTGAGTTTCAGGGTGCAAGACTACAGAGCCGAATATTAATATTTATTTTATCAGTGGTGTTTTGTTTTCCTCCTGCCTCGGTTGTGTGTTTGTCTCCAGTGTCATCTCGTCCTCCCCTATTCGGCTGGCTGTGGAGTGGCTTCTCCCTCTGTGCTTGGTAGCATACTGCTGCCTATCTTCAGTCATTGTCTGCACAGCTCCTTCTCCTCTCCGGTTAACCATCATACGGGGCTGGTCCTAACAACCTCCCTCTCAGCCTGCCTGACTAACCTTGTCTCCCTGCCTACTGTTTGGACTGTGTTCACTCCCCTCCTCACCTCCTCTTATATTGTCTAGATCAACCTGTTAACACTCTCCCTGCTTTGAGTCCTCCCTCCAGATCCATGACAAATACTAAGCTCAAACTACTCTACCGTAGTTAATGATTTGCAAACTAACACATTTTGACATGTGCATCACATTACCAGATTCATATGCATGGCTTCACCCATGTAATAAACTTGCATGTTAGTGCACCCAGTACAGCACTGCACGAAGCCTAAGCACAATCAAACACAAGACATCTTAAGAGTTCAGAGACTTTTAGAAGTGAGATAAAATGCCATGGTTGTTTCAGCAAATTCATCATACATATTAAATGTATCCATAAACCATGTGCTTTGTCAACAACATAGATTGGCTCAATACATATTTGATTGTGGGCCTATTTTTCACTGAATCTATTTACTGGCAGCAGAAAAAAAAATCCTGGGTGATATTTCATTTGTCCCCTTACAGTGGCAATGAATTGCAACCGCTTTCCATCTCAATAATATGTAGATATAAGCTCTCTATATGAGCTGCTGTGCTCTATACTATCTACTGTATATGGACAACTGCTTACTAAGGCACTATTTACAAAACTTAATGTAAATGTACCACTTATTTTTAAAAACAAAATTTTTCTTTCAGTCTACTTTTTTGTTCCATATTGCACTTAGAATTCTTGCCTAAAAGGTATACAGAACAGTCTCTGTATGTTTGCTTTGCAATTATATTGATTAGATACACTTAAGTATAATTGGGTATACTTGGGATGCATCCACTTTGACTCTTTGATAGAGTAGCCCATTATAAACATTTACTAAAAAAAAAAAAAAAAAAAATATATATATATATATATATATATATATATATTAGGGGTGGAGCCGAAAACAAATTGTCACGCCCCCAGGCGCTCCATGTGACTATTGTGTATGTTTTCATGTCAAGTCCATGTGCTGTGTGTTTTATTTTCATGCTTGTTTCCCTCATGTGCTCCTGTCATGTGTAACCCCATAGTACGGGTGGTATCCCCGTTTCCTGGATTGAGGACCCGTGCCCAGATTCAGTGTCGGTTCCGGTTTCCACTGACCCGTCCTACCCGGAACCATCCACTGACCCAGGCCCAACTCAGGCGGGAGGCCCTCCCAATAATTTTTTTGGGGTGGCAGCAATGCCTGGGTTACGATGGGGATGGGTGGGACAGGGAATGATATACCCTGGCCTGAGCCTCCGGAGGCAGAGTCAGAGTCGGAGCTGACGTGGCCTGAGCCTCCTACAGCCGTGATGGAGGAGGAGCTGCAGTGAGCTGAGCCTCCTACAGCCGTGATGGAGGAGGAGCTGCAGTGGCCTAAACCTCCGGAAACCATGATGGAAGAGGAGCTGCAGTGGCCTGAACCTACGGAGGCCATGATGGAGGAGGAGCTGCAGTGGCATGAGTCTCCTACAGCGGAGATGGAGGATGATCTGCCTTGGCCCGATCCGCCAGATCCGTTCTACGTTCCCGAGCTGCCAGAGCCGCCCTACGGTCACGAGCTGCCAGAGCCGTTCTAAGTTCACGATCAGCCGTGGTCAGCCCAAGACCCTGACCAGCCATGGCCAGCTCAAAAATGATCATTGTGTCATCGTGCCATTCTATCTCCCTCGGGAATTCAGCTCAGTCATAGTCAGTGCCGTTTATATTCCACCTCAAGTGGACACGGACACTGCGATATGGGATTTACATGAAACACTAAACCTTCGACGTTCCTTGTTACATGTTCATTGCTGGATTTACGGAAATTTATGCAAAACTGCATATCCATAATTATTATAATGGATATAATTAAATAATACTTAAACTATAGCGTATATTAGTGTAAAGCAAAAAAAAAAAAGAATTTTTATGCCTATTTTGAGTTTTACTCGAATACAAATACATATACCCCTCCCCCCCAACAAATACAAATACAGATACAAATACCAGCTGCTTTGCACAATTCTTATATATAAATATATATTATATAGTTGTATATTTAAGTGTACTACTGTCACATCTGGTCAAGGAGGCAGACACGTGGGTTCAATCAAACAGGTAATTATTGAACTCAAAAGGAATGGCTTCCAGGCAAAACACGAAGTGAAAATAGCTGCAGAAGCAGTCAAAACAGACTTATCTTAATTGTCCTTCTTTTCTTTCTCTTGTCGGTAAGTGGTATACCGGATGATCGAGACTGACAGGTAGGCTGAGACCAACATGGGAAGCTGGCAACCTCGGGACCAGACGGTGAGTGTTTGGAGTGAGCGTTCTTATGAGGATGCAGGTGTAGCTGATTAGGTGTGAGTGATCATGACAGAGTGCAGGTGAGTAGCAAGAGGGTTGCTGGGACATGTAGTGTGTTTAGGTAACTGAACTAATGGATGTGTTGAGGTGACTGGACTCATGGCTGTGACATTACCCCCTCCCCAAGGAGCGACTTCCAGTCGTTTGTGAAGTGAAGGCAGTATTGAAGGACGAATGACATGCAGCAGAGCATTTGTAGACTGAGGCAGGAGGAAGCCAGCCAGAGCAGAGCAATGGAACTGAAGCCCACCCTGGCGGTGCAGGGGGAGGAGAAGCCCACCAGGGTGGTGCATGGGGAGGAAAAGCCCAGCAGGGCAGAGCATGCAAATCTGGGATATAGAGCATAGACAGATTAACAAGTGCCTCATTGATCTCCAGGACAGGAGCAGGCACTGGAGAGGTTACCGAGGATACTTGAACTGGACTTGACTTTAGAGCGGATTCTAAGAACTCACAGAATGAAGCAGGCTCTGAGGGTTCTCTGTCTTGATCTGGCTCTGGAGTGGGCTCTGAGGGTTCTCTAACCAGATCTGGCTCTGGAGTGAGTTCTGAGGACTACTGAACTGGAACGGGTTCTCTGACTGAATCTGGCTCTGGAGTGGACTCTAAGGGTTCTCGAACCTGATCTGGAGCGGTCTCTGAGGGTTCTCGGACTGGATCTGGCTCTGGAGCGGGCTCTGAGGGTTCTCGAACTTGATCTGGCTCTGGAGTGTATTCTGAGAACTCCTAGATAGTGTGGAAACTGGATTTACAGGATCAAGATTGCCACTCCTGGCCATGATTTGAGGACTGGATCCTCTGAAATCCGAAACGGCACTCCAGACCGTAGCATTGGGAACTGGATTCTCTGGGATCAGGAACAGCTCTCCTTGTCCTGTTTTGTTTATTTTTCCTGAGTCTTGCCAGTCCAGTGTTTCTGTCTTCTTTTTTTTTTTTACCTGCCTGGCCTCTAGGAATCTCTCCCTCTCTCTGCCCTGGCTCTCCTCTGACTGGATTCCCTTAATTTCACGGCAGTCCCGCCCACTCTCTCCCTGCTTGCACACCACACTCCCTCTAGAATTCAGCCACGGCTATTCACCTCAGTCCCGCCCACTCTCTCCCTGCTCGCACACTGCGCTCCCTCTGGTTTTCCACGCTGAGCCGGCTGACAATTTGCTGGTTGTTACTGCTCTGCCAACGTTTTGTCTGAGCATCTTTGTTTTCTCAGATTTGATTTTTTCAAATAAATATTAGTTCAGCTCAATAGGTGCCATTGTCATGGATCAGAGGAGATGAGAACAAGTGGATCCGTAACAGTCATAATACAGTTTACACATTGTGGCGACACTTGTGTTCTCCATGTTGCTTTTTTTTTTTTTTTTTTCTTGTCATTCCGCCTACAAAATACATGCCGAATCAGTAAAGACCAATTAGGAGAATGTGTGTGTATATGGTACACGGTTTGGAGACTGAAAAAAGATTGCACCGGAACTTGTGAGTCACGTCTCCCTTGGGAGGCAGTCCTTGCGGGTGGATGTGATGGAATGTGGACTTCCGGGAAAGAGTTGTGCTACCGGTATAGCCTGTTGCCAAGGCATCTTTAAAGTGTAGAAGGTTCGTTGGCAATTTTGGGATTCAACAGGAGGTTTTGGGCCATACTTCGGCATTTTGGAGTTGGGAAAAAGGAGCCGAAATAGACAGACAGAGTGTTCTTATACGATTGGTAAAATTGTACAGTGTGTTTTGGGCTTTAGAGTGACTTACAATTGGTCCAGTGCTCTGGTTGAATGCGCGTGTTAGGTCTTTGACTTGCACTTCTGCAATTTATCAGGATTTAGTTAAAATTTTAGTCTAGCTAGTGTTTAATCTGACTCTGATTTCAAGTGATCATCTGTTTATTAATTTAGATATTTGATTATTTTGAACATCCCATACTTTAAATAATCTGTTCGTCAGAGACCCAGTGTCGGATTTGAGTTTTACATGGCCTGCATGAATTTCACATTCATAAACTTTACAGTCTGATTTTTGTCAGAGGATGTTGGTTGACTAATACTTGTAAATGGACCGCCTACTGCTTGCTTTTGATAAAAAAAAAAAAAAAAAAGTGTAGTTAATTTAGTCACTTCCCATACACAGCGCTAAATCAGTGATGAACAGAAATCAAAAGATCGCAGATGGAGTACCTACTGCTCCGTTCTGCATTTCCCAAAAGCATGGTAGGTTTAAAGGAACACTTTGGGTCTGGTGTTAGCACTTTTATTACATGTTATGCATGCTAACGTGTGCTAAATGAGACAGGGTTTGTACACAATGTAACTATAGAGTCAATAAAGTCGGCTAAATAAATTCAAAAACAGTAAAACTCAACTTTTTAACTATGGGGGAGTTGAAAAATTAGATTATTTAAAAGTGGAGTGTTCCTTTAAAGACAACGTAGACCTATTGAAACCAATGGACCTATGATCAACTTACAGTAGGTCTTCAATTAATTCAGTTGAAACTGATAAATAACATTACTTGCACAAAGATTAATCTAAAAAATGCAAATCTGCAGAGAAAACACAGCAGCATGTGAGTTTCATTTAAGTTTTCTTAAAACTTAAATATTGATGAGACTCAATTAAAACATCTGAATTTCTTTCAGCAAGTTGTTTCTCCAGTCTGCGAGAGAGGCAGTGAATAATTAGTGTCAGGAGTGTGAGTGCTGGTGTCAGACCTCTCGGCTTTGGACACAGATGGCGTTCTCCCCTGCAGTGGCACAGGTCACATAAGCATAGCTAATCACTGTCAGAGAGACACTTCATATCTGCCAACATGCATACCGTACTGACACCAGCCGAGAATGCTCTTGCCGTCTTGTTTTGTTTTGGAAAACGACTCTGATTGAATGGCGTTAAAGATCCACAATGGTAATTAATTGACTCTGAGGGCACACAAATACAAAACTCACGCTGAGCTTGATGAAGCTTATCAAGATGAGCAAACTGAACTTTGCTGACAAATTTTAACTGACAAATTTTAAATCGTTCAAGTTCTTTTTTCTAAAAGTCCTCCCCTCTGATGTGTCTCTCCAAGAGCCCGTACATCCTTCTGAAAAAAAAGAAAAAGTGGACTGAAGTATTGACTTTGAAGTTTTTTTAAATATTATAATAATTAGTTGGCCATTTAAGTGTACTTAAAGACTTTCACTGCTGTTTCTTGACAGTCTACTTGAATACACTTTTTTATATAAAAATAATTTTTTTTGATGTGTTCACTAACATGTAACTGTTTTCTACATCTATTTCTAAGGCATTAAATTGCAACATCCTCATTACTGTACATATGTGTAATTACAAATTTAATTGCATGAAAAAAGTTTTACTAGAAATGCATATTAATACATCAATACACTGTGAGCATGTTAGTAAGGTAATAAAAATAATTATGAAATAGTAATAATAAAAAAGAAACACTTGCATCCCACCTAAAGGAATATACATTATATTAAATTATATTATATTATATTATATTATATCGCCGAGTTTCAGCTTTTTGGCTGACTTCTGACTCGACATACGACATATGACGTAAGTTGTATTACACATCGAGTCATATGTTAGCCATGAAGTCTGAACTTCGCACTCTAGCAAAAAAAAGAAAGAAATACAAAAACAAAGTCAGTTATTTACACTATAGTTTGAAAACTAGAAATATTTTTGTTACAAAAGGACATGTGATAACCCCCAAAGGTGCATTTTACAATGCAGTACTTGTGTATTAATCTGATTTATGGAGCTTTAAAATAATAGCTGATATCCACAAGCATTACAAAGCTTGGAAAAGCCAGGATAAATAAAAAACATTAATAAAAATCAGACTGTTCGTCTGAAATAAGATTTTTTGGGGGGAACTATTTCTTTAAGCAGTTAAAAATTCAGCAAATTGAATTTATTATTAATAATCTATAATACATTTTAGTTACACTTTATTTTAGCATGTCCTTGTTACAATGTAATTACGTATTTCAATACTGAGTAATATTAATTAAGGGTTTAACTGTAACATGTCTGTCTAGTTTTAGTCTTGTGTTCTGGTCTCGTTTTCATTTTGGTTGTTCCCACTTGTTTTGCCCTTATATGTTTTTTCCTGTGTTTGTTGTCATTATTAGTTAATTGATTCCCACGTGTGTTTCCCCAGTTGTTCTTAGTTCAAGTCATTAGTCCTTGTGTATTTAGTTCATGTCTTTTCCAGTGTTTTTTGTCAAGTGTGTGTCTACAACCACCGAACGTTACAACAACGATACGTGCATTCGTGTTTAACCATTCGGTACGAGGCTTTCGGGTCGGTGCGCATTACAAACCAAACAATTCAGACTAATATTAATATGCTCATCAAGGCAGCCCAAACGACATGCTGACTGCCTCTCCCATCCCCAAACAGACGAATTACAAATTATCCCCACAGCATTCAGGCCGGCATTTCCAACAGATTCGAACAGGGCAAAACAATCGATCGGTAAATTTATAGCCGCAGATTTTAAGAAAATGTTAAGAAAATGCTTAATGTTACTGAGCACTCCTAGCAAAGAACAGAAAGATTGTGACCTTCTTAAGCTGAAGCACAACAGCGGCCCATGTGTTGAAGACACGATCTGTGCTGTCTGAAGAAAATGTGGACTCTCATGTTTCAGGAAAAAAAAAATTTAACTTAAAAAAATGATTGAAACGGAGTTCCATTTAAAAACAAAATTGTTATTTTCTTTGTATTACTTTTTAAAACTACTACAATATTACATTTCATAAGGAGCATTTGGTTTTGGTTATAAAGGGGGTTTTGATTTATTTGCTGCTAAGAAGAAACCCCAGAAGATATGTGAAGTACAGCTCAATTGATGTTGAAGTAAAAAAAAAAAGAAAAGAAATACTCTTATTTATTTTTTATTTTTTTTGCAGTATCGAAAACACACCGAACCGTGACCCCACTGTGTCATATCGATCCAGACCGTGATTTTTGTGAACAGTTACACCCCTATTAATTTACCAGTACTTACAGTACAGTACTTACTATATAGTTATGATTAGGGTTTAGCTTGTATTAATTTTAATATTTTACTTGCATGTAATTAGGCATACTATGTTGTTATAAAATGATTGCAAATGATGCAAGAAGGGCACATTAAAATATATATATTTTTAATTTATTTTCTTTTTACAGCATTTGTAATTATCTTGCAATTTTGGTGTCTGAAAACATTATGTTCAGATTGCACTTAAGTATCGATTTTTCTAATAAGATGATCTACTAAAAGTATGCTAAAAAGTGTACATAATTTTCACGAGGTCAAACTATTGTTATATACAGTAACTTACTATAGATTGGCCACTATGTAACCAAACACGAATAAGCAGAAGATCAAAAAGATTTTCAGTATACAGATACCTACTTGACTTCCGCATGACTTCAGAATACATGTGTCACCTAGAACATTTAAATTGGATTTTCATGATGTTATTTTTATCAATTTTCAGGGCCTGACAGCCCTTAGTCAAAATATGGTTTTGTTCAATGAAAACGAAAGGTCACACAAGCCTCAAAAACTTGAATGCATGTCAGGCTGGCATCTCTGACCATAAAACAGGCATAAGCAGCCCCCTTCCCTCAACCTTTCTGAGTCTTAATCTACTTAAGAGACCAACTCCACGTGTAAATCCATGCAAATGTGCAGCGGGAATTATGTGGAAAGCAAAATCACAAGCCATGAGAGAAAATGAGAAATACTCCACACAGAATGCAGCGTCAGGCACAGCGGTATTAACGTATCATACTGACCCCCATGTCATGTAATATTTGACCGCGTGTTTGATTCATTTGGTGGCTTTTTATTTCTGGAAAGGCCTAATCTACTCGTAGCAGCCCGGTGAACTCTCACTTCCTCTCGCTTTAATTGAGTTCCAGCTCTGCGCCAGAGTTCGTCCCATTAGCCTGTTTGTTATCCTCAATGGATGCAGCGAAGAAAAAAAAAAAAATCTGTGCTGAAGGCAATTTTTTGTGGGCAGTAATTAAAGGTCCTAGAAAGATTTTATTTCAAGGAGCCTAAGAAAGTGAGCTGGAGTGGTAAGGAGTTTAAAAATCAAGGCTAAAATGGATTCTCTTCACGCTTCTCTATTTTAGCGCTCCGACCCGCAGACAACGCATTCACTCGGGTTTAATTTCAGGGTGGAGACTCACCCTGGTAAATTGTGGCTGAGCACTGAGGCTAATGGGATGGGATGTTTTTTAGCTCTGACTTGATTTGGCGTCAGTGGTGTGTGCTGAATTTATGAAATGATGAGGTAAAGTTGCCTCCGTGTTGGGTTTTCAGTTCTATTTAAATTCATGGTACATTTAGCTTTACACAGTGTTGCTAAAACACCAAATTACATTATACTATCAATAAGCATCCAATACTATCATATTTAGAATGATTCTATATTCAAATATGACTTTCTACAGCAAAGCCACAAAATTACAAAACATTACAAATGGTTTTTCCACCATAATCGCCAGATTCTTTGTTAATGATGGCCAGACACAAGAGAGATGCAGGTTTAATAGAGTTGAGTGCTCACTGAAAACCAGCTCACTCGTAGATCAGGTTAATTGTGATTTGGTTTACGTTGTAATTAGTTTGTCCATTTCCACTAGTTTGACTTATTCAAGCTGATTTGCAGAGCTTTGTCAGCATGAAAGTTGAGAATTATCAAATCTGAAAGCATAATGAGCCAGTCACGGCATGATAGAGGACTCCTCTTGTGACTTTTCACCTGTATTTCATTCTGTATTTGCCTTTATTTCATTCTGTATTTGCTCATTCACATTCACAGCACACACAGTGAGGAAGGCGATAACATTTCAGCTTATGTTTCTTAACCTGTAAAACTGAAAAAAAAGTTTCTGTAAAACTCAAGGACAGGTTTGGTGGTATTGGTTAATGTGTAAGGGATGGGTCAACAGCGTAAATATCACTTAATTATAGATTTAATTTCATATAGGTACTTATAAAAATATAAGTACAATGTGAAACATGTACATACATAATAAAGTGCATTGTACCAAATCACTAATTTAAATATAAGTACACAGTAGTTAAGGCCACCTAATATAAATGGGAATATAATATTCTCACTATAAACAAGTTCCTTATTAGCATGCCTGTTATTAACATACTGTATTGGCAGTTTATTTTTACATGTAAAGCACAAACTCTGCATGACCATATCCTGCATCTCTAATTCTACCCAAAACCTAATCTAAACAACTACATGTATCTTACTATTAATAAGCAGCAAATTAGGAGTTTAAAAAAAGGATTTATGTTCAATTCAATTCATGATTATTTGTACTTCACTATATAAACATTTTCAAAACAGAACATTAAAATGTCTGCATTACATTTAGAGTGGATTATAAGTAGTGACTATGTCAATATGTCCATATGGCAAATATGTACTCAATTCAGCTCAGTGTTACAATCAGGCCATTTTGCGGATTTATCTTTATTCAAGTAACAGAGGCAAACTTTCACTTTCAAAATAATATGCTCAAGTACTTATGCAAAAATTAGGCTTTATTAATCAAAACCGTGGACCTGCAAATCAGACTTTGCATGAAAGCGTTTTTTGTCAGGTGCTCTGCTGAAAACGCTCAACTGGGAGTGCTTGGGAGTGCAGTGTTTTTTGTTTGTTTTTATTTTTATTTTTGTGTTTGCAATGATGTGGTTCCTATGCTATGGAATATCCAGCGAAGTAACCGCAGACGCATTGTGAATTAAATGTTTCACCAAACAGCATGTTTCATATATTACATATATTACAGCAGTCTGGCAATTCGATTTAGTAAAGAAACAAATGCTCGGAGACAAGAAACATTAACCACAGGTGCCGTTTTTTTTTTTTTTTTCTTCTTCTTTTTTTTTTTTTACAATTGTGCTGGGGCATTTTTGTCTAATTTGGTAGCATTTTTGCCAGGGGAAGGCTGCATGATTCAATGATAGAGCAGTTAAAACACATTCAACCACCGAAAAGAAACAACTGTGAATGACTGGTATTGGTGCTTCATTCGACAGAAAAAAAAAAGAAAAAAACAGTAAATAACCACAGGGAAAATGTCTCTGGAAAAGTCAACCAGAGCTCTCCTGACTCTAAGCAACTCGGACAACAGATGATGTTTGTCAGTGCATTGCAAACCTCTGGTGTGAGTTGGTCCTCTCTTGCGGCCAGTGGAGGAGCTGTGTGTAACGTTCTGGAAGTGTGTTATTTCCATAGCGGTATTTGTCCGGAAACTCTCCTTAAACCTCTGCATCAGGGCCTCTACGCTCTCCTGATCGGGGTCCAGCGCTGAAATAAACACACACACACACATGCAAACCCGTGAGACACCAGAAGACACACACCTCTGCTGAAAGGCATTAGAGGGCAGTGCATGATTTACTATGTGAGCAGAAATGCTGAAGTCATGCTTATCTATTCCTGTGTAAAAAAAGATGAATGAGTATAAAGGCTATGAGATGATTTACTCAGTAAACGCTTTGTCCTTAAAAGAGAAATGAGGGCATATGAGTTATGCACAATCTCTAGAACTTCATTTATCCTGTCTTTAACACATTCTCCTTTCCTGTCCACTGTGTTATCACTCCACATCACCTCTTTGCTATTATCATGAACAGATGTGCTTTGATGTGTGCATTTTGGAAAGAAGGATAAAGAATGTGGAAAAAGTGCAGGCTATGGGGGAAGAGAGATTCCTCTTCAGCAGTTTGCGCAAATACAAGACCTTTTGTTCTCAACATAAGAGTAAAAAGTCAAAGCATGTCACACTACTCTTGAAATGGTTTCCTCATGTAGAGTCAAAGCTCTGCGGAAACACTCCTTGAAAAAAGTCCAAAAGGCCCAAAATTTATTTAATGACATTGAATTAACACCTTTGGTCAGTTGTGTGTGCACAACCTTGACCGTGCTTGTTGAACAGTTCATTGTAAAACCATGTGGTGCTACAACAGCAAGAATACTTCTTCTCCAAAGGATAAGAGAACATGGATGCAGGGATTTGCTCCGGCTTGAAAAATATATAAATAAAAATAAAAGTAAAATAGCACTAGTGGGGCCAGTAGTCCACAGTAGTGTCACGGTTCGGTATGTTTTCGATACGGCAAAAATGCATTAAAAAAGAGAATTTCTTTGATTTTTTTTCTCACATTTTTATTTATTAAAACTAACATAATATGACCTTGTTTTTTCCCCCCTTTTCTTTTACTCTGAACAACAATGGAGGTATCCTTCACATAACTTCTGGGGTTTCTTCTTAGCAGCAAATAAAGAAGTTTTTTGGAAAAGTCAGTCTTGGATGGTATTTATTGATTAATTAAAACTTAAAAAAGAAGTAAAATAAAAAAAATGCGCGTGCGCACCATCCACTGACATCCAGGGTGCCGTTTCTTCCTGCGGGACAATCCACGTGAGGGGAGACGACAAGGGAGAGATCCACAATTTAATTTCATGGTGTATGTTTCACCAAAGGCTTAGGGGTCGTTCACATGCAACGCGTTTTGCGCGCGCAAGCTCTTCATTTTCAACAGAGCCGCGCAGTTTAAAATCCAAAGCAGAAATTATTTTGTAACTTGACAGCGCTTTCATTGTTGCCAAGTAACAGATACAGATGCGCAAACGTGAAGCGCTTTGAAATTGGTGGAGGAAGCGACGCGCTAAAAAGAGAAAAAACAGAATATTGCAGCAAAAGATAATTACACTTCAAAAATTAGTGAATTAGTGAACTAGCAAAGTTGCTTTAAGAAAAGAGCTAGAGCAGTGAAAGTGCCCGTTTCCACTATGAGGACAATAATTAAGAATTTCAAATCAACTTTAACTGTTATGAAACTGTCTGAAAGAGAATGTGTGTCTATATCGTCCTAATGGACAGTGTTAAGGACAGTTTGTGTGGCCAAAGACTCTTCAAGGACCACAGATGGTGAAATGCAGTAAACAGTTGTTGCTTGGGGTCAGAAAACCTTAGAAAAATGTCAAACAGCACTTACATCCCCGCATGTTGTTTGGGAGAGTTTTAAGAAAAATTGTTCTAGCTTATCCAAAAACTCCAGCATGTTCAGTTATCAGACATGCCTGGAACTTCAAATGGGACTGGCTTGGTTTGATGGAAAAAAAGCTTTTTTAGCAGCAAACGCTCAGGGATAAAAAGAATTCCATTGTGTACAATGAAACATATTGCTACATTTTTTACTTAGAAATCTTGGTAACACTTTATAATAACTACACACTATGAATCATTAGTTAAGCATTAATAAATAGTTAGTTCATCCTTTATAA
>JAUMHQ010000053.1:23232974-23246087 GCA_032361165.1 Enteromius paludinosus
ATCTATCTATCTATCTATCTGTCTGTCTGTCTGTCTGTCTGTCTGTCTGTCTATCTATCTATCTATCTATCTATCCATTCATTCATCCATCATCTGTCTTTCTATTTATCTATTCATCCATCTTTCCACTATCTGTTTATCTATCTGTCTATTCATCCATCTATCTATCTATCTATCTGTCTGTCTGTCTGTCTGTCTGTCTGTCTGTCTGTCTGTCTGTCTATCAGTCCGTCCGTCCGTCCGTCCGTCCGTCATCTGTTTATTTATCTGTCCATCCATCCAGTATATTTGGTCTCTTTTTAAGCAGAATAGATTTTTTAACCCCGAGACTTTTTGAGGCTGTTTGGTCTGCGTGTAAACGAGAGGACACTTTAAATGGCTGTTTGCGGTCGTGTATTTATTTGTGTGGAAGTGTAAGGCGTATGGGGAGGCTGTGATCTTGTCATTGTTAGCACACGTTGCTTGCCCTTGTTGTCGTGTGGGCTGCTTTGGTTTCTATGATATCGCTTGCTGACTCTCTGTTTGTGTCTTATGTAACAATCCTCCTCTCCGTCTTCCATCCACGCTCACCATTCACTCGCCTCGCTTACCCTTCCAACCTTCTGTTATTGCTATAACAACCACTTTCCTCTCAACCAAAAGCCTCTGTTGCGACTGTGTGCTAACCGAGGTGCCACACAGGAAAGGACTTTTGGTAGCACAGCTACCCCCGCTCTCCCCCTCATGAGTCAGACGGATCATCCAGCCTGATCTCTTCTCACTCAGACTTACAGCATGTGTGCTAAAAGATTAGTATGCAAATATTTTATGGATAGAGAAATCAGTTTTTATCTTGCTCAGTGGGATTTTCTTAAGTTTAAAATGGCTTTGCTAGTTATTGTGTTTTGAAACTACAATAATAATATGATGCTTTTCTCATGGTTTATACATTGCTGATTTTTTGTTAATATTTTAGGAAGGCAATCTTGCTTCATATTTGGGTAATAAGTTTGATAAGTTAATTTATTAATTTGTTTTTTTACTTGTACATGGATCAGAGACGTCAAGATGTCAAGTGTAAGTAACGTGTAATAAAATAACAATAATAATACTATTATTAATAATATAATATTTTATTTGTAATGCACTTTTCATTAGCAAAATCTCAAAGTGAACAATAAAAAATTTAAAAACAATCTAAACTATCACAATTACTAAAATAAAAAATTTCAGCAGTTGTATGCTTTCTTTAATTAAAAAAAAAAAGTCAAATTTGCTTTAAAAGAGTCCAGGTTCTGTGTAACTCGCAGCTGGAAAGGAAGATGGTTCCATAGCTGTGGGGGCAACAGAGCACAAAAAGCTCGACCACCCGTAGTACAGAGCTAAGTAAAGGGAACTTGAGGAAGCGTCCTGCCTGATGATCTGAGGGTACATGTCTGGCCAAAAACACATATACAGTATGGGTCAACAGAAGCATTTTGTACTCGATCCTGGAAGAAATGGGGAGGATGGGAGTGATGTTCAAATTTCCAACACCAATCCTATAGTGTGAATGAGGAAATCGGTGAATTGCTTCAGACAATGTTTCTCCATGTTTCTGACATCGCTGAATTATTAAGGTGTGGGAAAGATAAAACGTCTTACATTGCGCTTTTTGGACTAGCAGATTTTATCAAGAGAGACCTCATTTAGAAAGTGACCGTGGACTGTTTGTGCTGATGTTCCAAAATGAAGCAACTGGACCTGCTTGTAAATTTTTGGGAAAGCGGGCAGGTGCAGTCAAGATCCCTGAGATCCCAGTTCATGGGGCATGCTACAGCTGAGGACTTAATGAAGTACGTGAAAGTAAGTAAAGGTTTTATTTCGCCATTTTTATAGGTAAGGGTTACCTTTTCTGTTTTATTAAGAGGATTGTTATTATTTTTTGTATTGTTTAAACTATTTAAGAAATAATTGAATTGTATTTTAATTACACGTGTATATCATTAACAGTATGAAAGAAGCAAGCTTAAGCAGATCTGTGGTTAAAAGGAAAAGGCCTGTCTACCAAGGGTTGGATATTTGGATAGTATTTGGACAATAGTGTTGTATAACATACAGTAGGCTTACATGGTTCAATAGGCATAGTAAAAAGGTATGGACATTATACACAATTAATAGAAAAGGACAGGGTGGTTGCATTCACAGTATTGTATAATGCATGCTTATTCATTTCTCTGTTCATTTTAAACAATAACAGAAAATGTCTAAGTGAATATGAATTAAAGTGTTGCATGTTTCTTTATTTTTTCTCAGGAGTGTGTGGATCCCCTTGACCTAAGAAAACTGGTGTCCATTTCAATGGATAGCCCAGTGTGAAATTTAAATGTTTTTAACTCTTCCAACAAGAGCTCTCAGAAAGTTATGGGGGGCTGTGGACTCCATAATGCAGTCAAAAGTGGCTTTTCCATATGGCAAGTGGAAAAACTACCAAGGGCCATGCACACATTATTGCATAAGGGAGAAGAGCTGGGATGAATGTTTCACCCACACACACACACACACACGTGTGTGCATACACACTACAGACTTGCAAAGCTGTTTGTATGTTGTTTTTTGTAGTACAACAATGCATCATTTTCAGTACTGTTGCAATAAATTTTCTTTTGTATGTGTTTTTGATGCTGTTGATATAGGTCTTAAATTTAATTCATATTGGTCTTTAAAAGTCTTAAATTTGAAACCCTGGAAAAGGATAGGACCAAGAACTGATCCTTGCGGAACACCACATGTGATGGTGGACAGCCTGGATGTACATTCTCCCAACATGACATGTTCAGTCCTGCCAGACAGATAGGACTGGAACCACTGCATCGCCGTGTCTACTTTTGAGGTTTCAAATACGTTTTTGGAGAATAATATGTCAAAATTTGGTATAAAAAATGGTTACATTGTCATTCAGTGTAACGCGATGTTAGTGTAAACATTTAAACAGTTTTTTTTCTGACTTGTACATATTAAAATAAAAGTATAAGGGAGCATATTAAGTTTGATTGTATTTTAAACGAGTAATAAAATATTGCAGACAAATGGGCAAAACCTAAAATAGTGGCAGGTTTAAAAAAAAAAATCAACTAATTAGTATTTGAGGTGAAAGTAATTAGTCTTTTAATACGTCAAAAATTGATTTCTATTGGAAATACTGTATGTACAATAGTACACAGCTAAAGACTGTTGATGACACACCAGCTCTCTAAGAACTGTGTTTTTGTGTCTGTTTCCACATCCGGACTCCATTTCCCAGTATGCACCTCTCCTTCACAGCTGTTGCTAGTCAGGTTCAGTCATTCAATCAGTTCCACCTGTATAAATACCAGTCTGTTTGTCTGTCTAGCACAGATCATTGTCGATGCATGTCTCAGTGTATGCCGTCAACCCAAGTCGTATTCATTCGTGTTCTAGTGTTCTTTGTGTTCTGCCTGTTGGATTACCTGTTGCCGATTTTCTGCCTGTCTCCTGGATATTCTCGTTGTCTCTTCCCCTGGACTGATTCACGGTATTGATCATTGCTTTGCATACGTTTCTGCCTCTGGATATTCCTTCACTGATTCTGTTTTCCGGCGTATTGATTTTTGCATGTCCTGACCCTGAGCCTGTATAAACCTTTTTGCGTATGAACTCGAACGCTTCACGTCCTAATTCATGACATATGCTTTGGAAAATTGTTAAATTATTATTTTTGTGTGTATACACACACACACACACACACACACAGGTGCATCTCAATAAATTAGAATGTTGTGGGAAAGTTCATTTTTTTCAGGATAAATTAATTCAGTGCACACAGACTGAAGTAGTTTAAGTCTTTGGTTCTTTTAATTGTGAAGATTTAGGCTCACATTTAACAAAAAAACACAAATTGACAATCTAAACAAATTAGAATACTTCATAAGACCAACAATTAAAAAAACATTTTAGTGAATTGCTGGCCTTCTGGAAAGTATGTTAATTGAACGTATATGTACTCAATACTTGGTAGGGGCTCCTTTTGCTTTAATTACTGCCTCATTTCAGCATGGCATGGAGGTGATCAGTTTGTGGTACTGCTGAGGTGGTATGGAAGCCCAGGTTTCTTTGACAGTGGCCTTCAGCTCATCTGCATTTTTTGCATTTTCTCTTGTTTCTCATTTTCCTCTTAACAACACCATATAGGTAATCTATGAGGTTCAGGTCTGGTGAGTTTGCTGGCCAGTCAAGCACACCAACACCATGGACATGTAACCAACTTTTGGTGCTTTTGGCATTGTGGGCAGGTGAAAATGAAAATGAAATCAGCATCTTTAAAAACCTGGTCAGCAGAAGGGAGTATAAAGTACTCCATAATTTCTTGGTAAACGGGCGCAGTGACGTTGGTTTTCAAAAAACACAATGGACCAACACCGGCAGATGACATTGTACCCCAAATCATCACAGACTGTGGAAACTTAACACTACACTTCATGCAACTTGGGCTATGAGCTTCTCCACCCTTCCTCCAGCCTCTAGGAACTTGGTTTCCAAATGAAATGCAAAACTTGCTCTTATCTGAAAAGAGAACTTTGAAGGCTCTGGAAACCTTTGCAGGTGTTTTGAGTTGATTAGCTGGTTGGCATGTCACCATATTCTAATTTGCCCAGAAAACCAAAAAAACAAAATTGCATTAAATTAAACACAAAATCTTTTATTTTATTTATTTATTTATATGTTTTAATTTTTGGGGGGGTAAAAATAACCATTTAAAGCAGTATTGCACTGTTTTTATGCTTTAACTTATTTTTGTCTTTGACCCACATACAAAATGAAATGGATTGCCAAAGTAACTGCCAATCAGTATAAATATGCATATTTCCATACTTTAAAGCATGCAAGGCTCTAAAATTAACACTCTTCAAGGGGCAAATGTGAGTAAAAATCAGTGTTGGTGAGTATATGAAACAGTGTTAGTCGCCAGTTGGCTGGTAGCTAATTAATTCTAGCTGTGCCTGAGAACACAGTATGGTTTAGTGAGATTATCAAATCGCAAAGACTGTTGTAATTACATAAATCTGTAATCTGATGTGTGGCTTGTCTTAAAGTGAAGTGTTGTGATCTTTTGACAGTTTGCAGTAAATGCTGCTCCACATAAAGTCCATTGCAAGCGCTGTGAGTTTGCCTTGTGTGCAACGTGCATTTGAAAATACAGCATGGCAAAAACATTTTTTTCAAGTTTGCAATGAGAATGGTTTATAAATCTGTTGTCAACAGAAGAGAAGCATGTTAAAACTATTAAATACTTTGCATTTCAGTATATTATAGTGATATTTACTTGCAGTTTTGAGTTATAGTCAAATTTTTTCTTGCAGTTGCAAGATGATTATATCTCTCAAGAATTGTGAGATACATACTCGCATGAAGTTTAGTTCTAAAGAGAAATTGTGACTTTATATCTTATAACTTGCGGTCTATAGTATATCATACTTCTGAGAAGAAAAAGTCAAGAATTGCAAAATGTGAACTCGCAGTTACATGCGAGGGGAAAAAAAGTCAGAATTGTGAAATAAAAAGTCCCAATTACCTCTTTTGATAGTTTTAAGTCCTGCATGCAACATAACAAATAAATGAGCAGGATTCATTATAAAGTAGATGAACCACAACTAGCCTGAATCAGCTGAGATTGTTAGATACGCAGCCGCTGGACACTTTGCATAATGCTGTGGGAACTGAGGGGATTCAAAGTTAGATTTCAGCTGACTCATGATCATGCGCCGCTATTAGAACGCATTTACACGGCCCTGCATGGTGCTCCCCTGAAAGCGCTGCCCCTGGGAACATGCCTGATTAAATGTACATATGTTTATTGATCCAAAATTACATTGAGAAAAATAAAAGATAATTTACAATTGCAGTAAATATTACTGTTTTTCACCAAAGAATTCAGCCCTGGTGAGCATATACTCAATACAGTAGGCACTTAAGTAATATAAGCATATAAGTATATATATATATATATATATATATTGTTTTTTTTTTGTTTTTTTTTGTTTTTTTTGAGGACTACACAGTGCGCACACATACAGTATGAAACGTGTTATCCATCAAACGGATATTAGTGTATCTGTGATTTGTAAAAGTCTTTGAATGCAGAGCTCTCAGTTATTGAGAATGAATTATTCTGAATTTGTTTATAATTTTGAGGGTTTATTAAGAGTAGCGTTCAAAAATGGCTTCTCGAGTCCTCCATAACAAGAGCTGATAGGAAGTGCCATTCTGTTTAAATGCCTAATGCCTATGATCTCCAGAGCATTTGAGTGTCCTCTTCCCTTGATCACGGCATTATCCGCAATGAACATCCTCTCCATGAAAACAGCCAGAGATAGGGAAAAACCTCTCAGCAATCCAGACAGAGCAGACAAGCCGACTGAAGCTCATCCACGCCAGGGCTGAAGCTTCACACATTAAGACACCTCGTCTTTGTAAGACGTGCCCTCTTTCTTTACACCCACAACCATTGTGCTCCAAATCCTGTTCTACCCTTGAGTAGATTTCTGAGACGTCGCTGCAGACAATGTAACCCCCTCACAAGCTGTCTTTTTTGTCTCTCTCGCTTTCTCTCTCTCATTCACACACACACAAACTGTAGTAGGGACTAGAGAATTCCCCTCGATGTGAGGGACAAAAACAGAGAAGTATGTAGTCTGAGAGCTAGATGCTGAGAAAGATCTAAGATAGTGAGTGGAACAGATTCACTGAAGTTCATGAATGAAATAAAATGTTGTTCAGCAGTAGGCTCTTTCTTAGTCCAGAACACTACAGGCTTGCGTTTTGCTTTTAATACCGTCAGCGTTTGTGATGAGCACGCTCGGAGACATTGTTGAGATCTCTTCTGAAACGCCTCTTCTCAGAAAATGCTTTATATCTTAGGTATAAAATGGGCTTGTGATGGTAGAAAATTTCATAACGCAATATCTTCTGAAGCATTTATTTGGGTACACAGTATTTTTCGTGCAACAGGGTTACGTTATAAAAGGGGTTGAAAAGATGACATTATGAGAAGATAAGTTTTCCTCTTCTTTTCTAATAATAACAAGAACTTTGAACATACAATAAAACAGTATGCCATAAAAATGTATGAACGAAAGAAATGTTTGAAACGAATAAAAGTGCACAAGAACACAATGATAAAGGCTGTGATTTTAACAGTAAAAAACTGGGAAAATGCAAGGGTAAATGGTACCAACCACAACTTATATGTAAAGCCTAATTTACTGCCCGCTGCTGTATAACACCAGAGTAATTACATGCTAAATCCATAGCAATTGTCTATTTAATATAAAGTGTAACACTTTATTTACCAGAAAGTGCTGTTAGTCCTGTTACACATTTGTACTTTCATGACCAAAAAGTGTTGTTAGCAATGTCCTGTTACACATTTGTACTTACGCACACCATACTGAGGGTTGTTACATGTGTGTAGTTACAGAAATATTACAGCTGTAGATACTACGTACTTACACTGTGGTTACATACTACATACACATCTAGTTACTATGAAAGTACACAGGTACTAGGGACACTTAATATAAAGTGGGACCACACTGTTGACACATCGCTTAAAGCCATACTAATTATAACTAATAATGTCACTAACCTTACCCATACCCCACCTAAACAGCACCAGAACCGTTTTGCAAATACAATATGACCATAATAAGTAAATTGTGCTTATTTTGATGTAAGTGCAAAGTAGTTAAGGCCACTTAATATAAAGTGGGACCAGATACAATACTTATTTACATCCAGATTCATTCATTCACTGCGTTAATTAATTTGACTTTATTGTAGCAATATACCAGCCATACAGGGTTATAGAAACATAAATAACAATTTCAGACCCTCCTTAAATATCACATCATCATATTTCTATAACTCTTCCATCTTAGGATTGATTAATTCAGCAGTTACTGAGGTCACCCATTGATAAATGGAGAACATTTAACTGTTTAAAATTCACAAGAAAATCACATTTCATACTTAAAGAGTTGAAGGCGTTACCCCATAAATGTATCAATGTGACCTTTCTTCCATTTGTGATCTACTTAACATGAGGCCAGATTTGATGATTCAAGCACCCTCATCAGCTTTAATCAGCCCGTAGTCCTTTTTTTTCTTCATCCAATGACACTGAGGACTCTCTGTTTTGAATTGCAGCACATCAAGGCAGTAATCACATCTAATGACTAAATAAAATGCAAAACTCATTTGATCTATGTGTTTAAAAATTGGGTACAATTCTCGAAAGCTGATACATTTATAAACAAGACAAATAATGCTTTGTTTTACAGTAATACATTAAAGTTTTGTTTTACCATAAAACATCACTGCAGGACAACTATCAAATGTAGCATTCTATAATTACTGAAGATGGATAAAACGATATTCATCTATTATTAAATGAATGAATAAACAAACAAACGCTAGATTTGGAAAGCACTATTCACAATATCCATCTATTATTAAATTAATGAACAAACAAACAAACAATAGATTTAGGAAACACTATTCAAAACCAAAGACCGAACTTGTTAAGTCCATATTGAATATATGTCTTGTAATCGGACACTTTGGCCTTGACTGTTCTCTCCTGGGACAGAAATCTAACCAACTCATCAACTAAAAGTCAATGGCTCTCTCTTATCTGCCTGGTTCTCTCAGTCTATGTCTTACAATGAATTCAGGTCAATGGCTATAATTAGCCTACGGTTGGCAGGTGACTTCACATCAACCCCCCAGATATGCTCAAATGTGCCACATCAGTGTCACTTGAAAGAGATGATAGGGGGAGAAAAATCCAACACAGCTATCATTAGCATGCTCTAACAATGTAGAAGGCACTTTACCAGCACTCTGAAGATAATATGAACTTTGATTTAATTCACATTGAATAGTTTTGAGACAGGGACTGATTATTGGTTAGCTCAGTTTGTGGTCTGCATGTGGCAAGAAAAATAAAATTGCTGTGTTGGAAAGGAAGGAATGGAACAACTTAGAACATAAGCTTGAGTGTGATACTTAGTTCTCATAGCTTTAAAATATAAGAAAACAGTAAATCCATAATCCAGGTACTCTAAAATGTAAACCCTAACCCTAAAATCGTAATGTCATTTCAGAAACCTTTTCTTGACTAATCATGCTAGGTCATGTTAAAAAGAAAAAAAAAACTGAGCGCTCTCCCACTCAGTGATAGATCAACAAACAACTAAATTGTCTAGAGGACCAAATCTAAACATCTCAACTGTATACATTTATTTTCACAAATATACTCTTTGGAACAAGTAGTAAACAGACACTGCCACAGTAACAATGAAGCT
The DNA here is from genome assembly GCA_032361165.1 of Enteromius paludinosus. Lineage (NCBI taxonomy): Eukaryota > Metazoa > Chordata > Actinopteri > Cypriniformes > Cyprinidae > Enteromius > Enteromius paludinosus. The sequence continues at coordinate 23,242,319 of JAUMHQ010000053.1, forward strand.
CTTACCTCTGTTATCCAGACTGTGTTTGTGGTTGGCCTCTCCCATCACTTTCCCAAGGCTATCCACACTGTGGGTTCCCTGACTGCACAAGTCATCTTCTAAATGTGCTTTCCCATCTAGCAGATGTCCAGGCTGCTCATCCTCTTCACAGTCGCAGTCGTCGAGGATAGGCGTCTCACGGATAGGCATACCAATGACAGAGCTGTGCTGGAGGGGTCTGGGCCCACGGAAGCTGTCCCTGCTCTGCGGAGGGCCCAAAAGAACGGAGGGAATGTAGTGAATCTCATGTGTGGCCTCAGTGCTGGCACTCTTCTGAGGGGCTCGACGACGCCTGCACCAGCGTTGACGGGTGTAGAGTACCAGCGTGAAAAGTAGGATAAGTAACAGAAGAGCAATCAGACCACCCTGGAAGAGAAAGGACAAGAGAGAAACATCAGAATTCCAGCTTGTCCCATAATTAACTTTTTTAAAATTACAACCATGAGCTAACTGCTCAAGACTCCATGAGGAGACACTGATCTGAAAATTGATGGAAACATTCCAGGAGATCTGTAGAACTGACCTGCTTCAATCAAGCTCCTAGAGGACTCCAACCCCAGACTAAAATGCATGTGTGAGCTGCCTCAACTGAATATTTCTTAAAATAAGTACACAATGACATTGATTTAAAAATTTTGCGGTTTTCCCCTCCACCAATGCATGAGACTGAAGCCGCAGGCCACGCTCATGACGCGTATTTGCGTCTGTTATTAAGTTAATTTTTACACGCAAATGATGCGAGTAAACTCAAAATGTTCAAGCGTCCAACTACTTGTGCATGTCACATCTGGTGTGAACGCACAATAACGTCTTGACTCATCTGCATAGGGACGGTGATGGGATGTTTATCGAGGGCTTAGGGGAGGAGTATGTGTGTGTGCGCTGCAGCCAGTGAATGAATACACACAGCGGAGGGACAGAGACATGAGGGAAATCTAATAACGTATTGTGTAAGTGTCCCTTTTTTCGGCTGATTTTTCCGCTACCGCAGATAATTTTGTCAACTTGTAATGATGTTGGCCCTCTGGGAGCAGGACTGAGCACCCACAAATAAAAAGAAGGGTGACCAAACCTGCTATTGAAGGACCATTGTCTTGCAAAGTTTAGCAGTAAGCTGCACAAACATACTTACCTGAAATTTTCTCTTAATTCTTGGTTGTTTAACCACCCTTTTGAGTTGATGTGAAAGTTAGCGAACAATTTCAGAGGTGTTGGTATTTCCCCATGCAGGTACATAGGGACTGTACCAGCCTGTTTATTAGTTGCCTTTGGCCATCATTTGAACTGTCATGTTTAGCGAGTCTAAGTCTTTTCTTGATGTTTAAGCAAGGGGCACATAATTAAGAATGTATTTTGTAAGATACAGTAATACAGGATGCACGGGCCACAGATTTCAAACGTTGCTCTTGTTTCACTGTCTTGTAAGGAGCCACTGAGCTTTGCTTGTTACTTCTCCAGCTCGAGTGTCTGGCCTAAAGGTGCAATCCACATAAAACAGCTGAAGATTCATTGCTGCATGGTTTGTCTCATTTCATGGCGTGTCAGGGACATCAAAGATTCCCTCTCTCTTGAGCCGTTTGCGTGTAATACTCTTAAATCTGCAGTTGTGTTAAAAAGAGTGGTACTGAGCTTACAGATAAAGTGAACAGCGTAATATTTTTAATTGCCTTAAACATGAAACATTATTTGAAACAATGAAATGAATACTAAGTGATACTGCATTGTGTTTGCTGCCATGCATTTTCATGAGAGTTCCACTTAAAAATCAATGATATGAAATTGTATATGTAATGTTATTGCTCAGAGGATGCCATATATATATATATATATATATATATATATATATATAGTAACGCTCAAGGACGGGTCTGAGGAATGTGAATAAATTTATTAAAGAAACACAAGGAAGAGTAAATTACATCAAACATCAGTAAATCAAAAGCTCTTAATGCAGCAATCTCCCTGATCGCTGCTGCTGTAGGCAGTGCATCAAACGATCTCCCTGATCATATGAACACGGTGAGCAACTCAGGTAAGAGTTACAGGATTTCTCCGTAGACTGTGGGCAAAGTAGAGAAGTAGGTGAGTTACAATGCAAGTACGCCGGGTGGCACGTTGGTGCTCTGCACAGCGATCTCCCGATTGTCATATAAAATCCATTATGTGCAGTTCAGTGCTCGTGGTACAGGTAAGGGTGCCCAGTGAGTACATAAGAAGTGTCTTACTTCCACAGATGCAGATTCCCGGTCATCTGAACGAGGCATGAAGCGCTGGCAGCTCAGGTAAGTACCTCAGGTGAGTATCACAGGTAATTACAGGTTTCCTCAGAGTTTCAAAGGTTTCTTTCATACAGGTCACAAACATCCAGGAACACAGGATTTCAACGCAAGGTAAACATTAGAAGCCAGAGAGGAGATAAGCTCTGTTACCTTGAGCTCAGCGCTGAGTGACTGGTGAAGGTGCCTTATGAACAAACACTCTTGATTAGAACAGGTGTGTGTCGTTAGTAGTCTGGAGATTGGAAGCGGCTGAAATCACAGGCATGACATATATATAAATTTATTTTTTATTTTTTTCTTTCTTATTAGAATGTGCACTGTGTTAATTCAAATATGTGAACTGCACAGCATATCAAAGCAGAGGAAGAAAACGTGGATCAGAATCTTACCTAATCAAGATGAATATACTGCTGATCAAATATTTTGATATAATACTCGTCTGCACATTCCAATTAGGCCAGGAAGTGACATCAATGACTAAAAACCTCTAAACACACACACATCAGTCTCACAGCTATCCATCCAAATGCTAAAATTTGTGCTCTGTTCCTACCGCTTCTATCTACCCCCTATATTTTTTTCCCCTGTAGTACTATATAAAATGACTAGAGTGGTGTTATTAATCTCGAAATTTTAAAATTCCATCTTCATGAGGAAAAACAAACCCCTCTCAAATTACAGCTCATGCACTGCCGGCTGTCCATAAATCATAGCGCTGTAGATGGGCATTTTCGATGGGAACAATGCAGCCCAGACCAAATGTGTTCATTAATCTCCAGCAGGAGCTCAGCCACTGAAAGTAAACTTCCCCTAAAGTTAAATGCAGAAAAATGAGAGAGGCTAAGCCATTCTTTAAACTTTCAAACACTCCTGGGAGTCTCTCTGTACACATTGTCTGTTGTCTTGAGCTTGAAAACAATGGGGCTGGTTGGCAAATGTTTTGAATGAAAATGGAAACGCTACAACAGATAAAAAAGTCAAGCTGTGCAGGTTTATACACTTAACTGTTTTATGTTATAATGGCAGAACAATAGAAAATGGGCAATTATATTGCTTAATATCGCAGGTGGCTTTTGGACATTGTACCATATTAACACTTTTTTTTTCAAGATCATTGGGCTACTATGAAAAACCATAATAACATAATCATTAAAGGGTCAAAAACCCTAAAACTCTGTTGTTTACAGATATATACATGTTGTACATTGCTTAAAACAGTAATATATGTCACGAAAAATGTTATAAAGTGGAAATTGGTCATTTTTTGCGAATTTTTCGACCATTTCGTGCATCCAGTTTTAAAAGTTCCGTTTGAGCCCGTGACGTAGATGCAGGTTTTTTTATGGCTCAATCGCTGCATGGCTTGTACAGTAGCTATCTACGTCATCGGCTTGACGGCCCTATTAATGCATTATTAATGAGCAGTGTAACATTATACATGACAAAGGACT
>JAUMHQ010000053.1:23257561-23278685 GCA_032361165.1 Enteromius paludinosus
TCTCGTTCCTTCAAGGAACAGGGTTATATTCATAACCTGAGACGTTTTCACTTAACCTCCTTTGAGAAATAGGCCCCTGTTCCAATGAGATAAATATTTCAAAATATTTAAAAAGTTTCATTCATTCTTCTTCATAGCAACAGATGCCCTCTTAACATTCTCTTTTGAGTCTTAAACAAAGCAACTCACAAACACTTTTCCAGCAAGGAACATCTGGGAAAAACCACTAAACCAGAGCAGCTGACTATTTTCTTCAGAGTGACACACAATGGCCTTGTGCATCAATCTCCCATTGGAGAGCCGGATTGTGTGTTCGACTTCCCCAGCCAACTTTTCTGTCTGCATGATCAATGTGGCTGCCGCTTAGTTTTGTCATATTTTAATCTGTGGCATAGCACTGGGGCAGGATTGCCTGTGTGCTGCCTATGAAAATAAATCATAGAAGCTGGACAAGAGGAGGGGCGACTACTGGTTTACGGCAGCCTGGACAAAATTCTAAATTATTAAGGTGGTAACGAGTCTACATATATCATATAAACTTTTTTTTAGCCTGATCATTTATAAACAAATTTAGATTATAAAAAACATTGTGGGAACATTAGAATGACATTTCTAAAATGTTGACAGTTTTCTTGTGATTAAAATGTTATTTAAAGGTTATAAGACCACTTCTTACAACATTCTGCTATTTTGTAAGTTTAAATATAACATTATTTGAACATTTGGAGGTGGTTTTTGAGGTGTTCGTTTTCTTTGTGCACAAAATGTATTCTCGTACCTTCATGAAATTAAGGTTGAACCATTATATTTATTTATTTTATTTTTTTTATGCTGTCCTTACCACATTCTATACCATCAATGCATTCATGTCATTGCTATCTGTGTAGGGACAGAACCTCTTGGATTTCATTTTTAAATTTTCATTTTTTGTTTGTTGCAAAGATGAATCAAGGTCTTAAAGGGTTAGTTCACCCAAAAATGAAAATAATGCCATTTATAAATACTCACCCTCATGTCGTTCCAAACCCATATGACCTTAATTCTTTGAAAAACAGATTAAGATATTTTTGATGATATCAGAAAGCCATCTGATGCCCTGTAGACTGCAATACAGCTAAAATGATCCCAGGTCCAAAAACATCGGTAAAACAGTCCATGTGACATCAGTGACTCAACTTCACTTATGCGGTGCTAGTAAAATACAAACAAAACAAAAATAACATAATTTACCATTTCCTTTTTCCATGATTTATGTCTTCCCGCTATTTTAGAGAGTATCACAACGCAACAGATATGCACGCTTTAACGTATTTGTCGTAATCAGACTTGTTTACATCCGGGTGAAAGTACTCGCTTGTACCTAATCTGTGGTTCTTTACACCTAGAAAGACGTAAGTCACAGAAGAAGAATGGATAGAGAAAATAATGTTACATTTTGTTTTCTTTGTGCAAAAAAAGTATTCTCACAGTATCGCAAAAGTGAAGCTGAACCCTGATGTCACATGGACTGTTTTTCGCTACGTTTCTGGACCTGGACCATTGCCAGTTGTGTTGCTGTCTATGGAGGGTCATATGGCTCTCTGATATCATCAAATATATTTTAATGTGTGTTCCGAAGATGAACAAAGGTCTTATGAGTTTTTGAACGACATGAGGTTTGTAATTAATTACATAATTTTCACTTTTGGCTGAACTAACCCAAAATAAGGGTTTGGAATGACATGAGGGTGAGCAACTGTAATTTTTTTTGGTCAACTTTAAGACAAGGCAAGGTTAGTAAGCACTGCAACTAAACCATACCAGTCTTAACAAATATAATGTGATCATACTTTTAAAATAGTGTGGTTTTGTTCAAGTTTATTGTCTTTTGTTGTTATTATTATTATTATTGTTATTTTTACAGTGACGAAAATGAGGCTGTGAGAGACTAAAGTACAGTGCATTTAATGTATTGTACTGTTGTTTAACAAAATAATGATTGTTCGGCTGATGAAATATCACTAAGCTTGAATGTGTTTAATCTGTTTAACCAAATCTTTAGCCCTTAAATGATAAAAAAAAATAATAATAATAATATTGGCTTCAAGATCTATTCCTCTGGCACTTCAGAAAAACCTCTAAAGTAAAAAATGCAACAATATTCCTAACTAACCTTCCATCATTCAATAATCTTGGTTTCCCTATAGCCTTGCTCTTGAGCTCCCTGAACTCCTGGTCTCCATCGGTAACCATTGCCATGGTAACCATGCAGACGTTGGAAAGGTAAGTGGAGAAGTCGAGCCTGAGGCTTTGGCAATCATAAATACACAAGCCTCGGCCAAGTAGAATATGACTGCAGCGTCACCAATGTACAGTGGGTAAGGAATGTATTCAGACCCTCTTAAATTTTTCACTCTTTGTTATATTGCAGCCATTGCTAAAATCATTTAAGTTCATTTTGTTTCCTCATTAATGTACACACAGCACCCCATATTAACAGAAAAACACAGTATTGTTGAGATTTTTGCAGATTAATAAAGAAAAACTTAAATAACACATGGTCCTAAGTATTCAGACCCTTTGCTCAGTATTTAGTAGAAGCCCCCTTTTGATCTAATACAGCCATGAGTCTTTTTGGGAAAGATGCAAAAAGTTTTTCACACCTGGATTTGGGGACCCTCTGCCATTCCTCCTTGCAAATCCTCTCCAGTTCTTTCAGGTTGGATGATAAACGTTGGTGGACAGCCATTTTTAGGTCCCTCTAGAGAAGCTCAATTGGGTTTAATTGATTGCAACCAGTCGTCCTGTCCCTACAGCTGAAAAACACCCCCACAGCATGATACTGCCACCACCATGCTTCACTGTTGGGATTGTATTGGACAGGTGATGAGCATTGCCTGGTTTTCTCCACACATGCCGCTTAGAATTAAGACTAAAAAGTTCTATCTTGGTCTCATCAGACCAGAAAATATAATTTTTCACCATCTTGGATGTTTTTTTTTTAAAACTCCATGCGGGCTTTCATGTGTCTTTCACTGAGGAGAGGCTTCCGTCAGGCCACTCTGCCATAAAGCCCCGACTGGTGGAGGGTTGCAGTGATGGTTGACTTTCTACAACTTTCTCCCATCTCCCGACTGCATCTCTGGAGCTTAGCCACAGTGATCTTTGGGTTCTTCTCACCAAGGCTCTTCTTCCCCGATAGCTCAGTTTGGCTGGACAGCCAGCTCTAGGTAGGGTTCTGGTCATCCCAAATGTCTCACATTTAAAGATTATGGAGACCACTGTGCTCTTTGGAACCTTAAGTGCAGCAGAATTTTTCAGAATTTTCACACAATTCTGTCTCTCAGCTCTTCAGGCAGTTCCTTTGACCTCATGATTCTCATTTGCTCTGACATGCATTGTGAGCTGTAAGGTCTATAGACAGGTGTGGCTTTCCTAATCAAGTCCAATCAAACACAGATGGACTCAAATGAAGGTGTAGAACCATTTCAAGGATGATCAGAAGAAACGGACAGCACCAGAGTTAAATATATGAGTGTCACAGCAAAAAATCTGAATACTTAGGACCATGTGATATTTCAGTTTTTCTTTTTTAATAAATCTGCTTAAATGTCAACAATTCTGTGTTTTTCTCTCAACATAGGGTGATGAGTGTACATTAATGAGGGAAAAAAAGATTTTAGCAAATGACTGCAATATAACGAAGAGTGAAAAATTTAAGGGGGCCTGAATACTTTCCGTACCCACTGTACGGCAAGTAAAAACACATGATCTTTGCAAATGCATTTAAAAGCCAGCAAGTTTCATTTAAAGGAAAGCAAATTGCACTGACTGTGTTGGGTTCTGGAGCCTTATTCTGTTTTTGACAAGAAAAATACACCTATTCAATTTGCTCATGAATCATCCATGAAGTGTGACACGATCAGAAAAGAGCCATTTATCGTGTGCCAGTCAGACGATCATAGATGTTGAAATAATGAGACATCAGGCAAAGCATGATGGGAAGGGAAAACCAAAGCCCATTGGACAGGTTGGCAGGGTAAATGTAGAAATGTTAAATAAATACAGTGTTGCATTGCCTGGCCAAAATCAGGCAATATATATTTAGATATTTAGTTACTCAGTTACAAGTTTGTCATTGTTTATGTAATAATAATACAAAAAAAATACTAATAATTAAAAAAAGGTGAGCTGATGTGGACCATTTGATTTGCTTTATTTCTTTGAGACGTTTTTCCACACTGATGGAGGCACCAGATTACAGTTAACACGGGAGATGGCACAGAAAAGATGGTGTTTCTCCCAACACCGCCAATGCTGTGGGGATTTGCACTGTTTATTTCGTTTGTCATATTTGTTCTTCGAAATACGAACGCATTACTGGTGTATGATCGTCAATCACTATTAGATCTTCGACTCTGTGCCAAGGAAGTTGGAAAGTTAAATGAGCACAAGACACAATCCCCACTGCTGTCGGATATCCCAGCTTACCTATGCCTCCACCCGGTTCTACACTCTCTGCACAAGCGTTATCGCTGCCGGGGAAAACATATCGGTAGACTGCTGAAATTGAAGGCTTGTTTGGCTCACTTTTCTGTGGCATTCAGCTATGAGCACAAAGCAGTGCCTCACCTTTGCATTTCTCAGCGCTTCCTGGATCCTTTCGACGCCTGGTTGGTACTGTACCTGTCGTCGTCCCGGGTGAGGTTTCCCAGCCTTGCACATTCTGCTATTCTTGTCCACGCTGGCGCGGGGTAAATCTGCTGAATCTACGGCCTTTTTGCTTAGCCCCTCGGAATGTCAGCACTGCAAACTTGTCGGTGCCTGCCAGGATTGGCCTGGTAAATGCTAGATCGCTAACAAATAAAACCTTTATTTTAAAGGATTTCTTCACATCATGAGGACTGGATTTTCTCTGTGTGAGTGAATTGTGGCTGAAGGTTGTGAGTCAGATCCTTTTTCTGAACTTTTACCGCACAGCTGCTGCTTTTTAAATTCTCAGCGAACATCGGGCCTTGGGGGAGGGATAGCAACTGTTTATAAGAGCTGTTTATGAGCTGGGCCGTTCTCACACGCTCTTATGTGTGGTGGTATACCGGCCTTCCAATTACAATAATAATTGTATAAATGATTTTTCTTTTTTCTGGCTGAAACAATGCCTAAGTTTGACCGTGTGCTTATTGTTGGGGATTTTAAAGTCCATGTTTGCTGTTTTGGTAACCAGATGGCAAAGGAATTGTTACAACTCATCAACTGCTTTTAATCTTGAGCAGTTTGTTTGTGGTCCTACACTGAAACGCGGTCACACACTTGATCTTGTTTTATCTTATGGTTTGCGTGTTTTTAATTTGCAAATCTGTGATGCTGGGTTCTAAGATCATATGCCTGTATTATTTGAGATTCCATTTGTTTTTAATACAGATGAACCGCATGCTTCTGCCAGACCTTGCCAAATTATCAACTCTTCCACTGCTGTTCAGATCACTTCTGTTTTTAACTCTATCTGTGTTATTCTCGAGTCTATGGACACTGATGAGCTTAGCTCTTGGCTGCGTAACACCTCCCAAACTGTAACAAACTCTGGGGCGCCACTGAAAATCAGACAGTTTAAAATTAAATTTGAACCATGGCAAAATGACACGGCTCGAGTGTCGTAAACCTGAGAGTAAATGAAAAAAAGACAATTTGTATGTGTCACTTCAAATGTTTAGAGACTGCTGGTGCCATTACCAGGCTGTTACAAAAGAGGCTAAGAGAAAATATCTCAAAGAAATTATTGCATCAAATGATAATAATCGTTGTGTTTTGTTCAGGACTACTGACTCTGTTCTCAATGTTCCACAAACTCTATGTGTTGATTCCTCCTGAGCCACCTGTGAGCATTTACTAATAAGGTATGTTCTATCAGGGCCCTTATTCTGCCTGTTGTTAACAATTCTTCTGTCTTTGTCCACTGCTCTGCTGTATTTTATAAGTTTAAGCCTGTGACTCTAGATAAGTTACAAGAGATTGTTGGTCATTTAAAGCCCTCAGGTTCTCCGTATGATGCTCTTCCTCCTCAATTTGTTAAGGAGATTTTTTCTACTCTAGGACCACCTGGTTTATCAATTGTCAATAGTAGTTTTTCCTTAGGTGTGTTCCCTGAAAAGTTTAAATACACGGAAGTGCAACCTTTGCTTAAAAAAAAAAAAAAAAAACCTGGCCTGGATACTGCAGACCTTACAGATTTTAGGCCTATTTCTAAATGACCCTTTCTGTCAAAAGTTCTTGAAAAGGTAGTATGTAATAAATTAATGACTTTTTTGGAAGATCACAAATTCCTTGAAATTTTCCAGTCTGGTTTTAAGGCTTTGCACAGTACAGAACTGACTCTGTTGAAATTTTTTTAATGATATCTTTTTAACTACTGATTCTGGGGACTGTGTCATCCTTGTTCTTCTTCATTTAACCACTGCCTTTGATACTGTGGATCATGAAATATTAATTTCTCGGTGGGAAAAATGGGTGGGCAGATCTTGAGTGGTTTTGGTCCTGTCTGGAAGGATGGACGTTTATCGTCAGCATTGGAGATTATGTCTTTTCCCCTGCCCCTCTGTTGTATGGGGTCCCACAGGGCTCAGTGTTAGGTCCTTTTTTCTCTCTATTTGCTCCCCCTTGAATCAATAATTATGAGGGATGGCATATCTTTCTACCTGTATGCAAATGACACCCAGATCTATGTCCCTATTAAAAAAAAAGAGAGACTGTTGGACCACTGCGTCAGTGCCTCAATGAAATAAAGTCCTGGATGGCTCTTAATTTCTTAAGTGTTAAAAGAAACGGAAGTTATTCCATTTTGTGGATATTACTGAGACTTCCACGGTTGATTTGAGTGCCCTAGCCAAGTACATCAAAACGACTATCACAAATCTTGGGGTTAAACTTGATTTAGACCTAAAGTTAGAAAATCAAAAAGGGGCAGTTGTCAAGTCAAGCTTTTTTACAGCTGAGACAGCTAAGGAAAATAAAGCCATTCCTCTCAAGACAACAATTTGAAACTGTAATCCATGCCTTTGTCACTACTGGATTACTGTAATTCACTATATTTGGGGGTAAGTTGGTCTTCTTTGGCCCATCTGCAGTTGGTGCAAAAATCTGCAGCACGTCTTCTAACAGGGAGTTGCAAGTTGGAGCATATTACTCCCAGTTTCTACCTACTTCGCTGGATCCTGTACAATGTAGAATTCATTTTAAAATGATTTTGTTTGTTTTTAAATCCTTAAATGGTTCTGCCCCACACTATATACAGTATATATAAAAAAAACTGTTACACCCCTATATACAGTCGTGTGCACTTAGAGTCCCAAAAACCAGACGTAAGCTCAGAGGTGACCGTGCTTTTGCTTCATCATCACTTGCTTCAGAAGACCTACATATATTGTTATGAGTCATTTGTATTAATTTTGCATTGTCTGCATATGTTTTTCTTACTCTAAAAGTTACAGTAGTCGCTGACTTGCAATTTATGGACCATGCAAAAATAAATAAATAAATACATTAAAAAAAAAACCAACAACAAAAAATACACCTACATCTTGGATGGTCTGAGGGTGAGTAAATTTAACAGCAAATTTGCATATTTACATGTACTACCCCTTTAAGCAAACATTTTGTATTTTCCGGCTTTTGGTGTGAAATGGGAGCTGGACACGTTTTGCTGGTCACATCACTTGTTTGTTTTATGCCGGTTCCGCCACATCTCAGTGTTATGCATGTTGTGTTTGTGAAGCCTTGCCGTACAGTTTGTTGTTGAGCAGATCTGTGACAGGTAAATTAAAGTGCGGAACGTTCAATCTGCCAAAATATGCAAATGTATTCTAACTTTAGGGCGCGCATTACGTTTGTTTGTCTCCTAGAGAAAATTACGTGTTATGCACAGCTCATCTGCAGCGAGCAGTTTGCAGTTTCATGCCCATTAATCCACAAACAGAGACAAAAGAATACAGCAGCAAAGCAACTCAGTAATTTAATTAATATTTCATTAAGATACCATGGGCAGAAATCTATGAGCATACAAGAAGACGCATAAGAGCAACTGTTAAATCAAAGATTGTGACACAGAGATATTATAATTGAATCATATTTGTATGGATTGTTTATAGTACACTACAGCCGTGCTAAAATATTGTCTGCAAAGAAAAGGAGAGAAGGAAAAAATCCATTATATTCTGTTGATGTGTGGAGCTACGAAGGTCTCATATCAAAAACTGTCAAGCCTTGTGCGATGAATAAAGCTTCTGAATAGGAAATGAGAAATTCAAAAGCAGGAGAAGGTTGACAATCAATCAAAGCCCCTTGAAGCATTACTAAAGCTGCTTCTACTGCTCAACTTTGTTCCTGACGGAGACAGTATTTACTGGACACCACCGTGATTATTACTGTTCAGAAATTTAGCACTGAAGGTGTAAACAATATTCCCCATACATGGAAGTCACCATTTACTGTCCCCATGTTTCTATAGCAGGCCTAAACAGACCAAACTCTACAGAGCGCATTTTGTCAGTACATTGTTCTACTTTTTCCTTGGTTTTTTAAGAGGCTGCTCGTTTCATCACCACGTTGAAATGTGCATGAATACAAAAACTCTAACCAATGTCAGCGAATAAACCTGATACAATGATCAATGAGTAACAATAATATTCGCAATAACATATTGGTCTACTGAATAATTAAGTAAATATAATTATTTGACTTACCTTTGTACAGAAACCTCATCGCTTGATTGGCTACTGTTAGCTGTAACAGATGACAACATTTTTGTCCTGTGTCAGCTTCTGTCGCTTCTGTATGCGTTTTGAAAGTGTGGGGTGAGTGGGGGAATTTTGGGGGACAACCGTTTGTTGAAATGGGAATCGTAACCACTAGATGCAGCTACAAATGACACACTGCACCTTTAATATCACCCAACAAATGTGAAAAAAATAAAAATAAAAAACTATTACAGAATATAATAATACATGGTCTCATGTGAGCTAGTACAAAGCCCCTGCCATTAAGATTAATATTACTATTTCATACTGCAATGATTAGCTGTAAATCCAGTTAAATATTAATTTGCCCCTTAGATATTGCACATATATAATCACTGTGCTTTAACTATTCACACAGGGTTTGTCAAGGAGTGTTTGTTAAAGTGTGTGTGTGTGTGTGAGTGTGAGGGAGAGAAAAAAAAAATCTATTGAAGTAAACCAATTAAAAACACAAGGAAACCACAAGGGACTCGTTTCGCAAAAACACCTTGAGCGAAACTTGCAGAACTCTGCTTGAGATGATCCAAACACACAGATCTTATTGGTTCAGTTACAAACTGTGACAGTTATTTCCAAATCATTTTATATATATTATATATATATACACACACATCCCAATCTAATTTAGCAACCAATATAACTGAGCAAAAATTAAGCTATTCGGCATTCAGATGGAGAATCCTAACACTAGCAAATGACTCAGGACTTGATGCACAAACAACAGAGATTTATCCCTTCATCCAATATGGTGCTGAATAACAATGAACCTCATTTGCAGCTTAAATTGTTTGGTCTTCTGCTCCTTGCGGTCACCTCCAGGAAACACATGCTCATGCATATCCACAGAGTTTTCCATCACACTCGTGCAGTAGCAGTTTTGCTGAAAGATGAGCTCCAGAAATCCACACACATCCAGTGAGACATGTTTCTCCATAACTCCTGAGAGATGCAGGCAAAGGCCAGCCAGGCTTGTTTTGTCCCGCCGCAGGCTCCAGTGTGTAATGTCTGGCTCTGGGTCCAGAACGTTACACCCGCTGTCCTCTCTACTGTACGTATGCTGAGCCACTGTCTAAAGAGGTCTGTTTCGAATCAAGCGCTTTCTCATGCCCAGCACATGCTAATGTTGTACAATTAGGCACTTACACCTGTCTGTCCCTTCAGCTCCACTGACACGCTGCTAAATACAGGAGGACAGCATGGAGCTCATACAGCCAGTGAATGTTATGATTGCACTAAGAAACCTTTTTTTCTGCAAGCTGAAAGTTTGCACTCTGCTGATTTTGACCTGACACTGATTGCTGTTTCAAATCCTAGTTACTGTGTTAATTCAGTATGTGTTTATGAAGAAAATAGATAATAATAATAATAATAATAATAACAACAACAATTATTATTACTATTTCTATCATTACAAGATTGAACTAAGTTTACCAAAAGTGACAGTGAAGGCATTTAAAATGTCACTAACATGTATATTCCAAATAAATGTTGTTCTATTAAACATTATATTCTTCAAATAATAATAAAAAAAGGTGAAAAACTTCATTTTCACAAAAATGTAATGCAGCACAACTGTTTCTGCTGTTTAATGAGCAGCAAATATTATTATCTAATTTATATATAATATTGCAATAATTTCTGCAGGATCATGGGACACTGAAGACTGAAACGATGATTCAGTGAATTCTGATGAATTCAGGTTTATGGGAATAATTTACATTTTACAACATATGCACATAGAAAATGGTTATTTTAAATGTTAAGACTATTACAGTTTTACTGTATTTTTGCATTTTATACGCATTGCATTGGCAAGCAGCAGACAAACTACAGAATTGTTTTTTTTTTATCTTTTCTTTAGAAATATAGTATAATGTGTGCCTTATGTTAATAAACTCATGGTTTTGATCAAATAAATTATGACATTTTATTAACCCTTATAAACGAAACAATCATGATGCACTGTTTTGGGCTTGTCTTGAGATGTATTGTAATACCATCTCTATGCAGAGGAAACAGCTTTAGAAATAGCTAAAGAAAAAAAATAAACAAAGGAAAGTATATGTCCCTATGTGTCACTGTGGATGTATCACCACAGTCTGTCTGCCTTTCTGTCTGTCTGTCCGACACAGATCAGATATCAAAGCGCTTACTTTATCTGCTGAACATGGATCACTGACCAGCAGCTTTATTGACAATATTCTCTAATGTCTGCTTGTTGTCTGCTTGTTAACAAAGTGCTTAATTTGAGAGAAAACATTGTACTTGAAGCCTTTATATAATGCATTATAAAAGCATTTTGATGCAGTAATTACGACTGCAATTAAGCATATGTTGCATTCTATATAACACTTATTTCTTACATTACAACTAGAGCTGCCAATCAAAAATTAATAATAATAATAATAATAATAAAGATAATTTATTGATGTCGAAGGTTAATACACCCAACAAAGATGAAGGCAAAATAGTGTTTTAAAAATAATAATGTCTAATACATTTGAACTAAAACAATCTTTACATACAGTATAATAACTAAAAAATAAAAAATAAAATTAAAATCCAACAGAAGGTTAATTTCTAAATTAAATCTATGAACCCTTAAATCCTTAAATATATGAATTCTTAAACTTTTTTAACAGACATCACAAGAACTGGGTTATTATGCTGTTTGGTTATTTACAGAAGGATTTAACATTTAATTTAACTTATGAATATCTTCAGAATTAACTGTGCAAAGAAGCTTTAAGTAAAGGTTAGACAGATAGATGTGTAAATGATAGAAATATAATGAATTTATTAGATCACAACCATGTGCTTATTAAAATAAGGTCCACATTTCACAATAGATTTCTAAACTAAAGATTTTTTACCAAGTTTCTTAAGTCCGCTTGTCTAATACTATATTTGTTACATTGTAATATTCTTAACATTTAAAATAACACATTTCTATGTGAATATATTGTAAAATGTAATTTATGTACAGATAAAACATAAGCGAGTCAAAACCATGCAAAATTTAGGCTGGTTCGTGCTTTGGAGAATAGCTGGTGTTGAAAGCATAATGTAGACAGACTGATGAAATTTATCCTAATATTTGAAAGATGAGTTTTAAACTTTTTAGTAATAAAGCATTGAAGAGTAATTAGTAATTAGTTGGCTTATTCCCTGAAGTGCTTCAGGGTAGATCTGAGGATGAATTGCTTGAGTTTTCCTTCTGATCTGACACAATGTGAAAGGGTTTAGATTTGCATGTGCACTCATTAATGGTTTGTAATCTCAATGCTTTATTGCATATCTCACTAAACGGTTGGGCAGTATAGCTCTCGGGCAATGTAAAAACATTCAGTTCAACTGACACATCAATAAGTGCAAATCAATAACCATCCAACTGCATACAAATAAGTCATCCTCTCCGTCCAAGAACCCTTCGATTCAATTGTCCTTCTCTGCTGCCAGAAAAGAAAGATTTTCATGCCAAACGAACATTGTCCTGCCAATTGTTTTGTGCATCTAGTCTCAAAATCAGTCTCAGATTGAAATTAGCATCAGGATTAAATAAGGGATTGAAATAACCCAAAGGAATTGTACTGTACGTGTCAACTGACAGTAAAAAAAAATAAAAAATAATAATAATAATAACAATAACAATAACAGCCATAAGACAAGATATAATATCAGATGAATGTGTACTATGGCAAATTTGCTTTGAAAATGGGGCTGGGGGATATATATATATCAGTTTGATTATTTTAATGGTAGCCTTTAGGCAGCTGTTGATAAGCAACTCTGCAACTAGCCTTCATTAGATTATTAGTCGTATGTCTGCTAAATATATGCTAACACTTTATTTCAATGGTTTCTCAAGAGACATACTGAGGGTACTTTGCAAGTATGTGAACATTCTAACTACCCTACCTAAGTCTAATACATAAACATTGCATTTTTCAGTTGAAAGTATTAGCTAGCTCATATTAGCCTCAATATTAGCCTCACAGGAAATGTCTCAGGGTTATGAATATAACCCCTGTTCCTTGAAGGAACGAGACACTGCGTCGAAACGCTATAGGAATGCCTCCAGCGTGACCACGCTCTGAAACTGCTGTGTAAACTGTCCAACGAAGTTGCGAGACCCACGGATGACGTCATCCTTCAGGAAGGATAAAAGCACATGCGAAGCAGTGCAGGCCAGCCCTCAGGCATGAAGCAAGCGCCCAGGAGGGGGCACAGGGGGTGTGGCAAGAGATGCAGTGTCTCGTTCCTTCAAGAAACAGGGGTTATATTCATAACCCTGAGACGTTCCTTTTCAGGAACTCGAACTGCATCGAAACGCTATGGGAATGAGATACCCACGCCCCCAGACCTCCAAGCCCCCTCCAAGTGTGGATGCAGCACACTTAAGGCACGAGGACCACCGAGCCTGGGGTAACCGGAAGGTCTAGCCCGTAGAACTTCGCAAAGGTCAAAGGGGAAGACCAACCTGCTGCCCTGAAGATGTCCGGAACCGAGACACCCGCTAAGAAGGCCTTCGAGGCTGCCACACCTCTAGTTGGGGAAAACCCCTTGGACTTGAGCCACCACTGCAATGGCCTCATGTACAGTAGGCCGAGCGGAATCACACCCAACGCTGCTGCCATCAGCCAAGAGTCTTTGAAAAAATTTAAATGTCAGTGAATGGCAGTTTCGCACTCTCTTTACTGCATTTAGAATCGTGTCGACCCGGGCGGGAGACATAAGTGGCCGCATTGAGACCGAGTCTCACACCCACACCGAGATAAGCGGTTCTCTGAGCCGGAGAAAGTACGCTTTTCTTGGCGTTTAGTCGTAACCCCAACATCCTCATGTGAGCTCATCATAAACTCTACTAAGGAAACCAGCCCATCGGGGCTGGTCTCTGATGCAAAGAGATGTGCTCTCGCCACTTCCACCGGCTCGCCTGCAGAGGGCGGAGTAGACTGCTGAAACCTACCCCTCAGGGGATGCGTGCACCCCATCCCAACGGTGGCTGCAGAAAGCGAGGAGGGCAGAGAAGATCGGCTGGCACTGTGTTTTGCTGCGGCAAAACCCGCCTTTCTTCCCGGGGGCTCGCCCCCAATATGTCTATAACACAAAGATCAGGATGTCTTAGAGCCTTGCTCTTTCCTTGCCACGATTACTTCCCTCAGGTCTGATTTATATTCAGGTGAGGAGAAGCTGACGTTTCACTTTGCTCCGGCACCCCGGTCTCACGGGGGTGCTCGAGCAGCGACACTCTGTTTCTGGCTTGCACGGTGAGCGGCAGTACTACTACTAGGCTGCCCGCCCGACCGCTGAGCCAAAGAACACCGTGGAAGAACAGTTTGCAGAGCAGCTATGTGCTTTCGTGCCTCTTGGTGTCTTTTCACTACCATATCCACTACGCTGCCAAAGAGCCCACAGGAATTTACTGGCGCATCTAGCAGACAGACACTATCTTGCGCCTTAACATCGGAGAGAGAAAGCCACAGATGTATCTCTGCTGCCACCATAGCGCCCATACCCCGACCGATCGCTCGCGCCGTTTCTTTAGTCGCCCGTAGGGATAAATCGTCAGTTCTTCTGAGCTCTAAAATGTCTTCAGCTTCAACCTGATCGTGCTCACTAAGATCTCTTAGCAAATCGGCCTGATCGGCTTGTAAGCATCTGTTCAACTGCAGGCATCACCTTATATCCCTTTTCCCCCAGCCCCATCACATTCCCATAATTATCTGATGAGGGGATGTACAAACGAGCAGAAAATTGTTTGTTCCAGGACCTAGACACCTTGGTGTGTAGGTGCGGAAAGAAGGGAAGGCTTCGGCGAGAGGGAGGTGGGCGAGATCTAAGGAACCGCTCATCTAGACGGCTGACTGGCACATCAGACGGTGGCGCCTCAGGCCAGTCTATTTTTTGACGCTCCACTGCCCTAGTGACTACTTCCATTAACTTTTCGTATAGCGGTGACTGCGGCAGCGGCTGGCTGTCTACACTCAACACATCAGCGGTGCTTCGTACCCCGGAGAGATGCCTGTAGATCTTTCAGGTTGGGCATGAGATAGGGAGTTAACCGTCTCAATTCCTTCCATCAGATCAATCTGTGAACCCCACGAGTGCAGACGTCGCTCCGCCTCAGCGACAGTGGGACCAGCACTGCGGGGCTCACTCACAAAGGCCCCCTCCTTGAAGAGAGACCTCCGTGATCTGAGAGTGGCCAGTGAAAGCTGAAAGCAATGCGGGCAGTCCCCTCCCTCGAGAGTGGCGGCCGCAGGTTCCTCGCCCAAGCAAACAACACATAAAGAATGGGTATCTCTAGGCATGAAATACCGGCCACATGGAGTCACACATTTTACAAAGTTCTTAGACATATTGTTAATTTTTAAACTAACGATCAAAGTCTTTGTATTTTCTTTTTCAGAGATAGCAACTGACAGCCACACAGAGAGCGTTTGTTGAATGCATGAGGCTGGCGTGCACTGCTGCGCACGTGCTTTTATCCTTCCTGGGTGATGACGTCACCTGTGGGTGATGTCTCGCAACTTCGTTGGACAGTTTACACAGCAGTTTCAGAGTGTGGTCACGCTGGAGGCGTTCCCATAGCGTTTCGACGCAGTTCGAGTTCCCTGAAAAGGAACACTCAAATAACACTCAGCATCTGACCAGGTACTCTGCAAAACTTAAATAAAGATACAGTCCATTCATTATAAATGAAGTAGATTTAATTTAGTGTTGACTGTGTTTTTTAAAAAACACTGAATGCAATTTGTGTGGCAATATTTTCCCATCTTGCACATCAGTTCAGAGCAGTTTTAGCTTAGTGTCCTTTGAGATACCAATATAAGTTTTACGAACAGTTTTAGCTGAATCTGTTTTCATTTTAATTAGTTTAATTTAAGTTTTAGTCATTTTGTCATTTTAACTTAACTTTTGGTTTGCATACAGTATTTTACTGGGACTGTACAGCACCACTGTGATCAAGAAAAACATAACTTCAAGTCTTTAAAAAGCCAGTGGCCAACTATAACTACTTCAACATTTGATGAATCACTGTACCTGTATAAACCAGACTGTGTGGGATTAATGCATAAAACACAGTTGTTCTTGCTTTACACACACACACACACACACACACACACACACACACACAGAGGGAGAGAGAAACATGAAAACGCAAGTTCTTTCTCTACACAGATTCCACCAGAAGATACAGAGACCCTGTAAGAACCTTGCACATCTCATTTGTGTCTGTCATTACAGAAGCAGGCCATCTAATCAAGTTCTGACGCAATGTAAACATCGGCTTGCAATATTTCAATGGGATATTAAAAGCAGGCCTCCAGCAATAAAGCTGCTGAATCCAGGTCACAATTAAAAACAGAAACTCCACCACATTCTAACACAAAGATTACAAATTAATGTGCTCAAAATGGACCAACACATAACATGGAATACTCTCAGATACAAAAACAAACGGCTTTGTATTTCATCACATCTCACACAACCTTTTACTGTTTGGACATGTGTTTCTGTGCATCTTGTACTGTAACTTAGATCGCCAAGATGTTGCATATATAAACACACACACAAAGCACATAAAAAAACAAAAAAAACAAAAACAAACAAGAACACATTTTTTTACTTCATAGCTAAGTTTTAGGAAGCATAAATACTTTTCAGATGTCCAAAGTAAAATCAGCATAATGTCTTCCAGCATGCGCTCTCATGTTTTTATCTGCCATAGGCTACATGCATGACTCATTAAACACTGTTTGATATTCATGATAATATAGTCCATTCATTAAAAAAAAAAATAATAAAAATACATAAATAAAACATGGAATGAAGCAGAAACAAGTAAATAGAGGAAAATTAAAGTGTAATTGGCTCAAACTTTAATAGAACAATTAAAGGCGTCCACACAGTATTAGTTCAGCTCATGCCAGGCAGCACAAATCTCTGAACCTTTGTTCCTGAGCCAGACCAGTTTAATGGGCTCTGAGTGCTTATCTGTGCATCTGCATCTATACTGCATAAACACAACAGAACCCATATATATATATATATATATATATTAGGGGTGAGCATTGATTTTTTTTTTTTATCTAGATTAATCTGAAAACATAACTGACGGTGTGCACATCAGTTTCGTATAAAAGCACTTGAAAATGCAAGTGCATTAAACCATAGCCGCTTCTGGATAAACACAAAGTGCGCCTGACTGTCAGTGAAAAAGTCAACGCGCAGGTTTCCTGCATCTAAAGTAAAACGCAACGGGTGGAAGCACACACAGTCAAGCAATGTGCACGTGTCTCAGCGCAAATTCTGTGCAATGAAACCCGGTGCGTCTCAAGCGCGCACACGTGCCATATGCGGGAAAAACATAAATTATGAATTATTCAGAATCGTTAAAGAGAGAATAGCATTGCAACGATTTTTTCTCCCACACCTATTCACCATGGTATTTGTGATTATACTAATTGTAATAAATCCGAAAGACTATAGCAATGCACGCACACAGCGCGTGATCCAGCTCCCAACCCAACTTTGTGAATAGATTAATGGCGATATTTTTTTTATTGCACGATAAGAGTCTCTCGTTAACGCAGCACGTTAACGCCGATAACGGCCCACCACTAAAATATATGAATGTTTTGACAATAACATAGTTTCGGGTGGATCGAATTACCCCCAGCTGTTAGCACTCAGCTAATCAATTCCCCTGTTACAATCACCCAATCAAATCTTTTCCAAGCACTATAAAAACCACAATTCCCCATTCTGGACGCCGAGCCCTTACCCTCGCTAGGGTTCTAATCGCTAGGGTTCGAGCCCGCCGTTCTCCCGGCCAGCTCCCTGGACAGCATGCCAAACCCGCTTATCAATATTACATGAGGAAGTGTGAACACTTGAAATATATATCAGAGCAAAACCTGATATGAAAATCTACTCTATGTTACTGGGCTCTGTTTAGGTAGTAAGATCCAAAGCTATTAATAAAGCATCGCATTTTACTCAGACAGGCAGGATGCTGTTAGCTGGATTTTATTGGGCTCAGTGTCAGTCGTGAATTATCTGAAAACCAAATTGGGCTAAAAGTCTATTTAAGGCTAGACCTTAAGAAAGGCCTTATTTCTGGGTCATTAATATCCCAAAATGCACTCTACATTAATGCTGCTCCAGGTTCATGTGCACCAGACTCCGGTCAGATACGTTTCTCAAGCTGCATAAAAAAAAAAAAAAAAGAAACAAAAAAAAGTATTACGGAACAAGGAAAAAAGGTGAGACGCAGTTGATTATGTAACTCTCAATGAGTGAGATGCTGAAAGAAAATTACAGCATGCCAATAGTGCTTTAAATAAAAATAACTTGTATTTGTTACATTATGTTGTAACATAATTTGCTTTGCTTTAATTCTTGTTTAGTTAACCATCTCTGTGTGAATACAGACAGTATTTTCAAAATCATACATGAGTTAACATTACTCTGTCGTGTTGCAGACCCGTTTTCTGTCACACTTGCGCCGCATCAAGCAAGTGCTGACAGACATGACAAAAGACTCATCAGCGGAAATGAAGTGACCTGTGCAGACACTTCTTTGATTGACAGCGTCCTTGTCTTTATTTGACAACATGTAAAAGAATATAGCTTGGGATAAAGAGAGATTACGCCACTGTTTATGACAGATTGAAGGCTATTAGCAGCCATGTTTTACTGGAACACTGCATGTCCTCTGAGTGAACTCCAATTCATGTCATCATTTCCACACAAACACCATAACCATTGTGTGTAAATCAATACGCTCTGTTGTTTAATCTGAGCAGCTTTTGTCCATGATTTCCATTGTTACTGTCAGACAAACACACCTACACTAATATACAGTCACACACACACATCCTTATTCACAATCACACAATTTGTGCTAGCGGTTCCCCAGATGTGTCGTCCTCTCAGTGAGATGAGGTAATTATGTTTGGTATCCCTTGTCAGGTGGTTTTGTTTAATACATGTCACCGTCACTGTGACTTTCATGTGTGACAGTTATTAGTTGGGAATAAATGTTAATAACTCCATATGTCCCTCTAAAAGAAAATGTGACCTGTTGTAAACCCGAGGGGTTTCATACAACCCAACAAAATCATTACCATCAGACAGAGAGATAACACGAGGATTGTTTGGCTATTGCTTTCTGACTCTTGCTTGTGTCAGGTTTCTGCACAAACAAACGGAAAAAGGAAATGTTCTTTTGCTGCAACATATGGAGGGTCAGTCAAGTTGCACTGATTCAATTAGATTTTGACTTTAGGCAGGTTTATATAACACTTACATGACTGTTTCTGCACAATTTATCAGCTTCAAAACATTTTTCACACACATTTTCTCCACATTTGGGTGTTTTCTATGTGGGGAACAAATTAAATGCTTTTTGCCACAAGTTTTTTTTGTTTGTTTGTTTTTTAGGCTTTTCTGGGTGGTCGGAGTGTGCTTA
This sequence comes from Enteromius paludinosus, assembly GCA_032361165.1. Taxonomy (NCBI): domain Eukaryota; kingdom Metazoa; phylum Chordata; class Actinopteri; order Cypriniformes; family Cyprinidae; genus Enteromius; species Enteromius paludinosus. The sequence continues at coordinate 23,276,810 of JAUMHQ010000053.1, forward strand.
TTGGAGTATTGGATATTGCTAAATGGCCAAGACCAAGAAAGCCAACCACCAAGGTTCCACCCAAAATCAAATATTGTCTGACATATTTTGTAATTACTAAACTGTGGAATTACTAGGAATTTGTGCTCTGCACTTAACCCATCTAAGAACACACACACAGCAGTGAGAAGTGAACGACCATGCGCGCACACACACACACCATGTACACACACCCAGAGCAGTGGGCAGCCATTGCTGTGGCGTCCAGGGAGCAGTTGGGGGAACGGTGCCTTGCTCAAGGGTCTGCTCTCAGTCATGGTACTGAAGGTGGACAGAGCGCTGGTTATTCACTCCCCCCACCCACAATCCCTGCCGGACCTGGGACTCGAACCCACATCCTTTGGGTTACTGGTCAAACCCTGTATCCATTAGGCAACTACTGCCCCCCCGCAATTAAAAAAAAAATGTATGTCAGTCATCAGCTCCAGATGGTACTACAGATTACAGATGGTAGCCTTGTGTTGCCAGATCTGCAGACTAACGGCGGAAGTTCTGGAATACATGGTACGTGGCCAAGGGCCGTCCATGAGACCAGCTGACTGACATGTCAAACAACCAATTGTAGGACCTCATAGTGAACAGACAAAGACTCATAAGAACAACATTCCCAAGAGAATCTTAAGGTCTCCTCCTAAACAGTTCATGAGTCGTAAAACTGTTCAATGACCATCCTTGGACGCCTGAATGTCTGGACCAGTCCCTGGTTTCTCCGTGGCCGAACCTAAAACTTCCAAGGTATCAGAAAAAAACATGGAGCGTGTTGTCAGGAGACATTCAAACCAAAGATGGTTAGTGCACTTTGAACCATACCCAACATAAATTGGTAATCTGATAAATGATTGATCTCGATACTGTAATGATCTGCTGGAAGTGCCAGTCTAGAGATCTGTTGCGATCCATGGATCTTGAGATACATGAAACCCAAGGATTAGGCCTGGTGTAGAACTTAGTTTTGCCTGGAGTTTAATCATCATCTTAGTGTCTCAAAGGACGACAGCCTGTGCTGCAGTGTAGGCCCTCCTTCGATGCATGTGTATCGGGCCTGTGGGCTTAGGAGACCATAGAGATGGTGCTGTTCCGGCCTCCAGGAAAAGTAGAAAAGAGTAATAGAAAAAGAGAGAGATGATTTTCTGATGCGAAGGCTCTTGTAACCTGTTGAGGTCACACCTCCTGTGGGTCAAAGACCAATGGTGTGCTGATGCTTTTGGAGGGAACTTTTTATGGTTCTTTGTTCCTAACATGCTAATTTGCATATACACTGGATTGGTGAGCCAATATACAAATTAGAACAGATTCTTAAAACACTGAATGTTGCAAAACTATCAACATATAACATACACTCACTATTAGATCATCTGAGGACGAGTCCTTAGATACCAAACACGTCACATGAGGTGACGTTTAGATAGTGATCTATCAAAAGTGATCTATCTTGTGCTTTCACACTGGCAGCGTTTGCCGCGCGCAGCTGAACCGCGGAATGTACTGCAGTAGACTATAGACAAGCAGGTTATTTCTGTCGTATTTTCCAGCGTTTTTCTCTGAACGTTGTGTGCCTTACTTTATGTTTTTGCCAGCATCATTTCTTGTGCGACTGCCTTATTATAGTTTACACAATAAACTTGAGCAAAGTTCTTTATATTTGTATATGAAAAAATAGCAGAGCCTGTCAGCAAAACTATGTCTGACCCTTCTTACATGTTGTATAAGAAATATTATATTTTGCCATGCAAAGGAAGGCTTATTGCGTGCAGATGCTAGATTGAATAGGTTACACTTTGAGATCCAAGACAAAATTAGGAAAGATTTCTAACAAAAAAGTGTATTTGGATTGAAT
>JAUMHQ010000053.1:23300285-23310421 GCA_032361165.1 Enteromius paludinosus
GGGCATCTGTTCCGGATGCCTCCTGGACGCCTCCCTGGGGAGGTGTTCCGGGCATGTCCCACTGGGAGGAGGCCCCGGGGACGACCTAGGACACGCTGGAGGGACTATGTCTCTCGGCTGGCCTGGAAACGCCTCGGTGTTCCCCTGGAAGAACTGGAGGAATGGTCTGGGGAGAGGGAAGTCTGGGCGTCCCTGCTTAGACTTCTGCCCTGGTGACCCGGTCCTGGATAAGCGGAAGAAGATGGATGGATGGATTAGCTTTTGATCAGGGAAGAAAACTGTGGTGTTGTCTTTGTAGTTACCCATCTGGGTTTGGCTTGTTAGGTATTATTATTATTATTTTTATTTATTTATTTATTTATTTTTTTCTTTGTAGTGGTAGTAGTATTATTTTTGAGTTTATTGTATAGCTCTTTGTTCAACTTAGTTGTTTTATTAGTCAGAGTAATTTTATTTTGGTAGCAGAATTGCCTAATTGTTGTAAACCTTTGTTCGCAGAATTGTAAAATGTGCAACATTTCCTCAAAAACACGGAAAACAGCAGCTTTTTAGCAGCAATTTATATTTGACCCTCTGAGGTTAACCCTCTGTTTAGCACTTTGTTCTAACTGCCCATGTGTTTATTGAATAACAAAAACTGGCTTCATGTTTTTGAGTTTGAAGCCCCGTTCTGCAGACAGCATCAACTAATGGTCCAAATCGATATTTAATCAATAATCCTGCAGTGTTAATGATACTGTTCAGGCTGAGCATTGAAAGTCCTCTTGATCACATGAGAAATTGCCGCTGCACTATGGTGGCTTTGATTACAGGCTTATGTCAAATGGCTCTGATCACTGCTGACGGCTGTAAACAACAGGTGAAAGCAGCTCAATCTGCTGGTGTCGGGGGCCGTACATGTTGAGCATATGAGATACAAGTTTTCATTCTGGCATGGCCTAATTGTCTGACATTTTTGCTTTTTCTGATAACTCTCAGCTATGTCATATCATTAAGCAAATTAATTAATTAAAATGGGCAATTCATTGTAATTATTTTCAAAGTCATACATTTTCTTTTCAATTTTATTTTAATTAAGATCATATTTAGAAAGAAGCATATTTAGAAAGAAAATTGCAAAGAAAGGCCACATGCTAATGTAATATGCCAATCACAAGCGGTGATTCATATATGAGTAGTTAAAGGTCCAGAATAGCAGTTATACATTATGTAGGTGTTTCTTATTAAATGCACCAACAACTTGATGCATTAAAGTTATTATTTTCTTGTTACCAAAATGCTGTTGTCCAAACTTTCTTTAAATGGTATCTGTTGTCAAGCAACTGCTAATGACGACCAACACAACAACATGCTAAAATAATGATACTTATAGATGTTAACCAGTCAAAACACCATGCCACTACTATCCCAGTTTCTTGCATTTAAAGCATATACATAAAATGAAAGGCCAGACAATAAAACTGCATTGCAGCAGAAATTAAAAAATTGACTTTTTAATCTCACCGCTTAGTGTATATATTTTCTTCTATATTTTTAAACCAAGCCTGATGTGAAATCTATATGAGGCATTGAGTACCTTTCTAATTAAATCTGATATGCATCTTCTAGCTTGTTTTTAATTAGATGTTTTCTCAGTAATGAAACCAGCCCATTGTAAACGAATAACTCATTGGAAAGATCACATTCTGGAGAAAAAAATAAAATTATTTCATATATTTAGAATTTCTAATTATTTTCAGAAAACAATATGGAAAGAGTAAAACTTAAAATACATACTTAAGAGGTGTACTTAAGTGAATGCAATTTTTTATTTTTTTTTCTGTTAACAATGTATATTGAATGGGATATGGAATGTATACATACTGATCCCCTTAAGTAGGACTGTGGCAAGCCATTTTAGCTTAAAATGTTTCCAGCCTCATAATTGCATTTTTAAGATAAAAACAAAACAGGAACATGTCTTTGAAACAAAAAGGCAAGTACCTGTATGACCTGTGTAAATATCGTATTGGTTCGAAATATGAAAATACAGCTCAAGGAGTGGAAGGCCTGCAATTGGATGCTGAGAGCGCTTGGTTTCTTCTTGGTAAGGGAGGAAAACCTGTGTCTATACCACATATCTACACTGGACAGCCATTGAAAATCATTTGAAATGTGTGTCAGCAAATCATAAATAAAATTAGCAGATTTCTGTAGACATGGTACAACATTGGTTTTGCTTTGTTTCACAGAATTAATTGTTGCCTGGGTTGTATGTATATGTGGGGTGAGCTATCTAAGTAGGATCGATACCCTTTTGGGGTCGGGGCATGTTTGTTTTGGGGATTTCAAATATCAACATTGACAACCAGAAATTGCTTCTCCCACCTATAATTCATTATTTTTTTGTCACAGAACATTGTTAGCAGTAAAAAAGAAAATGTGGAAATCAGTTTACCACAAAACTGTCAAGCTCAGTCACCAGGCAGACACAAAAGATAGGTTTCACAGGTGAGTACATTTATTTAGCAACAGGCTGGCAATGAACATACAGGTGTGGTGCAGGTAAGTAACTCAGGCAAGTCAGTTAAGATAACTTAAAAGCTCCGGTTCAATAAACAAACTGAAGGTAGACATCACAGGTAAGTAGCTTGTTGCAGGTGAGTAACTGAGGTAAGTAGTAATTATCAAAGCATAGTCCCATAACAAACTTTTCCTCAAAATGCTTAAGAGTAATACTCAGTCTTTCAGATGAGGTAGCAAAGTTCAGCGAATGAGGTAACTCAGGCAGGCAGAGAGGAAGGCAGAACAGAGAGCGATCTCACAAAGGGATTCCAGGTAAGGACCTTGAGCTCAGCCTACGCATGTTGGTCTGAGCTGAGTTTTTAAGGTGAGTGAGTGATTGGGGACAGGTGGTAGAACCTCGGTGATTGTGATCGGGTAATAAGGTCAAGTTCAGGAGTGACTGGTTGTGATGTGCTGGTGACTGATGGAGGAGGGAATAGAGGGTTAATGTGGCGTTTCAGGAGGGACACGTGAAAGGTGGGTGTGATACGGTACTGAGGTGGCAGACGGAGAAGGTAAGTGACATCATTAATTTGTCGGATGATGGGGAATGGACCAATGTATCTAGGACTCAGCTTGCAACATGGTAATCGGAGGTTGATGTCCCGAGATGACAACCATACAGGCTCTCCAGGTTGGTATACCAGGGTAGCTGCTCGGCATATGTCTGCCTGGACTTGATGTCTCCTGACTGCCCTCTGCAGATGTACATGAGCCGAGTCCCATACTCTTTCGCTCTCCCAGAACCAGTAATCTACCGCTTGGACTGAGGAGGGTTCTCCATTCCAGGGGAAGAGTGGTGGTTGAAACCCTAGAACACATTACAAAGGAGGTAATCCAGTGGTTTCTTGCCTTAGTGAGTTCTGAGCATATTCAGGCTCCAGGAGTCTTGGATGTTCTAAGCTCTCAGGTACCGGCTGATCTCTTGGATCTTGCGCTCCATCTGCCCATTAGTCTGCGGGTGGCTTCCTGAGGAAAGACTGATGGAAACCCCAAGTAATCGGAAGAACTCCTTCTAGACACGTGACGTAAATTGAGTTCCTCGGCCCAAAATGATGTCTTCAGGTATCCCAAAGTGTCTAAAAACTTGTGAAAAAAGTGATTTAGTCTTAAAAGCGGTGGGTAAACCCCCCCCCAAAAAAAAAGTTCTCAGGCTTTCGAAAATCTGTCCACCACCACTAATATGGTCGTAAAACCATCAGACTTGGGTAGATCTGTGACAAAATCTATGCCAATATGGGACCAGGCTCCCTGGGATATTGGCAGAGGTACCAGCTTAGCTTCAGGTAGGTGTCTGGGTGTGTTCGTTATGGCGCAGAGAGAGAATCCTCTCACATACCTGCGAACATCCTGGGCCATTCCGGGCCACCATAAGTTATTGCTTAGGAGGTTAAGAGTCTGATTACTTCCAAGGTGTCCAGATCCTAGAGAGGTGCGAGTCGATTCCAACAGATTCTGTCGTACACTTTGCAGTATGTATTGTTTACCTACAGGAGTCTCAGGTGGAGCTGGCTCGTGCATCGAGGCTTCGTTAATCTGATCCTGTAGTGACCATTGGATCGAGGCCAGGAATACTGAAGGTGGCAGAACTGGTTCAGGTTCTTCGGTGACAGGATCAGGTTGGTACATTCGGGATAGTGCATCCGCCTTAGTGTTTCGAGTTCCAGGTCTGTAGGTGATAGAAAAGTAAAAACGTGTGAAAAATAATGCCCATCGTGCTTGCCGCGTGTTGAGACGCTTTATCCTCCCTCAGGTATTGCAGGTTCTTATGGTCTGTTATGACAAGAAAGGGTGTCCTTGCTCCCTCCAGCCAGTGCCGCCATTCTTCAAGCGCCAGTTTGATCGCTAGCAGCTCTCTATTTCCCACGTCGTAATTTTGCTCTGTGGGAGACAATTTCTTTTGAAAAGTATGCACATGGGTGAAGAGTGTTAGCGTTACCATGCCTTTGGGACAGGGCGGCTCCTACGCCAGTGGTGGCAGCATCCACCTTCACAACAAACTGGGATTCAGGATCAGGATGATGGAGAATGGGTGCTGTGCAGAAGGCTCTTTTGAGTTTGCCCTTTGAGTAGAGAGGTGAGCACATATGAAATTTGACTGTAACCAGAAATAAAGTGGCGATAAAAGTTGGCAAAATCAAGGAAGAACTCAAGAGAACTCAAAAGCTCCGGTTCAATAAACAAAAAGAAGGTAGACATCACAGGTAAGTAGCTTGTTGCAGGTGAGTAACTGGGGAAAGTAACAAATACCAAAGCATAGTCCCATAACGAACTTTTCCACAAAGGGCTTAAGAGTAATACTCAGTCTTTCAGATGAGGTTGCAAAGTTCAGCGAACGAGGTAACTCAGGCAGGCAGAGAGGAAGGCAGAACAGAGAGCGATCTCACAGAGGGATTCCAGTTAAGGACCTTGAGTTTTTAAGGTGAGTGATTGATTGGGGACAGGTGCTAGAACTCCGGTGATTGTGATCGGGTAATTAGGTCAAGTTCAGGAGTGACTGGTTGCAGTGTGCTGGTGACTGATCCAGGATCGGGTGCTTGTGAAGATGTGACAAATACATTCAAACTTGAATTACTTCTACATTTACACTTTAATTATTGTAACAATGCAGTAGATTACTAGTAAGTAGTACTTTAACTTGTATTAAGAATTGAATTGGAGAGCTCTCTAATCATAATTGTAAATGAGAATTGAATTGAATAGCTGGGGGATATTTTGATGGCTGCAATTGCAGATCTCTCTAATTGAAACATAGAGCAATCTTATCTTCAAATTAGAAAGCTCTCCGTTGTTAATAGTAACTGAATTGTAAAGCTCTGTAATTTAATTCTTAGTAAAAATGCAAATTTGACAAGCAATACTGGGAAACTTTTATTCAAAAATTCAAAGTAAATTTGTATATGCCATTTTATAGTTCTTTTTGTCGGCTTTGAAATATGGTTACATTTACTGCTGAATATGCTGAAAAGGAATTATGATAAACTACAATACACTTTAATGTAAAATAATTAAAATATTTGCAATTACAATTACGTTGCTCAAAGCGCAATGGTGCTGTATACTACAAAGCTATTGGAGCTGATGCAATTAATCATTTTAATAATACATTTTTAAGAAAAATTTTAAATACTTCAAATGCAATCTCAATTAAAACTCTAATATCAACACTGTAACATGTCAATGTACTTTAGTTATTTAGTATTTTAGTCACATAAAAAAATAAAACAAAAAAAAAATTAAATAATTAAATTAAATAATTTAATTAAATAATTTTATTTAAAATCTGTATTTTTTTTGTTTTATCTACATAACTTTGACATTATTACAAAGTGCATTTTCTTAAAACCATACTTAAAGTGGCACGATTAGATTTTCACTGCAGCATGTTGTCCTGACCCCACGCATCCTTTGAGGATTAAGTGTGATTGGCTATGGCTGTCAGTCCCGCTGAATGACTAGAGCCTTTGGAGCCTCTCACACCACTGCCGTTTGACTTGTCTGTTCACCACTGACCCCCTGCCACATCTGCAAACAGTCGATAATTAATGCTTAGGCCATCCGAAGGCTGATTGATTGGCAGGCCTGAAGCCTGGTGAGAGATTCTGGATCTCAGCTGGCCCATGACAGCTGCCCAGACCCCCATCAGCGACTCTTCCTGCTCTCAGGATCAGGATTAGAGTGTATTTTAGCTGATTCTCACATCGTTGCACATCAAAGGCATGTTCTCTCTGAACGAGCCTTCAATATGGACATGTACTCAATAAACAGAGGAATGCTGTCAGCGTGTGTACATCAGTGAGATGGGTATGTGACTCTGGGCTTTGCAGTCCACATCTTAATAAAAATATCACATTTCATTTACAATTCATAATCTTTCTTACCGACTTGTCTTTTGACAGGAATCTCAGCAGACAGTAAGACTACATATCACACTACATGATCACATTGTCATTTATATATACATTACTGTGAATACATTTTAGTGGTATGGGTAGATTTAAGGACTGGTTAAGATGTAAGTGATGGGTCAACACTGTAAATATAAACTAAATTACAGAAATTAGTTACATATGTAATTACAAAGGTGTTTTTTTTTTAATTTAAGTACAATGTAATACCATGTAAAATATGAAATGATTCATTTAAATTTAAGTACACCATAGTTAAGGCCACCTAATATAAATTGGGACCCAGATTACAAAGATTGCATGGGATCTTTTAACATAAAGCAGTAAACGGTCTTTATTGTCAGTCCATTGTAAGGGTTCTTGGTGAAAGAAACTGATGAAATAAGCAAGTGGTCTTCAGGGGAAAATAATAAAAAAGCCACAGGAGTGCAGAATATGTCCACTTTAAATTATTTAGACTAGGCAAACAATGCAGATGTCTGTTTGGCAATTAATAGGCTCGACTAGCCGAACAGCATGCTAAGTGACAGTGCTGACATTCATTGGTCATTCTAGTCATTGGATCAGTACCTCAGCATAATTATGAAGACGAAATGGCAGACCTTTCAGTCAGATATGGGAATTATGTGAAAAGAGATTGTTGCACATGATGACAAGACCTGTCCCTGGGATGACCTGATGGAGACACCGCTGTCTGTGTTTTCGCTGACAGAGAAGCTTATCAGAGCAGGTTCAGGTGAAATGGTCTGACACAGTCTTTCGCTGCTCCTTCCAAAGCATGACAAAAACAAAGCTGTGCTTGGTGGTGTCAGACATGTTTAAGCGATTTCCAAAGAAAACATTTACCTTCGCACTAAATTGAAAAATAAAATAGCAAATTGAGCCTGCGTAGACATTACAACAATCATTACTTAAATAGTGTTTGAAAAGCAAGTGTGCTGTTCTATAGTATCAATCTATAGTCTATAGTAACATTAACCTATAGTAACATTAGATTTCTCTTTACTCAAGATAGTTTAGGATAATCTAAGATAAAAACTTTATCTTGAAAAATGTTATGGTCCCAAAACAGAGACCTGGTGCACTCCTACATAAAATACAGTATACGTGTTTGTTTTACATTCAGAACACAGAAGTGTGAAAAATTAATATAATAACAGCATGAATACCTAATTTGTTTGTGTGTGTGTGTGTGTCTTGTGTGGCTGGGATCCATTTCACCAAGCTTGAGCATATATACAGGAAGATCGATTTTTACATTTTTTTGTGCAAATTATTTTATTATTTTTTGTGTATGATTTTAGATATGTATGCCTTTTTTGTCACAAAAGATTCTAATACAGGCTTTTAAAGTGACACAAAAAGCGCTCTGATGCTAACAATGTTTAAAACAATCACTTACTATGTATGCAATGAAATCAGCATGTGTGTTTCATGTATCAAACATTTTGTGAATAGATTTGCATATACCAGAGTTTTCCTTAAATTAACTAATTTGCTGCTAAATAATAATAAGGTAGTTGTTAAATTTAAGTTTTTGGGTCAGATTAAGGGATCTAGAATGTTCACGCAGAACAAGGCATTAATATACGCCTAATATGTACTAATAAATGGCCAATATGCATGCTAATAAGCTACTGGTCAAAAGTAAGAATAGAGGGATATTTCATAGTTAAAAAAAAAGTATTTCAAGAATTTATCTTCATCTCAAATGCATGTTTAAATCGTTTAACACTATCTTCAACAAACTGTTTTGTTGTAAATTTGTTAACTGCTGTTTGCTGAGTTTGCATAACATACTTACTAAATTAAATTCAGTGCCTTTTGTACAGTATTGAGTGGATGGGAAGCTGATGCAGTGCTATAACTTTGCTTCAGCTGGTGAAGCATGACCTGCTGAAATATAAATCTGATGAGTTCATATAGGCCTGCTTGTTCGATACTCAACATCCTTCAAACTGCATTGTAAAGTAAATTGGAATTGCTAACATGACTTCCCTTTACATCACATGTGACATGACTGCTGCAGTCCTGAAATGATTTAAAGCAGAAATGTGTGCGCCAGGAAACCTGAATGCAGTAAATAACTCTTAGAGGAAGCACAGACACCAGACACGCATTTATTGCATTATTCTGCTCTTTAACTCTCTGACCTGAATGTCATCAATGCAACTGCATGTTTCTAATCAATATCCAATACAGCAAGATGAAACATGCGATCCTATCACATACTGAGTGCTTTGTTCTTGTGGTTTATTTGTTTACTTATTTATTTGTTGGCTGTGCTGGGAAAATGCCATAAGCTATCAATATATTGTGTGCAAAAGAATGCACTGATAACGTACAGATGGGTACAGCTCATCTATAATAGGCATATGCATGGAGAAGCAAAGTGCTGAGTGCATTGTAGAGTTTTTGACACATTCACTTGCATTATATTTACATACAATACATTATTGAAACATATTTCTAAAAGTATTCGATTTCTGCATAGGAATGTCATACACAACTGGGATGGCCTGAAGGTGATTTTCCAGAAAAGTTGTCCAAATAACTACTCTTTGATTACAAAAATGAGTAAATGTATTTGTACTTGGAAAAAAAAGCATTTTAAATACAATGATGTTTATTTACTTATTTATTTCAATCATCCATCCATATAAATGTGATTCCTCATGACCAGTAAATGTGGAAATATTTGATAACCTGTTAACTAAGAGAGTTCCCTGTCGACACTACTGTGTCTGTTAAGACGCTATGGGAAAAACTCCTTTTTTCCACCTAACTGAAGCCTTTTTCAATCACGCAGTAAAAAATGCATGGCCATTGGCTAGAGCAGTGCCAACTGGACAAACCAATTGGTTGGCCGCTGTGCTGCGCCAACCAATGGCCGCAGCTCCTGCCAAATATAAGCAGCCGCTTTGTCGCAGGACTTCAGATTTCTTCTCCTTCAGCGACATGTAACTTTGCTGTCCTGGCTAAAGAAGCCAACGCCGTTGGAAAACGCCTTTGCAGCTGGATAATTCCCCTGGCGGCATCCGGCGAGAAAGAAAAGTCTCACGTAGAGCTTCCTTCTAATAGGTAAGATCTTAAAACACCTCACCCGGCGAGTGAACATTATTGTCTGGGCTTCCCCTCGCAGAATGAAGTTCTGGCTAAAGAGGCATGTTTTAGTCTCATCTACAATATGTTTTCAAACATTTTTTTTTTTCCAATGTTATATCAAACAGGTATATCCTTTATAAATGATGTAGCGTTTGGTCCAATCGGGCACAAACTATTTGTTAGATTTAACCAGTGTTAACAAATTTGGTGCCGCTTTTCAACCCAAGAGGTAACTCAAACTGCAAATGCGAGTGTCTGTGTAACCTCCCCCCTGATGGGTCGCTGATAAAGCAAATCAGGCCTTTCATTGCCATGACAACCACCGTTTTATTGCTCGAAAGAATGTGAGCTCAACTTAACTAGTCCTCCTTTTTGCAAAGACAATGGACCTTTTTCCAAAATTAATTCACAGGAAAACTTTGTTTGAATAAACACATATCCTTGAGGTCATAATGTGTACTGTTATTGTCTTTCCTATCGTACTATATACTGTATTTATTCTGGTTTTTGATAAACACGAAAAACATGTGATCTAAACATCACCTTGCCAGATCCATGCCATGCTTGGTATCTAAGAAC
>JAUMHQ010000053.1:23318036-23329241 GCA_032361165.1 Enteromius paludinosus
TTTTTAATGTGCCCCTCTGGTTAAACACTGGCCCCTTCTTGGCCCCCCTAGTAAAATTTGTCTAGAACCGCCACTGAGCATACCTAATGGAGTTTATTGACCACATAAATAGCATAGACTGTGTGGTTGTAATGCTCTTATTACGGACTAAAAATATAAAACGTACAGAATCATGTAACAAACAACATAAACATAAAGTGTGTTTAAAAGCATGGTAACATGATTATGAGATTAATAAAGCTCACAGCAGGTTTGTGAATGATTAGTGGTTAACATAAAGAGTGTGCAGCAATATCTAAAATTTGACATATGATAACCCATATAACCCACATAACTGGTTGATATTCAATTCAGTGGAGTAAAATAAGTAAATAAATAAAAATGTAAATAATAATACAAATATTAGAATAATACATATTAATAATAACATTTTGTGTGCAGCCCTGTTGATTTCCCACATTTGCAAAACTGTGACATCCTTTAGACAATAAAAATCGAATAAAATAAATTGTAGTGATGTTAGCTTTGATGTATTTCCATACTGTTATTTCCTTTAGTAAATGTTTATACTGAGTTACATATCTCTGTGTATATCTCATATCTCTTTTCGACCTTCTTCTTTCAACCACTTGACTGAAAGTAACATGGCCACAGGTGCATGCATATAATTTAAGGTCCAAAAATGATTTGCCAAAAGTCTGAAAATGTGACTTTGCTATGTAAAAGTACTCACCAAATGGCTGTTAACCTTATTATGAATTGCAAAGTAACACTGAACTGTTTGAACTGAATTACAACCGTGATAATCTGACCATCGCACTGATCATTTCCTTTTAAAGACATATCCACTTAAGAAAACAAGTGTTTTGAAGTGGGTCTCACTTTATTTTACTTTAAGTGTCCGTAATACCTCTTTACTTACATAGTAACTAGATGTTTACATAGCATGTAACCACAGTGTACGTAGTATCTAGAGCTGTTATATTTCTGTAACTACACACTTTTAACACCCCTTCGATTGGTGTGTGCACAAATGTGTAACACAACATATATAACTACATTTTGTTCCAACAATATGTATAAGAGTAATTGGAGCAGTTTGATTCCTGGGGGTGGAGATGGGTAGGTTTAGGGATATGTAAAGTGGGAGTTGGAGTTGGTAGAATTGGTGCCCCACTGTAATACCAAAGTACGTACACGGTAACTGCTCAGGAACTGTCCACTTATTATAAAGTATAACATTCTGGACACCAATCATAATTTATATGTAAAGCCTAACTTACTGACCACTGCTGGGTAACGTCAGAGGGTAACACTTTATTTCGATAGTCCACTTTAGATAGTAAGCAACTTTGCCACTACATGTCAACTAACAGTCATTAGAGTATTAGTAGACTGTCTGCTTAATATCTCCTAACACTTTATTTTGATGGGTCCACAACTGACTATAAGAAATTTTGCAAGTATATGTCAACTTATTCTACTAACCCTAAACCTACCTTAACAGTCTACTCTGAGAGTAAGTAAGTATGTAGTTGTGAATTAATGTGAATTAGTTGACATGTAATTGACATGCAGTATTTATAGTTAGTACAGTATAATGTCTCAATGGACTATGCAAATAAAGTGTAACCCATCAGAGTAATTACATGGTAAACCCATACATTGTTTACTTAATACGAAGTGTACTACTTTCTTCACCAAAACGTGCTGTTAGATTTGTTACAAATTTGTGCTTTCATTATCAATGTCTTGTTTACACATTTGTATTTACAGTAGATGTACCAATGTTTACTTACACTGTGGTTACATCCTACATACACATCTAGTTACTATGTAAGTACAGGTACTAGGGCCACAATATAAAATGGGATCAAAAAGTGTTTTAATATTTTTAAGTGTTTTATTAACAGTTTTACTGAGAAACTGAGACTGACTCATCTCATATATGATGCTGCAAATGTGGCATAAAGTTAATCCTGGCTTACTGAACACCTGGACTTGTCAGTTAATGTTCAAAGAAAAGACGACACTATATGCCTAAAATAGTATCTCTTTCATTTACTGAGAATTCTTTCTAGCATTCTTTATTTCAATGTCAGTTCACCTTTTTGAAAGACCAGTACCTTTGACATTTTCGAAGAAGTGAACTAGAAAAAAAAGATGGCTTTTAGCTCTTTAGACCATGAAAGGGATGAATTAACTCACATTTTGCTCAAAACGTATGACATTTTAAGCATTACAAGTCTGTCACAGTTTTGTCTTTATTGTCTGACTGACCAAGTTAAGATAACCCCACAAATGGACATGACTAACAGCATGAAGACTGACTGCAGGATTAAGTGCCATTTGGGACATTCCTTTCTACATTAGATCAATACTAAAATGCTGTGCATCCCATGTAAGTTTGTGGGCTTTCCAGGCATTTTCTCAAAGCACCAGTCAATCAAATAATTACCATACATGGATTATGCCCACTTCTTGTTAATTTCCATGGCTACTCATTAGTTAATTGGGGGGAAGGACATCATTATATTAATGTAGCAATTAGTAGCAACATTTCTGAAAATTATGTTGTTTCTTGGGAGTTTCAAAACACTCAAAGTGAAATGTCCAGTGAGTGTCATTAAAAGCATTTTCAGTTTGATTTAAAATAGATTAATCAGGAAATGTTTTGTTAAGCTGGTTGATGTACATTTTGTGGAAGTTCCTAAATTAAATAAAAAGCAGATTTCAGACAGCGCTAAACTCTGAGTTGTGGCCCTTCAGGAATTGAGTTTGAGACCACTGATGCAAACGTCAAGAATCATACTGTGATATATTGGGATATATGAGATAAACTGTTACATACAACACTTAAAGTACATTTTTGGTTGTAAGGGAAAGATAACCTTGTTAAGCTTTCCAAAAGAGCCCAGCATTATTTGAATAGTGGATACCCTTTGTTTTTCCAGGGCAGCAACAGAGTTTCACAAGTGTGTTTGTTGACGAATGTTTTAGGCACAGTTCGATGCTGGATTTGCACATTGTTTGATACTGAAAGATTGAGCGGTATCTTCTATAAAAGATCCCAGTAAGTGAAACAGCATGTCTGTGTTTTGTTGGCAATCGGTGCAAGTGCTTATCACTCATTAGCTCCGCCCACACGGCACGCCTCCAGGAGCTCAGCTTTTTTTGGAGATCATCATAAAGCTGTGTCTTTCTTTTATAAATATGATAAGACTCTTTGGAGATATGAAGGATGCATTACTACTCTAAAGGTGCTCAAGATTAACATGAGATTGGGTGAAATCGTGTGTGTTATGCCCCCTGTAAGGACAGCATAACACAAAGAAAAATGAATATAACTCAGTTCATAGTCACACACACACAGCATCAGTTTGAAGCGCAAACCGCAGCAATTACATAGTAGTCAGTTGCTATTTTCACTGGAATCGTAATGATGGGTGAACTTGCTGACTGTAAGTCAAAGTACATGATCATAAGCACAACAATTAAGTGTGAGTAATTAGGAGACAAAATTATCTTCCTGTCAGCCTGTTCCTGTCTCACCACCTCTGGCTGCCGCGGCTCCCTTTAAACTGCACTTCCTTTGAGTCGTCTGATGCTGTTGAACAGCACGGCGCCTCAAACTGCGTTTGATAATCTGTCATCCACACGCCATGCTCAGTGTCGTCAACATGCCGCGAACGCTACTTAAGAAATTAAACACTGACATTTTAACTTGAAAAACTGCAGTTATATGACACACTGACAGAAATGAAGCCAATGCTGAGAAATGTTTGCTTAACTGGAAAAGCAGAGGAGGGTTTCTGACGGAAGTGTTCTTCCTCGCCACCTCCCAACATGCATCAGCCAGCATAAGATTTATGGCTCTTCTAATTAAATTTTGCTAAGCTGGCAGACACTTGAGCGAACTGTGATGTTCCTCCTGGATTCTGATTAACAGGGGCTGAATTCATTATTGTCCTGTAGTGCTCGTCTGGGTCCTTAACAGCCCAGGCTAATTAAAAAGAATAATGCTGCCAATATTACACTGCATGCAATCAACGTTTATGCTTACTTGTAAAAACACAAATACACAGTAGACTATAGGTGTGCTTACACAAAAGCAGAGATGTCTTTAAAGCTTCAAAAATACATTCTTTATTAGCATTTTGGTAATAAGAGATATGAGGTTGACAAATATAAACCAGTATAAACTAATAGGCACAGCTTTTTAAGCTGTATTTTCCAGGACTGGTGTACATGAGCTGCCTGTTGGGTAGTAATTTCATTTCCCTGAAAATTGCTGTATGGGCTACAATGCAAAAAAATAGATAAATAAATACTGGAATAAAAAAAAAAAAAAAAGAACAGTAGGTGGATTTTAACCATTACATATATGCACTGCCACACATTTCCAAGGCCAATGCATCCGATGACCCTTTAAAAAAAAGTAAGAGCAACGAACAGAAATATCAAACCATTGTTTTGGCTGAACAGAAAGCAAAATTAATAATTTGCATAAATGTTAGGCACGCGACAGCTTGCCTCGACTTGACATTTATGAACAATGCTTTTGTCCTGAAAACACCACTTTCAGCCTTTCAGTTCAAATTGACCATTGTTGTAGTGACTCTTGAATGTCAGAATATGTGTCTGCATGATTTTATTGCGCTCACTTGTAATCAAACTGCAATTCTAAAAATATGATGAAACTGGAAATGTGTCTCGTGTAAAAAGAATTCATAAAACCAACATACAGAACATCTAGGGAAACACACATTTGTGTAATTGGACTTTAGAAACCTTAGTTCCTGTGAAAAATAGAGATTGTGACAACTAGCCCCAGGCTCTCCTACTGTATAATTAACAAAGTGAACACATTTGTTGTCATGACAATGT
The DNA here is from genome assembly GCA_032361165.1 of Enteromius paludinosus. Taxonomy (NCBI): domain Eukaryota; kingdom Metazoa; phylum Chordata; class Actinopteri; order Cypriniformes; family Cyprinidae; genus Enteromius; species Enteromius paludinosus. The sequence goes on from JAUMHQ010000053.1 coordinate 23,322,924, forward strand.
TGCACACAACATTTCTTTACCTACTGCACAGTGGAATTGAATAAAATAGTGACTGCGGTTTATGATTCTGCCAAATGCAATATTCCCAAACAATGGACATTCAGCACTTCATAACTTCTCATATGGAAGAAATGGATCCAGAAGTCTGGAAGATCTTTATTTGACCCTATAATTTTGCTTGGTATAAATTTAAACCAATTATTACCTCACACTGAATATCATCGGAAGCCAAGCAATGTTTGATATATGTTATGATTGATATGTAAGTGATCTTCCCATGTCCTCCCAAATTTTTTATTTTTTTTTAACATGTTTTTGTGAATTCACACTAGGGTATAAGTGCATTTAACAGGTAAGTCTTCCTGAGCAATAGCTGGAGCCTGTCAGTCAGCCACTGCCATGTGTTGATAGTCAAATGAATATACGGATGATGACCTTCACTCAGAATGACTGTAGACTGCTGTTTAAGCCACAGAGTGCTGAAGCTGAAGGCTTCAAAACACCTGCCTCTTTTCAACTGCTCTGCTTTCATCTGTTTTAACACAACCTTTTCTTCTCGTCATAACTTGTCTTCTCCGTTTTCTTTCCATTATGTAGCTGTGAGCCAGTTTAACGTCCAGACTACTCTATACTCTGAAACTCTATGCTAAATTGAGTTTTTGTCATCTCTTTCTCTACATGCATATCATTTGACATTGAGGATTTGGTTTCTTGCTTTCTATGCCTTCCAGTCAGTTTTGGTGAAACTAATAATGTGAAAAACAAACAAAAATGAATGGATAAATTCAAATTGGTGTTCTATCATGTTAATAATCGTTAACTGACATTCCCAGAATTCCCTGCATTGCATTTAAAATTTTGTTTAGTTTAGTTTTGTTTACAATGTACAATGTATACAAACCTCATTATAAAGCAAAACAGCAAAAATAATATTAGTTCAGTGCTAATAATATTGCCCAGTCGATGTGGACGGGCAACATTTGAGAGGCACCTTCTTTTAAAGGAACATTCACTATAGACAACAAAAAAACATTTTACATTTTTAGGCGTTTCTTGTCATGTCTTTTTCATATGAACTGCCTCAGTGTCTGAGTCGAGCTGTTTTCTATACACTTCTCTAGACTGTACATTGGCATAAATACACAGAATTACTTGCAGTGTATTCACTGGAGGAGGGCTAATGCTAATATTAAAAAATGCAAATGATCAGGTCTGATCTGCTTAATCTGTGATAATATGAGAATAAATGACAGTGGCTGCCTGCCTTTGAAGCTCTGCTTTGAAGACGGTTTCTTTAGTTCTGGCTTTTTTTTCAATGGGCTCATGTGAACCTTCCATAAGACCACAACAGACCACTAATGAATTCAGTCGCTATCAAAGAGAATTTGATTAACAGTTAAACCTGACCTTTCTTTTTTTTCTGTTATTTAATTAGTAGCAATGCTAAACGTGTCACAGAAAAAAACAAACAAACAAACAAACAAAAAAAACTTAGTAACATTAAATTTAAAGCATTAGAGCTGAATTTAGTTAATAATCCTTTACCGATCATATTCTCGGCCACACATCCTGATATTAACTGATCTTTAATTTTTCATAGAATTAATGTAAGTAAAAATTCACTGAGACTTTAAAGAGAATCCTTTGAATACACTTAGATGTGCTTGCGAGCTGCCTGAATGATCCAATTCAGTCTGTGCAGCATGTTAGAAATTACATTAGCATGAAAGTGCATATTCTTGTCATATTATTAACACAGACTTACGTCAACACATCATTTCTTAGCTCTTTGTTAGCTTGTGAACTGTAATCAGATCCAGACTTGGCTCTTGGCTCTTTGTGAATTTTCAGTACAGCAAAACCCAAAATGGGAAATATTTCTGTCGCTTCATTAATAATTATGGACTCATTTCCTTGGTAATTTCACTAGAGCAACAAGGGTTTTAAATTCATGGAATATTATCGTTAATAAAACATTAGACTTTAATTTGACATGGCTGTTTCGATTACAGCAATACACTTAAAAGTTGTGCAAAAATTATAAAAGGAAATATTCTGTGCTGATTGTAATATTTAGCAGAATGTGGCATTCGTCACTTAAAAAAATCCCAGAGGAAAACGTTATTGTTCACAAGTTGCTCTTTCATTGCTTGCGATTAACTAGCAGTTTCATATCTTTTTTTTTTTTTTTTTTTTACAAAACCACTTTCAAACAGTAGGTGTGCTGTAATATTCATGTGGGTGGCAGCTCAAATCATGTGACACTGGAAATGTTTGATGAGAAAGTTGAGATCTTGAACTGTGCTTTGCTGATAAGTCTGAGTTTGTGTCGTGAGATCTATATTTTAATTCTGTTAAGTTTTTTTTTTTGTTGTTTTTTTTTGGATTTTGTATTTCTGTCTGTTTCTCTGTTTGGATTTACTTGCTGCCGACCTTTTGCTGTTTCACAGATCTTCGCCTTGCCTTCCCCTTCGGATACGGTATTTGACCGTTGCTTTGGATTTAGTTTATTCTCTCTTTATTCTCTCTCTAGCCTTCATAGTTACTGTCTGCCGGTGTTTAAGACTGTCTGTTTACTCTGAGCCTGAATAAACCCTTTTTGCATATGAACTCGAACGCTTCCTTGCCTCTATTCATGACATCTTTAGCACTGCAAAAGGATGTAATATGAAATATTAAACTGATCTCACTTGTGATGGTCTTATTTTCATTTGACTCGCCCTACTGTCAATAAAAAGGGCAAAACCAAAAGGACAAAAAGGACAGATCAATTCAGCTGTACATGTACAGTAACTTTTCTTAGTCAAAATACATGATCATACAGTAGCTCATCACAGTTGAATTGTGGAATTGATGCCACACAGTAGGTCTCGCAGGGACTGAAGTTCTGCCACACATATACTCTGCTTTTTGGGTTTTTTTTTCACTCAACGACCGCAAAATCCCAAGCATAATTTGAGATTCTGGACCCTCGATCCCAGCTAAGCCCGACACTCCTGCTTGTTACCTTCCAGACAGAAGCCCACAGAATCCTGTCCATTGACACAGCTTAGGGATTTGAGGCCGGATTAGTTGAGGACAGAAGTGTAAGAAACGCTTCCCTTAATGTTGGCTCTAGAGTGATGTTTGAAAGTGCTTGCAAGCTCTTTTGTAAGCCCCCTTCTCTCAATTAGATTGATTCCTGGGCCTTGGCCTTGCTTCAGAGGGAAGCTCATTTGTTTCAAATAGGTTTAAGATGTCTGGGGCAATGGAGCAAGGTGGATCTGTGGCCTAACCTTTACTGCCTGGGGAAATGCAGGCGCTCGACATCGAACAATAGATGCTCACAAAAGCCTGCTGTCAGGAGACGCCGAGCATTTCTGACGGATATTGTAAAGCCTCAAATACTCCTGCAGCTGCTTCTGTTCAGTAATCTTTGGAGAGTCCAACCGTTTTGTTATTTATTTTTTTATTTTTTTGTATTCCCAGATTAGGTTGTTTGTCAGCTTGTCATTCATAGTATAAGTGAACAGTAAGCGAATAAATTAATATATAAATGAATCTGTCAGTCAGTCAGTCAGTCAATCAATTAATAATCTTTTCCATGAATGTTGGAAAACATCTGCCAGTGAAACAAGACAAAACATTTGAAACAAGCCTATATGTATAAGGGCTGGCAGTTTAACACATAACTTAATTAGTTAGTTATGAAAAATATAAATAAATAAAATAGTGCAATTCAAAAACGTTAACACAATGGCCCCGCCCTCAGACCGGTACATTACCTTATTTCACTCAGTTGACTGTTGACAAATATGATGCAGTGAAATAACTCTATAAATACAGTTGTTGTGCCCTAAAATTCAACATATTGGTACAAAAAAATGTCAGTTTCTGTCTCATATTTAGCTATATTATACAATGACGAACACACAAGAAGGAAAAACAAAATCACATGCTTATATAAATGTAATATTATACAACAGTTCAGTATTGTGTTATAAATTTCAGACAATATTATGTGTCTTTGCCTGTCCCTGAGCAACACAGTAGTTTGTAGTTTCTGAATGAATCAATTTTAACAATATGAATAATAAAATATTGAATGAAAACATAAGCAAATATATACAAAATTCATACAGCTCACTTTATTATATTAAGTGTCCCTAATGCCTGTGTACTTCCATAGTAACTAGATGTGTATGTGGTATGTTACCACAGTGTAAGTACACACTGTGCATAGTACATAGAATCTACAGCTGTACAATTTCTGGAACTTCACACATGTAACAACTCTCAGAATGGTGCATCTAAGTAAAAATGTGTAACAGGACATTGGTAACAATGCTGAATAACATGAAAAAGTGAAATATATGCAATTCATCTACAATTCATCTACAAACTTACATCTCAAAGATCTGGGCTGCGTTCTCCGAAAACACCTTTACGCTACGTCATTCTTAAGTTGTACCTTAAGAAGTACCTTATTGTTAATGCGTGTTTAGTAAAGTATACCTTTTGTAAGTCATATGTTCGTAAGGTTGGTCTGGAGCGCTCTTAGCTATACCTTATCGTTGCTGATGTTTCATACCGCTAGTGTCCACCAATACGCCAAAAGCTTTTTTACATCGCAGTTTAACTACACATAAAATTTTATTTAGAATCTGATTTCAAGAGTTTGCGCTTTCTCAATAATGGTGGTAAAAATAAAGCGAGTTTGCTGTGCTGTCGGGGGCGAGCCGGGGGTTCGGGTCGGGGGCCGGCTCGAACCCTGCGTGCCCCCCTTTAGGAGTGAACGGAGGAGACGGGGAGGTGGAGGGATTGCAAAAGCGAGATACTGAAGGGAAGGCGGTGATCATTAGCTGATTGCTAACAGCTGGGTTGCGTTTCGACTGCGCTTTTCTGCGCTTAAATTTACATTTTTACTTTACTTTACAATTTTACACATTAAATACACATGAGTTGTTATAGCCTACACCCAGTGTATGGAAGTGTTTTCATTAATACAGTTTTCATACACTAATGGTTGTTAGCTTTTTTAATTACTATCCTAAGGCACATCAGCTGGCGAACCATTTGACAGAAAAGGCTTAAAAGTCTATGTACTGTAAAGAAAGATGAGTTTACACAAACTTTTTAGCTATGGCAGCGAGACAGCGAGTACTCGTTTTAAATCATAGAAGGTACCATCTGCAAAGCCAGTTAATGCACAGTATGTCAATTATGTTATAAGAGAACACTTTAGTCCACTGACTACCATGTCAAAGGGGACCATTGTAAAAAAACCTGCCACAGGAGCACTGCAGCTCTTGCATATTGTTGGCACAATTTTTTTATTTTTTTTGTTGGAGACCGTTGTGCGGAAACTAATGAATAATACACCTTTGTGGTGTTCCAACTCATCCAGCAGTATAGACATTTCAGAAGAGGTGAAGCTGGGCGATCTTTTTTTGCAGTCTTTTTTCCCCAACATAGTGAATGTCGGTATGTCTCTCATGTTTGCGCTTTTATTGAGGAAATCATCTAAATACACAAATAAGTGATTTACGCCAATAATGTGATACAGCTGGTGGTGGGTAATCGGCATACATTGTGGAGAAGATTAACACACTTATGGCCGTGAGGGTGTTGGATTGCACACTTGCTAAATTATACACATACACATATTTATTTTTGCAAGTACATATTTCAATGAGCCCCGATAAATGCAGTTTGTACTTTTTCTAAAACGCTTCTTTATAAAGAACATTGTTTTCTCAATAGTTTACCTTTACCGGTGTGAAGGAAAGAGCGCACAATCAATATGAACCTATTCAGCACCTGCAGCATGGACAGCACCTGCTAAGGTCGCACTTAAAAAGGTTTACCTTAAGCAACATCCTAAGGTATAGTTCGGAGAACACACGTAGGAAAGGTATAACTGTAGTAAAGGTGTACCTTTTGAGTCTTCGTTGGCGCTAAGAGACAACATTATCAGAGAACTCAGCCCTGCTTTTTCTCATAAAACTGCTGCATGTGTGTCACGTTTGCAGTGCTTCATGCATGTGCGTAAATCCCGGGGGGGACAGGGGGGACATCATAAAAAAAATTGCACTGTCTATTTTGAAAAATATATGTATGTATACCTAAAGAATTATTGTGTAAACAGAAATTTAAACGCAAAAAATGCATTTCGAAATAGTTGAGCTCCCCCTCCCCTTCCTCACAGTGATTTGACCCACTACCTCCTAATTACCAGTTGATCTCACCTACGCTACACACCTCAGGTATGTGTCTGCGGCTCTGTTCATTAGTAGTTGTTGAACTCCAGTAAGTAGGGGATTTTATTCACTTTAAATA
>JAUMHQ010000053.1:23372139-23383845 GCA_032361165.1 Enteromius paludinosus
CTAACTTCTCTCCTGATAAATTTGCAATCAACTCGTTTTCTATGTGCAGTAGGGAAATTTAGGAAAATCGGTCCTGAATTCGTCTGTGCATCTTGCAATATTTGAGGAAAAGTGGCGACAACGGTGTGATTAGAACGTTCAGTGCATCACGTCATTAACTGCTGAATTTAAATCTGCTCTCGCCCTTTACTGGTGCAGAGCCAGATCGGACGCGCTGAGCGCTTGTCATATCACAAATATGACCTGTTTTCAATCATATTGTCACACCCACACAAGCGGCTGACCCAGGATCAGACACACGCTCACTGTCACCCGATTCTTAATTACCACCACCTGAAGCCAATCTAGCATAAATACCTGCCTTTCAGTCCTTCATCGGCGGTGATTGAGGTAACATCCATTCAACTTACCTTCTGCCTTCAATGGTGTATCATGGCTATTGTGTCTCGACTGTCTCATTAGGATTATTGTCTGGTTCAACGTCTGATCACGGAGAGCTTGATTCTCACCAGTACACAGGACTTCAAAGAGATTGGATTCAGCGGAGTTACTCACATGATTACCTACCTGCACGAAGGAGTGATCTCTTAGCCATCCACACCCTGCACCTGCACGTGAGAACTCCTTTACTCACCTATCTACTTACCTGGTTTTCCTTACCTGTTTCTTCAGAACGCCAACCGTCTGCATACCGCATATGCTCCATCTGCTACCCCTGAAAGGAAACTACGGAGGAAGAGAAACCGCTGAGAGAGCACACCATATCTCACCATTGTGGACATTCTCTACATGTCATTATTATTCACTTTAATAAACTGTTAAAACTTACCATTGCTTCCTGTCGTCCTAGCTGAGTGTTACAGAATCACCGCCCCTCAAACCGAGACCCAATAAATTTTCACTCAGCATGGAAGGATTTGGATCTTACCCGACTCCCAAGATGCAAGCTGGCAGATCTATTGATGAGTATGTGGCAGAGTTCATTGATTCAGAGCACTATGTGCGATGGAGTAAACAGACTACAAAGAGTCTGTTCTGTTTGGGTTTGGACTATGAGCTGACGCAACGAGTCTATCAAACCGGCATTCCAGAGTCCCTCCCTGACTTACTCGATCTGGCTTTATTACTGGGAGGATCAGCTATGACAGTCAAGGAGGTAAAGAATCCACCATCTCTCTCTTCACCAGTGGTAGGGAATTTTCCACCCAATAGATTGGGGACGAAAATTCACGCTCCGATGATTCACTCTATAAAGTCAAGCAAAAGAATCAGAAATTCAGTTCACACGTCAAGATCAAAGTTAGCACCACAGTCACAGCCAGAGTGTGTTGCGCTGCAAGAGCGCCCTCCAGAGTGTGTTGCGCTGCAAGAGCGCCCTCCAGAGTCTGCCATGCTGCTAAAACCAAAGCCACAGTTCATGCTGTCAGAGACAAAGCCAGAGCCCGAATTCTCGATGCCAGAGCCAGTGCCCGAATTCCCGATGCCAGAGCCACAGCCTGAATTCCCGATGCCAATGCCATGGCCAGAGTTTAATATATTAGTGCGCCCTCCAGAGTCCACCACGCTGCTGGAACCAAAGCCACAGCCTAAAAAAGAGGTGAGCTTCCCCAAGAAAATTTTCGGGAGGGGCTACAGTGTCCTGTTGCAGCCGGAGGCTGCCCACGAACCATCTCAGCCGGAAGCTGCCCGTGAACCATCTCAGCCGGAGGCTGCCCACGGCCGGAGGCTGCCCACGAACCTCCACAGCCGGTGGCTGTCCATAAGCTGCCATGGTCACCAAAGGCCCCTGATCCCTGGACCTCAAAGGCCCCTAATCCACCATGGCCACCCAAGGCCCCTGATCCATGGCCTCTCAAGGCCCCTGATCCACCACGGCCTTCCAAGGCTCCTGATCCATGGCCTGTCAAGGCCCCTGATTCACCACGGCCTCCCAAGGCTCCTGATCCATGGCCTCTCAAGGCCCCTGAACTATCATGGCCTGTCAAGGCTCCCGATCCACGAGAGTGGGCCAGGTACCTTATGCCACCCTGGAGGCGGTGTAATGTATGCAAGTGCTCTGCAGGAGTGTTTTGAATGGTTTTTGCAAAATTCTCGATCACAAACTATATATCGCGCATCCCAGATGAGAGGATCTAAGTGATTGACAGGAGGCGTGGCCATGTAGGTGAGCGGTGTGTGTGACGTGAGCTCGCTGTCGGAGAGAAGAGAGAGAGAAACAAAGCTGATATCATTTAATCGAATCCTGCTGGACATGGAATTGTATTGAACTGTTTTTAGAAATAATTTTTTTTACAAGACTATTAACAAACTCAAAACATTCGGGGCTTTTAAAAAAACATTTGGGGCAAAAAACATTCGGGGCTGCAATCACCAGCGGAACCTTCATATCTTCAGTGGAAACAACCGACACCTCCCGGGTGGTGCAGCCACCAGTGAGACTTCCAGAGAATCCACAGTGGGAACCAACATCTCTGGGAGTCGTGCAGTCACTGGCAGAACCCCTGGAGGATTGTCGGCATTTGCGGGACCAGTGGCCATCTTGTGCAAAGGCTCGGGTTGAAACAAGGTGGCCATCTTGTGTTCTCACACAGGCTGTGTACGTCTCATGAAGACCAACTTTACTCGGCCCGTACCCGATGACTGTCTCTTTTCAAGGCTGCTGGATCCTCGGTGGCCGATCATTCTGTCATAATGCAGAGTTAAGGCGAGGAGAGGCAGATCCATGTGCAGCTCTTTATTAAACAACTCAAGGTACAGGCAAGCTTGTAACATCAGAGTCAAAGACAAGAGAATAATCCAAATATGTAGCAGAGGTCAGGCAAACGGCAAACAGTATCCAGGGGAGTCCGGGGCAGGCTAGGTCGAGAACAGGGAACAGACAGATAAACACAAGGAACACAGAGTAATTACAAAGGAGGAAACGCTAGGTACACCCACAATGATCGGCGCCGGTACAGACACAAACATCACAGACACAAATACACCAGATAACGAGACAAAGGGGAGGAGAAACTAATGGGGAACCATGGTGACAGACAAGCTGGGGGGAGACAAATGTTCATAATAAGAGTCCTAGACAGGGAACGGAGACACAGACAAAAAAACATTGTCCGGGCTAAAGTAATTAATGCAGCCCAACAATCCTTTAAAGGATTTGATTAATAAATGTGTATTAGTGTGTTCAGTGTAAGCCAGAGTAAAGAGATGTGTCTTTAATCTAGATTTGAACTGACAGAGTGTGCCTGCCTCCCAAAAAGTAGTAGGTAAATTGTTCCAGTTGTGGGGGGCAAAATAGGACAAAAATTCGCCACCCGCAGTAGATTTTGATATTCTTGGTATTATCAAATGGCCAGAGTTTTAAGAATGCAGCAGACATGGATGACTATAATGTGATAAAAGCTCGCATAAGTACTGAGGAGCTAAGCAATTCAGGGCTTTATAAGTAATTAACAAGATTTTAAAATCTTTACAACGTTTGATAGGGAGCCAGTGAAGTGTTGACAGAACCGGGCTAATATGCTCATACTTCCTGTTTCTAGTAAGGACTCTAGCTGCTGCATTTGGACCAACTGTAGTCTATTTATCAAGTGTGCAGAACAACCACCCATTAAAGCATTACAATAATCTAACCTTGAGGTCATAAACGCATTAATTAACATTTCTGCTTTTGAGGTTGAGAGCATATAGTAGGTCACAATTTTGATATGCTCTCGAGATGGAAAAAGACTACAGATGCTAGAAACATGGCTTTCAAATGAAAGATTGCTATCAAACAGCACACCTAGGTTCCTAACTGATGAAGAAGAATTGACAGAGCAGCCATCAAGTGTTACACAGTTTTCTAGATTATTACGTGTGGGGTTTTTAGGTCCGATAATTAGCACCTCTGTTTTGTCTAGAATTTAACAGTATTTAACAGAATTTATTTAATATATCAGCTATGCATTCCATTAGTTATTTTAATTTGGTGTGTTTCACCTGGCAGAGAAATATATAGCTGAGTATCATCAGCATAACAGTAAATGCTAACACCTTGTTTCCTGATAATATCTCCCAAGGGTAACATATAAAGCATAAAAAGTACTAGTACTGAGCTTTGAGGTACTCCATATTGCACTTGTGATCGATATGATACTGTACGTCCTCATTCACTGTACGTCCTCATTCACTGTACGTCCTCATTCACTGCTACAAACTGATAGCGGTCAGATAAGTATAATTTGAACTAAGCTAAGGCCCTTCCAATAATGCCAATAGAGTTCCTTTTCAGGAACTCCACACTGCGTCAACATGCCTTGGGAACGCCTTCAGCGAGACCACACTCTGAATCTGCTGTGAAATCAGTCTATATTAAAGTCAGGTGCGGCACCCTCGGGTGACGTCACTGACTGGGTGCACAAGAGCACCTGCAGCGAATCAGACTCTAGCCTTCATTCATTCAGCGCGCTCTCTGTGAGTCGGTTGCAGCTATCTTTATATCAAGAAATACCATCTCCTTTCCAGCCCATCAGGGAAAATGTTATCAACCCGACGGTAGAAGCGCAGCGAGCGACTACTTCTTCTCGGGCTGACATACTGTCTGTGGGCCAGTCATCTTCCTCCGAGGAGGTTTATGTTGTTAGCGTAGAAAACCAGCCTCAGTCACTACGTTAGGATGAGTTATTAGAAGTAGTGACTCGCCGTTGAGAGGCTCAGTTTAGAGTGGCCCGAGGAGCCACAAACTGAGCTTCCTGCGAGCCGGCTGGATGAGCGCTTTCTGCGGCCATGGTTGCTGCCTTCCCGCCGCAATCTCCCGTTCTTCCCGGACCTTCACACCGAGGTGTGTAGGTCCTGGTCTAAGCCCTTCTCGGCGAGAACATTTATCCCTGCCTCTGATTACTACGGTAATGTGGAGGGTTTGGCAGAGAAGGGTTAGAATAAGATGCCTCCGGTTGAACAGACGCTCGCGAGCCATCTTTCACCGGCAGGGACAACCTCTTTGAAGAATCTTTTACCCACCAAGCCGCTGCGGGTGACGTCAGCACTGTTGGGAAAAGGATATGCGGCAGTGGGGGAGGCTGGGGGTTGTCTGCACACACTCGCTGTGTTGCAGGCATACCAGGCAGATCTCCTGAGGCAGCTGAGTGAGTGTGATCAGGTGGATGCTGATGACATAGGCAGAAAAGCTGATCTCTTGCTCAGAGCCACGAAAGAAACAGCAAGAGCTTTTGGGGTGCTTAGTGTCAGCTGTGGTGGCAGCTGAGAGACACTTGTGACTTACGTTGTCAGACGTGAAAGCTCAAGATAGGGCTTGCTTGATGGATGCCCCTCTCTCATCGTCAGGGCTTTTTGGTGGCATGGTTGACACGGTGGTAGAGAGACGCCAAAAGACAATCGGCTGCACTGCAGTATTTTTTTCCTCGCCGCTCGCCAGCTCAGGGGGCTGCGGGGAATAAAGCTTTTCAGACTTTGTTACGTATTCGTGTGGTGTTGTGCTGTATATGTTTTTTGTTGTTGTTCCCTTGCTTACTTTCACTTTCTTAGCTACCGGTTATTGGTTCCTGTCACCTGTCAATCTTCATCAGCACCGACGTCACTCCTTTCGCAGCCGCCAATCTGGCAAAATCACCCCAGATAAAACAGCACGCCACACCACCCACGGGCAGACAAGCTCTCCTCTGTTGTTGTGTTGTATTTGTTGTTTTGTTGATAATTCTGTCAACACACTGTATTCCCATTTGTTATATTATCTGCCCTAAAGTGTACGTTGCCTTTTCGTTCCCTTTAATCTCCTCTTTATACATCTGGTAACGCGTTATAGGGGGGCCGGGGAGAGGCGGACAGGTAAGAAGGTCAAGTGACATACACTGCACCACGTAGGACCTGCCTCTGTATAGTACATTAGGTTAGGGGCGGGTGCCACCCCTTGTACTTTCGCAATAGTAAGTGCAGCTTTAGCTAGGGCGTTTAGAACGCTGAAGACTTTTGTGTTCTTTTCCCCTTGGTTTACTTCTTTGGCTAGTTAAGTTTAGTTGGGAATATTGGTTAGCTGGAGATTGTTGGGTTTTGTTATTTTCTTTGATTTAGCACCGCCCATGTCCCTTCTTCCCACTTCCTAGTGTCTGTGTAATTGTTATGAACTCCTTGTAAATATTGTAAATACTGTACAGACACCTGCTGGGCAACCTCAATACTTCATTTAAGTGGTGTTAAATAAGAAATAAATCACTCAGATGCATCAAAACCCTTGAGTTCGTGGTTCTTTGTCCGAAGCGCTGTCATATGCCTGCTCTTCAAATGTCTGTTTCTGTTATATGTTAGACCCCTGCATCCCTAGACCTCCTGGGGTCATGACAGACTTCCTCATCAGCATACAGGGGAAGTCAGAAACAGAGCATGGCTTCTCGTGCACCCCTGCGAGACCGGGGTGCAGGGGATAGACGCTACACCAGTCCTGCGGTGACAGCGCCTAAGAAAGATTTAAGAGAATTCTTAACGGTGAAGAAAGCTCAAACCACAAAAAGCTCCTGATTTAAATCTGGTAGGACTTCCAGTAAGCCGCCAGGGGGTGCTGTGGCGGCAGCAAGATGCACCCACAGCTCCTCTCTGCCCTTTTGTCACTCTTCAGCCTGTTCTGGCATACGTCCCAGACAGGCTGGATTGTGCACTTCCCCCGAGGGGGTTGTTTCATTGGTTGAACCCGCATCTTACCGGCAAGCTGGAAGAGCGGGCTCGGTCGTTCCTCTGTCAACTAGTCCCGAGGGACTGGTTCCCTTAGTAAATCATCTCGCGGCTTGGTGGTGGCTACCAAACATATCGGTATGGGTTTTAAATATTATAAAAAACTGCTACCGTATTAAATTCAGACAACGACCGCCGCGTTTCAGCAATATAACATCCACGATAGTGGGCTCCGATCAAGCTCCCATTCCCTTTAAGGAAAGGAGCCATCGAGTTGGTTCCACCGTTGATTATACACTCTGTGTTTTACAGCCCGTATTTCATGGTTCCAAAAAAGGATGGAGGGCTGAGGCCCATTTTAGATCTCAGGAAACTGAACAGCTCAGTCAGTCAGCTGAAGTTTAGGATGCTGACAATAAAGCAAGTTGGGAACCAAATCAGGTCAGAGGACTGGTTTGTCACAATGGACATGTGGGACGCATACTTTCACGTTTCCATCCATCCTGCACACAGGACGTTTCTCAGGTTTGCTTTCAAAGGGAAAGCTTATCAATACAGAGCACTTCCGTTCGGCCTGGCCCTTTCACCTCGTACCTTTACAAATGTGATAGATGCGGCCCTAGCCCCGTCGCGGCTTCAGGGTATACGCATCCTCAATTACATAGACGACTGGCTGATTTTGGCTCGTTCTCAGAGCGAGGCTATCAGACATCGAGATGTCGTCCAATTGTGCACCCCCACCCGGAGATATGGGACATATGGGTATGGCCCTTGAAGGGGCGCAACGAGTCCGGTTTGTCGGCCGAGGTTGTTCAAACCATTTTCCAATCTAGGGCTCCCTCGACAAGGAGATTATGTGCCCTGAAGTGGAAGCTTTTTACTTAGTCATATAGTCAGCAGCAAAGTTCAGTAAACTGCCCAATTAGCACAGTTCTGGATTTTCTGCAGTCGAGGCTGTCCACAGGGCTGGCTCATTCCACCTTGAAGGTGTATGTAGCGGGCTATATCAGCGTTTCATTCCCTGATTAACGAGCAGTCTGTCGGGAGACATCCTTTGGTCGTTCGTTTCCTTCGAGGGGCATTCAGGCTGAGGCCGCTGATTCGACAAAGAGTTCCAACCTGGGATCTCGGGGTACTACTTAAGTCCCTCTGCTCACCTCCTTTCGAGCCTTTAGAGCATTTCTCAGACCGCATTCTTAACATCAAGACTGCGGTCTTGGTTGCACTCACCTCTTTGAAGAGGGTGGGGGATTTGCAGGCTCTTTCTGTAGCCCCCTCTTTATATAGACTTTGCGCCCGGTTTGGCCAAAGTTTTTTTATTCCCGCGAGTGGGTTATATTCCTAAGGTGCCCACAGCTCCACTCCGACCTGTTGAGCTGCAGGCTTTTTCCCTTCCTCCCAGCCAAGGAGCAGGGGAGGAAGGTCTACACTGTTTATGTCCAGTGCGAGCACTGGATAATTATGTTCGTAGAACTACCTCTTGGAGGAAGTCGGACCAGTTGTTTGTCTGCTTTGGCCCTCCTCGGAGGGGTCTTCCTGCTTCCAGGCAGACCCTGAGCAGGTGGATCGTGAATGCTATCTCTTCTGCTTATGTATCTTCTGATCTCCCCTCTCCGATGGGAGTCAGAGCTCACTCAACTAGAGGTGTGGTGGCCGCAAAGGCGTTTCTAGAGAGTGTTCCGGTTTTAGACATCTGCAAGGCAGCAGGTTGGTCTTCTCACCTGACCTTTGCTAGGTTTTATGGGCTAGACCTTATGTCCACCACAGGTTCGGCCGTCCTTGTGCCTTAGTTGTGCTACTCCACACAAGGCAGGGACTTGTGGGTCTAGGGGTGTGGGTATTTCGTTCCCAAAGCGTGTTGACGCAGTGTGGAGTTCCTGAAAAGGAATGCCTCAGGGTTATGTATATAACCCCAGTTCCTTGAAGGAACGAGACACTCCGTCTTTTTTTCCACAACCACAGCATCCCTACCAATGCTTGCTTCATTCATGGGGCTAGAGTCTGATTCACTGCAGGTGCTCTTGTGCACCCAGTCAGTGACGTCACCTGAGGGTGTCACACCTGTTTTTAATATAGACAGATTTCACAGTAGATTCAGAGTCTCGCTGAAGGCGTTCCCAAAGCGTGTTGACGCAGTGTCTTGTTCCTTCAAGGAACTGGGGTTATATACATAACCCTGAGGCGTTTTATAAATAAATACTGAGGGTTATGTTTGTTTTCTTTTAATAGAGATGAAGGAAGGAATCAACGTCACCCTGGCAACTAAGCAACGGCACCTGGAACTCGTCAGCCCAGGCCAATCGGTCACGGCTGGACCACTATAAAAGCTGCACACAGCCGACAAACAAGTGAGCTACGACTCCATGCTAAATGAGTGACTTACCTTTCATTCTTTCACAGACTAGAAGCCATGACGAGACGCCGTGACGAGACACCCGGCCAGCACAGAACACCGGAGCACCGAGCACAGCGACCCATGGAAGAAGGGAGAGGGAATCACCATGCAGAGCACCGCCGTCACCATCACCTACCACTTGCCTCTCACTGAACTGCACAAACTCAATAAATCCACCCTCCGGGGTCTGTTGTCACAAACTCTTTCTGTCTTGCCGTGTTCTCTAGTGTCAGTGTTCACAATACAGTATATTTTCTTACATATGCGGTTGCTTGTTTTTTACTTCTTTGTCACCATGATGTTAAGAGATTTAGTAGTCTTTCTAAAGATGTGTAATAGTGCCTCCTAAAACACTTAAAACACAGAAGCTGTTAAATTCTGTAGTTGATGGAACAAATTTACACCATGTCTGGGAAAGAACTTAAGACAAATTAGAGAACTCATGATTTTGAATTTGGCAGGATAAAGTACTGGCAAGAAACAGTTTGACTTTCAGTTCTTCCTCAGTTAGGGCAAAATCGCGAAATAAATCCAAAGACATTTTGAGGGTGGTCAGTTCAATCTAGTAGGTGGAGGGTCATAACAGTGAATTCACTCAACTCGCCATGAGCTCAAAACACAGAATAGAGAAAGAGTTAGTAGAAGAAAGTCAAAGTCAAAACTAGGGACTTTCAGGCCTATCCCACTCAATGCACTGAATTTCATTATTTTGTTCACAGTATGGTTTTAGGGCTGCTGCAGGTTGGCAGACCAAAGAAACAACATAGCAAGAACACCAACAGATGCACATTCGGCTCTCAACCCTTGATAATAACGTTCTTATCTTGTGTCCAAATCTGACACAAAACCCTACAGGGTTGGAGGTTTAAGGGTACGATCGATCTATCCCAGGTTAGGCCTGCTGTCCGATGCTGGAGCACAGGGGATATTCATGCCATATTGTTGATGTTTAGTGTTATTCCTCTCAAAGAGCAAAGCTCAAATCTCGCTCTGCTCCTCTGTGATTGAAGATGCTGATAGAGATGATAAATCTTTGTCCTTATTGCTTTCTTCTGCCTCATGGCACATTTTCTCAGAGCTAGAGCTGGGAATGAAGATTTATGGTGTTTCATGACTGTTGTGTTTTTCTGCAAATTAGGAGCCTGTTTTTATATAGTTGCCATAGCATATTTACAAATGCATGCATCTTAAAAAAAGGATGTTTTTTTCCTCAGTTAGGTGACAAGATGAGGAATTTGTTCTAATCGTCTGACTTTCTTTGCCAGAAACAATTTGCTGAGATGTCTCATACTGGACCTGATACAGAACCACCATGTCTGCATTAAACATCCCTGCTTTGTTGTTTTTCAAAGCTTACTAAATTTATTCTAAGTAAAATTATGGCAAAGCGGTTCTTCTGGGACTGTTGCAAAAGCATCGGCATGCTTCATATTTCACATGCTTGAAAACTTCCCCAATGTAAAGCTTCTTTGATTGGTAGTAAATATTGTCTCTTGGACTCGGGAGTACTTGCAGATAGAAAAGCAAGGGACATTTTTCAAGATCCCCATTTAAATCACATCCAGTCAGCTATGCTACAACAAAAAGGGAAAACCTTGAATCAATGCAGCCTGATACCTGGGCCATTTCCTTTGAATGTTCTCAGAAACCCAAGGCTAGATGTACAATAAACTGAAGGAAGGCTATTATTAGTGGCTTCACATTCATGCAGTGATTCTGCAACTGAATCATAGTGTTTTGGCAGCTTTGCTATAGAATAGCATGCTGGTCTACCAATTTATCTGTTGTTATTACCTTGGCCTGTGTAAATTCATTTTCACCGAAATCTCTCTGAACGTCTCTGCATTTGAACACAGCTTATGGCTTGTATAGACATGAAAGAAGCCATGTGCATTTTTGCAAAACTTAAACAGTCAAAAGAGTACTGTGCATTTTTGCAAAACTTAAACAGTTTAAAAGAGTAAATAAAAAATAAATAAATAATCCATTGGCCTACATAAATAGTACAGGCCAAAACTTTTGACTCACCTTCTCATTCAATGTGTTTTCTTTATTTTCATGTCCATTTATATTGGTAGATTCTCACTGAAGGCATCAAAACTATAAATGAACACAATATGTACTTAACAAAAAAAGGTGAAATAACTGAAAACATCTTCTATTTTCTAGTTTCTTCAAAATAGCCACCCTTTGCTCTGATTACTGCTTTGCACACTTTTGGCAATCTCTTCGAAGGGCTTCAAGAGGTAGTCACCTAAAATGGTTTTCCAAAATCTTGAAGGAGTTCCCAGAGGTGTTTAGCACTTGTTGGCATGTGAAATCTATCCATTCACCTTTTAAGCGTGTCACAAAGACATGGCGGTTGGAATCAAAGATCTCAAATTTGGACTCATCAAACCAAAGCATCGTTGGTCTAATGCCCATTCCTTATGTTTCTTGGCCCAAACAAATCTCCTTAGCAGTGGTTTCCTGGCAGCTATTTCACCATGAAGGCCTGATTCGTGCAGTCTCCTCTTAACAGTTTTTCTAGAGATGGGTCTGCTGCTAGAACTCTGTGTGGCATTTATCTGGTCGCTGATCTGAGCTGCTGTTAACTTGCGATTTCTGAGGCTGGTGACTCGGATGAACTTGTCTTCAGAAGCAGAGGTTAC
>JAUMHQ010000053.1:23392474-23408931 GCA_032361165.1 Enteromius paludinosus
TGATTAATCCACTGAAAATCCTGATTAATTTGATTAAAAATTTTAATAATTTGACAGCCCTAATATATATATATATAAAATAATCTACTTTAACTATATCTTAGATACATTCATTGGTTCTGTTTAGCCTGGGGGGGTTATAGCCACTCTCCCTGCTCTCATCCATGTTAGGCTGCATGGATGCACAGGGAGATCTTGCCCGGAACAGAATCATACCGCCAATCATAATTTTCAATCATCTCTGATGATAGTGGTCCTGACAGGATTTACATCAGAACAGCGTTACTATTTCACACTGAAATGTGTACTGCTCCTGTTTCTTGAATGAGGTCCAATTTTTTTTATATATATTTCATGAACTTGATTCACATGGACGTCCTGTGCTGTACCGGGTGCGCTACTGAGCAAGTTCATCATACCAGAAGATCTATACATATGGAGTTGGTTATACGATGCAAGCATGAAAATATATTAGTTTGCAAAACATGGTAAACGTGTCTGAAGCTCATAGCATAGTATTGTGCAAGAAACTGCATTAAAATTAGTAAAAATTGATAGTCTCACCCATTGATCATCATTTGTGAAATAGAATACACGTTATTAGTGTTTCCATGAATCTAGTGTCCATTTTAACTGGAAACGTGTGTGAATTGTACGTTTAGATACTTGTCTGACTTTTCACAGTCAGCCAAGGTTGGTGTAATCATGTCCAAACCACAACACTAAGGAAGTCCTTCCAGGGTTCCTTTTTTAATACAACATATTGATCAAGACATTTAAGACTATCCAGACGATGATAATAAATACTTTAAGGCTTAGTTACTTCATCCATCCTTATAAATGTTAACAGTTAGCCTTTTCTAAACTAGCATTTTCCATAATTTTTCAGACCTGCGATTAGATTTTCTAATGATATGTTATCATGGTAGGAATTTTGGGAAAACAAGATTAAATTTGCATTGTGTGAGAAACAGTGACAGGAACTCTGTATCTAACCAGCAGTATCAAGGGGTATTGTGTTAAGAGTTTTGACTCCAGAAATGTTACTTTTATCCTAGAAGTCTGTAAACTTGAATGCCTCTGTGAACCAGTATGTCCTTGAGCAAGACACTTAACCCATGCTCCCTCAGGTGCAACCACAGCATGTTTCTATTGCATCCTTACCTGTTAAATGTCAAAAACGTAGAGTTTGCAGCCACTCTTACACCAAACCGGCTGAGTTTAGAAAATAGTGGGACTGAATTGTCGTGAAACCAGAAATCCCTTGTTTGCTGTGTGATTGCTGCTGACTTTGTGTGGTACAAACAAGCATTGGTCTTCTTATTAAATATAGCATTTTAATGAGAAATAGATTATTATTTGAAACATTCATTTTGAAGAAAGCCGATATAGTTATTTCAACAGAACAGCAGAAATTACATAAAGTACTTGAAAGCAGTTTCTCAAACCACTGAACGCTCTATCTGATAGTGTGTTGTACATGGTTTCAAAAGAAGTGCATGGAAGGCTGTAAGCATGTGCTTGTGCAGATCATTAACAGATTTAGCTTGGACAAGATTCATTTCAGCTGGTGATGTTTCTCCAGATGATGGCGAATGCTTTTTGTGGGGGACCTGCGATATTTACAGAACTTGTTCTCAAGGGAGATTTGCTTTGTGTTTAATGAGCTGTGGTTCATTTGCTGTAATCTAAGAAAAGCTCTTAAATCCATGGCTATATCAAGACAAAATAGGTATATACAC
Organism: Enteromius paludinosus; assembly: GCA_032361165.1. Lineage (NCBI taxonomy): Eukaryota > Metazoa > Chordata > Actinopteri > Cypriniformes > Cyprinidae > Enteromius > Enteromius paludinosus. The sequence goes on from JAUMHQ010000053.1 coordinate 23,394,217, forward strand.
TTATAATACACATTTAACTCTAATTCATTAACCAAGTTAAGTCTCTTTTGAAAAGGTTATTTTCAGTTCATGCAGAGTACAGCAAGAAAGCTTTTGGCCCTGTTCCCATGAGTCAAATGGCATGTGTTTAGATTTTAAATGGTATCTTCCTGTAAAAAAAAAAAAAAAAAAAAGCATTAAAGGGATAGCTAACAGGCACTTAATAAGATTGAATAATAATAATGGAAATAAAATAATTAACGCTAATAATAATGGCATTCTCCCTATGCTAGAAATTGCTCTAATTCTGTAAGGTCCTTATGCACAAAAAATAAATACAAATAAAAAATAAAAAAATCCCCCATCCCAAGATTTTAGAGTAGAGAGATTAATCTGTCGTCATGTCAAAACGTTAAACCTGAATTGCATCAAGGAATATAAAACCCAAATGAAATCTTATAAAAGTAAAGTGTACATTTGGTATACAAGCAGATTTTGAGATTAAAACCATCATAGATATTTGAAGCTTTAATATACTGTTCTTGTGGATTCACTCTTGTTAATGAAAATGCAATGGCTTTACAATGTCATGCCATAATCCCGCGGTACATATATATAATTTTCTTTTCTTTTTTTTTCAGACCACTGTGCTATATTTCATTAGAAAAAGACTGAAAAAGAAAAATACAAAAGCAATTTATAGGACATTTCTCACAAAATGTGCCCAGCTTCTTCTTTTTTATTTTTTTTTTTGTTCTTCATCCCTCTGAGAAATGTATGGCTTTATGCTGACCCTTAAAGTAAAGAGAAATGATCAAATTTTGTTCACGGTGCTGCAAAAAAGCTTGACACATCAGCAATCACAACGTGTACATTATGCGAAGCAGTACGAAATAGCATGAATTGATTATGTTCAACCATAGATACTGCACTCAGGCACCGAAGCGACTCGACCTCGCTGAAGAACAAGAGCGCAAATCTGAAAATACAACAGAGGGAGCCCACGCAGGATTCAGTTCACCTGGCGAGCGGCAATAAACGGCTATCAAGAAAATTCGACGTCCAGCAAGAAACAGTGGACATCTGTACTGAACTCACTGCCAAGCTCTCTCAGAGGGTGTCGTATGAAAGGACAAGACACAGTACAGTCAATGAATCCTTACTCTGTATAAACCTCATCTAAAAGATGCGTGATAACAACATAGTGCCCCAAATGAATGAATGTATTTTGGTTCTGCCCTTACGTAGTTGTCTTTACATCTCTAAAAATGTTTTAACCAGTAAAGAACGGCAGTTTAAGATGTACCTTTGTTCCCTCAAAGTAAAATCAAGGCCTCTGTGTCACTGGATGTTGAATTTAATAGTAATAGTGATCTTTTCTCGTATTCTTATTTTTTTTAGGAAATGACAGACATGCTTTGACAAATATGATACAGTATTTTTTTGTTGTTTTTTTTCATTTTGTTTTCCTTTAGTGAATTAAAATGATTTCTCTCTGTATTTTTAGTTTCTGTTTAACAATTACACTTACAAAGTTGTTAATAATACATCAAAAAAGCAAACCAAAAGGTTCCAAATCAAACGGAGAAAGAAAATAAAATCTCTCTCTCTCTTGCTCTCGTCTTTTTATTCTTTGTCCTCAGTACAATGGTTTCTTCTTTCTAATTGTGTTTTTAGCAAAGTTTGGTAGTCAGGTGGTCCGATTGTTTCAAGATTTCTGTGTTGTACATGTCCAAGGCGTGATTCACACGAATCATCTCACTGTTGTTGAGCTTGAGCCGATGTTTCAGCATACAGGAGAACAGGTCCAGCTGGGGCTTCCCAGGGGCCACCGGAGGGGCCAGGCGGTTAATTCTCTCCCGTATGTCCAGCAGCAGGAGCATGATGGACGAGGACGAGTAGAACTGGGTCCCCTGTGTGTACGATTGATTGACTTGCTGCACGGCGCTCCTCAGAAGGTCGGCGTTGAATCGCAGACTGTAGCCGAACACTTGTATATCAGAGATCTTGATGTAGATCTGCCGCTTGTTGGGGTCGGATAAATCCACCGGGCCCTGGCCTGTATCATTGCGCAGGACGGTGGGCACCTTAGCGCGGCTTCGCAGGTAGATGTGCACCGTCTCGAAGAAGGTCTTCCAGCGGTTTCCCAAAAGCAGGGTCCAGTTAAAGCACTGCGAGTTCTGCAGTCTCACCTTCTCCCAGCGAGGGTATCCATGCTCGCCGAACGGCATGCTCCAACCCTCCGAGTGGCTGCCGCTGAACGGGTTGACGTAAACGAAGAACATGGGGTCCACGCTGCTGTTGCGCATTTGGCAGATCTTCATGGACAGGCCTACGAACATGTGCAGGTAGTCCATGCGGTTCTTGTTGCTCTTGAGCGTCAGCGACATGCGCTTGCGCCATCGTGGGTCGAAGAAGGTCTCCAGGCGCACCTCGTTGCTGATGAAGGTGGTGTGGATGTGCAGCCGCGAATCCATCTTCTGCAGCAGGTACTTGAGCTCCAGGTCCTGGAAGTCCAGGTCTGTCTCGAAGCTGATGAACTGCTCGCTGCGCTCCGAGTCCACATTCTGTGGCTCGCAGCGCCCGCGGTACAGCTTGTAGCCCTTGTTGCAGGAGCCGCATTGTGAGATATTGGCCAGGCTGCACATGGCACAGCTGTTGTTGCCGCCGATCACGCAAGGGATGGGCCGCTGGCAAAGGGTGGCCCCGGTGTGGCACACACACGTGCGCTGGCTTTCCAGGAAGGTTCCCCAGAAGCCATTCTCGTTGCAGTAGAGGAAAGACTGCACACGGTTCAGCCACTGTAGCACCGATCTGAAAGCAGACAGATAACAATGCAGTCAAAGCAGGTGAGTAGAAGGAGCCATTAATAATGCAGCGTTAAGTCCAAAGGCACAAAGCTAGTGCCTCAGCCTCCTGACGTTTGTTACAGTCTAATCACTAAAATGGATAATGTATTCTGTCAAATTTTCCCAATGCACACCTCGTCTTTTCTCTCCCCGCAGGCGTTTTGCCTTGTCATTCTGAAAGCCTTTGGAGCTTCTCTGCTGCAAGAGGGGAGAACTGAACGCCTGAATTTTGATTTCTGGGAGACAAAGTGCTAAAGGTTAAGATGACATGCTAATGAACCCAGAGTGTAACAGAGTTGAATGTGGGATATTCCTACTTATATTCCTTATTCCTACTTGGGATATCCCTGTCTTCCATTTGATTTTAGAAACACAAAAAGGCAATGCTGCTGTTAGCTGTGCAGTTCTTTGATCGCCGACAAAGAATTCTCCTTGCAACCAATTTATGGCAGACAGACAATGATCCTATGCAGTGCTAGCATTTGTTTGGCCAGTGTGTGATTGTAAACAGAGGGTCATTTGCAGTGTTTTATCATATAATATGCAATTTATTGCAAATAATATACATCTATAAATTTATACAATTTCTGAGAATTGCGTGAGATGACGTTTCAAAATAAATGTTAAATGTTTAATCTAACTTAAACTGTAATCAGCAAATAATCTTTCAGACTTTCAGGCTACCATATTATAACTTTCAACCATATTACCCAGGGAATGTAAATGATGTATTCCTGCACAAACTACAAAACCTTAGTTATCCAGTGAAAGTGTGATTCATCAAACCCTAAGTAAAAATATCAAAATTATCCTATTTGGAATAAAACATATTTCTGAAATGAGATATGCTATGGAAATTGAAAGCAGTCCTTCATTAGTCAGTTATCGTCAACTTTATATGCAACTATCAATAGTGAAATTAAACTTGAACTTATAAGCATCTCTCATAATAGAATCGCATGTGGCATTCAATCTATATAAATACAGCAATATTCCTAGCCGAATGTTATTTGATTTTCAGTTCACTTCAGATTACCTGACCAATAAAAAGCTTAAGATTAGTCTTTTGGATTTGAAGCCACAGTCGACTCGCTTCTGGCATTTAATATTGTATTTTTCATATTTATTCGCAATAAGCAAGTTTTATGCAGTCTCCCATGTGTTATAGTATCTAACTGCTTTTCTCAATATGGATTTCAGAGTGGCTTGCTGGTTTTATTTTGCACAATTATTTGTTTTGCAGAAACAAGTGACTGACTTGAGTTTGCCAAGGGGGATGAGATGGAAAAGACGAGGAAGAATGCTGTTTGTTTTCACATCCGCATGTTTATAATGGCGCATTAGAGCGCTCTTCTGCACAGACTGTGCAACATATCTCTCCTAATGGATAATTTAGGAGAGGACAGAGTGCAGACTGTAGATATAAGCCATACAGCGTAAGGAGGAGGCCTGTATGTAGGGTTCATTTCTTTTATTAAATTAAAGATGCTGCAAGTGATACTGCAACCTGTCAGATATCAGATATAACTTTCTCTGTTTCGCCACTAGACTCCAAAAACAGGGGCATGTGAGTCCGACAGAAATGCAGAGAACTAGGAAGTGTCTGTGTAATATGTAGGGCTATTATAATAAACATAAACTAAAGCCAAAAAAAGTTATAATACTTAAAAGACCAACAATAATAAATATAATAAATATGTACAATATTTTACAAAACCTTAAAACTTTAAAAAAAAATATATATATATATATATATATTATTTTTTTTATTTTTTATTTATTTAATGTAGTTGTCAAATAAAAATGTACAAAAAAAAGTACCAAAGACAATAAAAATTAAGTTGCAAATTGAAATGAATCTACACTGAACTGACTTGAGCTAATTAAAGAAACTATTTTCTTTCTATCACCTAATGGATAGGGAGTTGGGCTTGTAACCTAAAGGTTGTGGGTTCGAGTCCCAGCTCCGGCAGGGATTGTGGGTGGGGTTAGTGAATAACCAGCACTCTCTCCACCCTCAATACCATGACTGAGGTGAGACCCTTGAGCAAGGCACCGTTCCCCCAACTGCTCCCCAGGCGCCACAGCAATGGCTGCCCACTGCTCCGGGTGTGTGTTCATGGTGTGTGTGTGTGGTTGATCACTTCTCACTACTGTGTGTGTGCACGTTCCATTTGAACGTGCCACAAGCCACTTCACTTTCACTTTATTATTATTGTTATTATTAATTTATTTAAGTATAGTATTGCAGTTGTTACTTTTGCACAGCAAACATATTAGACATTTAAAAAATCTTGTACTTTTTGCATTTTTCTGCAGAAAACAGCTGCTAAAAACTGCAGATGCCCTCCTTCACAGCCTGACATGTGCAGTACTTCAGTTTATGCAAAGCCTATATGTACAGAAATGTTAAAAGCACATAAGTAACTGCTGTGTGGGTGTAAATAAGAGTCTTTCTCCATCCTTAGAATGCACATCATCACAGGTTTATCAGGTAGAGCCCAGAGCAAACAACAAACAACCATTAATTACAAGCAGCAAGTACTGTAATGTTGGGGGTTTGCATAAACTGAAATGACCAGCACGGTGTGCTTACTTGTTTAATTGCATCGTTTGATTTGATTAAATATCACACTGACTTTTGCAATGCATCCAGTACTCAAATGGCAGAGAAATCCCAAAGGCGTGGATCTATCTGTCATTGCAGCGCTTTTGTCATTTTGCTGGTCAGAGCAATTTATCAGACTTTGCATCAAAGGGTGTTTACATCTACATAAATATGGTATGGGATTCATACTTATGTTTCACACAAGAACCTTTTGACGTCTTCTAACTGATTGTCATCACAATTCAGTTCATTTGATTTGTATAAATGCAGTTTGGGGTTAACAGGGCTTGACCATGTGAGGTATCATGTTTTGTGACTAAAAATAGATGTACGATCTAGGGCTGTAAAAGTTCACAAAAATCACAGTTCGGTTCTATACGACAAAGTGGTGTCACGGTTCGGTACGTTTTAGATACAGCAAAAAAGAGAATTTTTTTTACATTTTTATTTAATAAAACTAACTTATGACCCAAGTATTTTCTTTTCTTTGAACAATGAAGCTATATATGCGAGAGTAAATGTCAACCCCTGGCTCATGTGAACACCAGTAAGACTGCATTTGAAAGCAAGCTGCCATGAGTAACGACATATAATTTGCACATTTTCATGCTCCCGATGACACTTTTTATAGTATATTGCTCATAGCTGCTTGTCTCGAAATAAAGTGCCTTGAAAAGCACAGCTCACATTTGTTGCCTCATGTGACACATCCTAAAAACAAGTGCTGTTATATGAGTGTGGAGATTTGGAAGTAAATTGAAAAGGACAAACTGTTTAATAAGAGAGAGAGACTGGCAACATCCCTTCAGAGTTATTGCAGTGGTAAACATCAGATGTTAGTACTGACATCAATGATGATTTCAGACCTCATGGAAAGAGACATATGGGAGCACGAGGAGGCTGGATATCAAACAAGCAATCGAACCAAGTGTGGAAACAGCCTTAAAAGATCTCTTATTGGCAATTTTAGCCAACGGGACATTTTTTTTAAGGTTACCTGATCTTGGACTCTTCTCAAGGAGAAGAAACAATAAAGGCAAAATATTCATGTAATACTTGCATCAGCTTTTTCTCAGCCAGGAATAAACAGCAGCTGACTTTGAGACGCTTCCCTAAAAGTAGAAACTGCACAATTTGCAAAAGGCCAATAATTGAGCAAAGACGAGGTTAAAGCTGAGCTCTGGCTCCTCCGCCCGGGTTTACAGACAGACCTTGTGCGTCTGCAGTATTGCATCAAGAACGGACGAGAGGGAATATCTCACTATATCATGGTGTATATACAGAGGATCTGCCCTTAATATAGAAACAGCAGAGTAATCTACTTATCATAGAGGAGAAACACGCTGCTCTTAATCCATGTCAGCGTGACCACCAGTGGGAAAAATATTTTAAGCAAATTTTTGTCAATGCAAGAGTCACAAAAATGAGTGCAATTTACTGTCAGTAATTATTTAGTTAGTAAATGATAAAACATATTGAAAACATTAAATGGTGGTTTATGAGGTGGCAAACATGCATGACTACCCCTGGATCAAATTGCTCCCAATTACTCTTCACATATTGTTGTTATATAATTCCTATTACACGAGTACTTAGTGAAGTAAAAAGTCCTGTTACACATTTGTACAGACAGATACCATTCTGAGGGTTGTTTATATTTGAGCAATTTTTCTGTTTTGTCATTGCAAGAGTTACTAGAATCTGTTTAATTTACTATCAGTAATTATGTTCTGTTAGTAAATGATAAAACACATTGAAAACATTTAATGACACTCTGGTTTATAAGGTAACAAACATGCATGACTACTGTAGTGCTTAAACTTTCTTATTGTCGCATGAGAATGAATAACCAGACCGCTTTCAAACATCATCTGCTCTTCATTTGTATGCAGCAGCATTAAAAAAAAAAAGAGAAACACAAGAGAAACCGGTTTTTTGAAAAGAAAAAAAAGGAAACACAAGAGAAACCGGTCATTTAAATGCACATTTAGTCTCACAATTATGACTTCCGAACTCCTAAGGAAGAACTTCCCAAGAAGACTTGGCAGTAATCACAAGTAACCAAAGTTTGGAGACAAATGAAGTTTTCTTCCTCTAGATAATTGGTGTGCCATCAAACTGGAAGCAGCGTGTCTGCAGAATGGAGTTAGTTAGCTTCTATCTCTGGAGTCTATGGGGCGGATGGAGGCAGTTTGCTGCTAATAATGAGCAATGGGAAGCTGCTCAGTGTCAGCAGGAAACTCTTCCTCAAGTGAGCAGCCATCTTTCTTCATCAGGGCCTTCGGGCCAAAGGACAGGTCAGCGGAGACAGAATGAACATCGTGAGTGACAGCACAGCTAGCACAACAACATCGCTGATACATGCCGTTATTTAGGGCTGTTCTGAGCTCAGATGCCTATAAAACAAATACTTTCAACTCTGATTACATGAGTAAAATACAACAGATAACTTCTACAGTATATCAATACGGCGCTAAAGTACTTGTACTGTACTTTACAGTCATTTTTTTGGTGGGGTGTACAGTATTTGTGCATTCAAATGGCTCTAATTCTTGATATCTGTAGTGCATCAGAATTGACTGTCTTTAGAATTCGTCACGAGTTTCATATTTTGAATGCTTATGTTTCTTGGGTTGTCATATAACTGTGTTGAATATAATGACGTGTCTTTCAGCAAACCAACGGTTGGCAGCAATAACAGTAACAACCTTCCCAACAAGTTTTCAGCCTAAGGTTACAGATGCAAACTTTCTAAACACTTAACAAGTATTCTTGTGCTAAAAAAGTTTGTAATGATCACTGCTAGAGAAGTTTTTGCAACATTATTTGCAACAGGAACTTCAGCATGAATCACGGTTCAAAAACTCATTTCAGTTTAAACATTTTTCTTTTTTTTTTTCTTTTTTTTTATAGAAACTCTAAAGGGGAAAACAGGGCTAAAGGTATCTCAGGGTAAAGGGTCTCTTTGATATTATTTTCATCTAAACAACTAGATGGCACAAAAGGTTATATTAAATAGCCCTACTACTTGTGTACTTACATAGTAACTAAATGTGTGTGTAGCATGTAACCCCAGTGTAAGTACACATTGGTACATACTGTAGTATCAACAACTTACACTAACCTTATGTTAGTGTGATCTGTTAAAGTATCCCTATTATGCCATTTTAAAGGTTGCTAATATTGCTTTATGAGTCTCTTAAAACAGGTTTGCATGTATGCAAGGTCAAAAAACACTTTAGTTTTCCCAAAAAAATAGATTTTCTAAATGCTTCGTAAATTACTCGTGTGAAGCAGTTCAAAGAATCAGTCTGTCTAAACCCCTCCTTTCCGTGAGCCCTCACTGCTGTGATTGGTCAGATGGCGCAGTCCTTTTTGATTGGTCTACCGCTACAGCGTGTGTAAAACGAAACATGGAAATTGTACTGTTTGTGGGCGGGCAAGTTGTTCGCGACATAGAACGTGGGCGGACATTAAGCAAATATGTTGCTTGGTCAAACCATGTTTAGTGAACTATTTGAATCATAGCATGATTTCAAAGCGTTTTTCGTGAACCAATGAAGTTTGAAATGATATTTCAAAGCTTTTGATTCAAACTGGAACTTAATAGCGTGTTTCGTGAATAATTTTATTCCCAACGGGGATAAAAACAATTCAGCTAAGACAGAGATGAATAGAACGCGAAATCGCACCCTGTGTATAAGTACAAATGTGTAACAGGACAATGGTAACAACACTTTTTGTTAATGAAAGTAAAATGTGTAACAGGACTAACAGAACTTTTTGGTAAAGAAAGTTTTAGACTTTATATTAAGTAAACAATTCCTATGTACAGTATTTACCATGTAATTATTCTGATGTTAATTAACAATGGCCAGTGAGTTTGGCTTTGTGGTTAGTGTCCAGAATGTATTAACAGGACAGGTCGGGAGGAGTTACCATGTAAGTGGCACCAGTGGTGCACCAACTCCAGATCTGACTCCTTCTACTTTGCATATCCCTAAAGATTCCGATATACTTAAAACAAAGTTACTTTTCGTTTTTCATTTGAGGGCAAAAAGAAGTTTGAAATGGCTGAGTGACGGTATACTGTTTCCGAACATTCTGACACCCCATGGTGCTGGAGGCGTAATGTAAACATGACGAGACGCTCGCATGTACTGTAGCCTATGCATTTGATTAAAAGTTTATTTATTGTATACCTTTTTTAATTCACTTTAAAAGAAGAGCGACGATTACAGAAGCAGTATGGTGTGATATTTATTTGCTTTCTACCTTTCATTCCATTCTTTTAATGGCTTTGGAAAACTTGCATCTGATGCTTCTCTATGTCCCTTTTAACTCTGGGTTGTTTATACAAGCTTCATTGTAATCTCTTTGGAATTAATTGCTTTCGTTGAATTTTAAAGTCTCTCCACGAGCGATATATAAACCAAACCATCCTGGAAAACAAAAAATCCCTCGCCAAAGAAGGTTGAATTTCAAAACACACCCACCGATTTCGTAGCCGCCTCGAACCAATGGTAGCTCAAAGGTGTTTAGGAGCCAAACAAACTTTCCAAAAGGTTTGCTTTATACAGCCCATTCGAACTGCCAATACGAACTCGAAACAAACTTCGTTTTGCTCTGATTTCATTTGAAATTAGGTCATTTCAGTTCATTCTTCAATATTGTTTGAAGTATATAGGGGCCTTAAACCTAAACATGTCCGTCCCTTGGATCCAATTTCCATCCCTTAATTCTACCTATCTTCACCCCTGAATCAAATTGTTCCCAATTACTCTTCACATATTGTTGTTACAAAAATAAGTTATATTATTCCTGTTACATGAGATACCGTACAGACAGATATCATTCTGAGGGTTGTTACATGTGTATATTTACAGAAATGTTACAGCTGACTATGACAGCTACTATGTAGCAATGTGCACCTACACTGTGGTTACATATTATGTACACATCTAGTTACCATGTAATACACAGGGATTAGGGACACTTAATATAAAATGGGACAGCACAAAAACTTAACGTGTCACTTTCTAATATGTTTATTTATTTATTTATTTTTTATTTTTTATTTTGTAGATTTAAATAGCAAATGAGAATATCTAAAATTATTGCGTACAATTTGAGACAAAGGTCTTTTTTAATGCTTTAAATTTTGTTGAAGGCAATTAAAGCAACAATTTTTGAATAAAGAAATAAAATATATATATATTTAAAAAAAAATTATTATAATAATTATCTGATTTATCAAAATAAGCAGAATAAAGTAAAAATGTTGCTAAAGTGATTGTTTTGAACAAGTATTTACTTTTATTGTAACAATACCGTGTGCCTTTTTGCCACATGCTGGTGAGCCATTTACTGTGCGTGGGGTAAGAGGGCCTCTTTGCCACCTAAAATATGTACATGATATTTATCTGACACAAACATGAATGCAAATATTAAATTATGTGGTATAATAGGGCTGTAAAAAAAGTAATTTTCAAATGTTAATAAACTTCTGTTAAACTATTAAATAACTAATTAAAATTACTTTCATGTTTGATTACTAATATGTAATGTAATTATCAGAATACAACAGAATAATTTAATGTGATATATATTTTCAAGCATAACTGAGTACCAATATTTGATACTACCACATAATGTATGCATTAAGTATGTTCAGAAGAATTGCAAAAGTATTTTCCTATCCGAAGGATGAACTGAAGTTGAGGTGTATAAGCACGGGAACTGTGTTCAAACTCTATGCTTTCCCCTAGAGATTGTTTACCATGACGAATTGTTCCCCCTGCTGCTTAGTTTATTCAAATAGGATGCTAATTTGGTGCACTGTTATCAGTTAGCTAAACTAGCTGCTCTAACTTTGAAGTATGAATCTAGTATGTTGCACATAAACAGAAATAGACTCTCTCACCCTCAGCAAAACAACACTCTACTTTGAAGTCCAGTGTTTAACGAATTAGCCCCGACAATCACAGGCAACTTTTCCATTTTCCGCACAAACGCTGAACCGATAACATTCCCACGCTTACCTGCAATTAAAATAGTCCATTCCGTTCTTTATTCCTCTCTCTCTCTCTGTGCTATTGCCATCAAACGTCCTTGATGTGAGCCCCACAGAGCTCTGACTCTGCTCTGCTCGGCTTTGATAACGCTTTAGCACAGACCTTGTCAATGCTGCCATTGGAGCGTGGGTGAGCCACTTCCACATTAGTGACAGTTGATGCTCTCCAACTCCTTAACCGTATAAACAGCTTTTTTTTTTTTTTTTTTTTTTTTTTTTAAGTTCGATTTATTTGCATTTCCTGAGTGTGCATATTATTATGTTTGATAAATCAAGTTTCCTAGTGGACAGATGACTTTATTTGTTTACATTTCAGGCAGTGATTTTTTTTTATAGATCACTGCACTCTTTCATTTCACTACAGTCAGAAAGATTACTCTTCGTTTATCAATTTTAATAGTACGCTTCATTAGCAATCAAAAACCTTTAAAGGCTCATCTCATAACTTTTGACTGTCAAGTCGAGTCACATTTGTTTGTACTGTATAGCACATTATCCAGCTCAATTTAATTAAAATGTTGTTTTTGTCCAATAACGTTGGTACGGTTAAATATTGTAAACCCCAATTTATCAGCATGAAGTTTGGTTCACTCTGTATCTCATTCAGACTTAAATGCACTAACTTACTATAAGTGAGAAGATACTGACTGACAGTAACTTCTCTCTGTCTTTGTTTGTTTGTTTTTTTTCTGACAAAGTATTTCTAACTTAATTTTAATAAAAGTGTTTAATAGTCAAATTCCCATTGAAGTATCACACCATGCTGTCATGAAGAAACATCAACCAATTAGAGAAATCACTAACATCATGTAGATACCAGCTGGTTTATGAGTTTTCACAGACTAGTGGAGCCTTCTGTTTGTGTATTGTGTATAATTTTAAACAGACTGAAGCAAATAACATGTTGTAACAAAAAGCTGCATGGTTTTTGGTTAGTGATCTAATGTTGAGGTTTTGTAAATCACTGGAATAAATATTTAGACAACCATTGTCTCATTAGTTAGATACCTTCATAATGTTTGGGTGTTGTAGTGTACAGTCAAATAAAAATGCTGTAGTAGTGTTTTCTGATAAGATCTAACTTTTTTAAAAGAACACATGGTTGATGTTATCATTTGTTTTTTCACCCTTTTTCATTTTTTTTTTTTTTTTTTTTTTTAGCCAGGAATCAAATGAGATTCATCTTGGTTTAATTCTAAAATCTTTATTGAGAAACTGAATGGGAAAATACTTCCAGAACTAGAAAGGTGCTGACAGTGAGTAACTACAGTAACTTTTAAAAATAAAGCTTTTTTATTGGCATTGAAGGTCCCATTAAGTTTTTGACTCTACTAAAGCATACAAATATCATAAAATGTTTGCACATATTTAAGAAACATATGTTAACATACTTGTTTATCTGGAAAACAATCCTACAGTCAGTTAGTCTTTTTTGAAAATGTTCTTCCTGTGCCGGAATGTCGTCATTTGTTTCGGTTTGTGTATCTATACCCACTGCCAGTTTACCCAATTGTATTGCAGCATCCTGGGTTGCCAGTTAGCAGAAAACACAGCATATTTCATTTAATTTTTCATCATGTGCATTTATTCATATTGGTGCCGTCAATCTGGCAACCTGCATGTGTGTCAAGTCTGAGGACGAGGGGCCGGGTGGGAAATAAACAAACAAACAAACAAATAAAAAAAACTCCCCAATATTTTGAATTTGGACTGCAGAACCTAGTTCAACCACCATGTGTCAATTCTACATCCATTGAACCTTTTCAGGAATCAAAAATTGTTTTTCATTTCTCCTTTGGAAACATATATATTTTTTTAAGAGTGTCCCATTGAGCTCTATTATGAGTAGTTCTTGAAATATGATCCTAGTTTCCTGCTGTATCATTTTGTAAGGGAACATCAGCTCTCACCTCTCTCTGGGCATCTGGTGGTTGGGGTTGTGGTGGCAGCGAATGCTCAGACCGAAGAGTTTCCGGGCCGTGCGCTGTATCTTCAGTCTTTGGGCCTCCAGTGAACTCTGCAAGAGCCGGTAGCGGTTCTGAAGGTCCCAGTCACTGCCCCACAGCAGGTGCACACTGCTCACCGGCAGGAAGTGTGTTGCAGGCAGACGTTTCAGAAATGACTTAAACTCATCTAAGAAGAGAGAGAGAGAGAGAGAGATGCTTATACGGCAAAGAGCTGTATTTAACGCAAAAAGAAAAAAGGAAAAAACTAGCATATCCACATACACCACATATTGATACTTGGAATCCACTGTGGAAAAAACATGTTAAGAGTGATGGGGAAAAATGTTGATTTCTATGGACATGGATTGATTTTTAACCACAAACACTGTGTCAATACTATTATGTAGAGAGCCTTCAGAGTTCAATGTACAGAGTGAAAAATGATTTCCATCTCATATCTTTCACATTCGATATTTCAATGTCTCTTAAAGTCAACATGAAAAGCCATATGCAATCCATTTTAATTACATAATATCAAATTTAAAAGTCCTACATGCAGTTACCTATTAACTAAACTGCTTTGCCAGCTTATAGCAGCCTAAACCGTAGCCTAATAAAAGGATTATACTTTTATATAATTGAATTGAATTTAATTTGTTTAAAACGGCAAAGATTTGTTTTAAAATGCAACAATAGTTTTATTTTAAAATGTATAATCATTTCCCCCAGGCCCATCCTCTATAACCTTGCAAAATCCTGTGGATACCACTTAAATGGAGTTTAGCCTCAACCCTACAGGTCTGAACACCTCTGCTTTAAATGAAAGATATTTCACATGGGAATCCAATGGCACAGTCATGTCAGACAGCAGTCAGATGAGCTGTAACTATGAATGTGCCTGTAGCCTGCGGCACAAACGAGAAACGTGTCTGTTTGAGTGTAGTCAAGGTTGGTTGACGGTCCATTTAAAATTTGCAGCATGGTCATATTGGGAATGTCAATATGATGGTCTAAACATGCACTCATGGTGTTTAACAACTCCACCTGCTTGTTTCATTTGATGTGTTTGATACGCTATTAAAATGACACAGTAAGGCATCTGAATCTAGGAGGCGCCGCAGGCCTTGACACAATGACACATGACTGTCTACAGAGCGCCTGTGTTTACTGGTGTGTTACTTGATGAAAATTATGTGTCAAGAGCAAGACGGAACAGAGAACATGCACACATATATATATATTAGGGCTGTCAAATGATTA